>OY288110.1:38378355-38931541 GCA_958431115.1 Syrphus vitripennis
ATAAATTTTAATGTGATTATTTTCAATATTCTTTTTATAACCCGTTAAATTTTTTTTAAATTTTGTAATTTTTAAGAGTTTTCAAATACAGAATATCAAAAGCTTTTCTGGTTATTATTTCAAGAAGAAAACTAGACAGTAGGTGATATTTCCAGTTTCTAAGTTAACTGGAATTGAGTTAAATCAATCTACACAAAAATGTCAATGTTCTGACAATAACTCCAAAATAATTTACAATTTTCTTACAGTTCTAAATTGTATGTTCACATGAATTGTAGATTTGTTACAAATGAAACAAACGACACAATTCACCGATTTTATTTTTATTTTATTTTACACCATCAATCAAAAAAAATTTTAAGCAAAACTTTGTTTTTGTATTATCTGAGTTCAAAAATTGTCACATTGTAAGATATTTCAAACAACGATAATTTACAATGTCCAATGAATGTGAAAAAACAACGAAGTTTCTGACAATACTTACAGAATATTTTAACTGATAGATCGGTCAGTATTTCAAGAACTACCAATCGTATGTACTTAGCTTTAGACACTGTCTAGGTAACTATAATTTTTAAAATTTTTGGAATTGCGATTTTTTAATAAAAAAAAATACCAATACTAAGTTAGCTAGCTGTAAGGCAACAATAAACACTGTTTTTGAACATGTTTTTGGACAGTTGTTTTATAATTCTATTTTTGTGAACTATTCAACTCATTTGACATTTTACATTAAATGCTCAGTTGAATTGCCAGCCAAAATGACATCACATACTTGAAATGAAAATCGCATTAAAAAAGTGCTATTTTGAAACTTAATCATCTGAAAAGTATAAAGCAGCAGTATAGAGAAATATTGAAAATCGAACATCGCAACCATTAAAGGGCACTTGCCAAACCGAACTGGGTTTCTGATTTTGACAGCAACCATTTGGTTAATCCTATAGTTGGTATAAAATTCAAAGACCTACATATATGTATGTAGTTTCCATCGGATGCCTAAATGCAAAAAAAAAAAAAAAACTTTTTCAAAAAGGCAACTAGGAAAATGCAAAAAAGTAAACAGTTGAAGAGTTGTTATAGTTCTGCTCTGGCCACATTGAATAGCATTCAAAATAAAATACGAAATCGACAATTCACGTTTTACACAATAAATAAACTTCCTAACGATGCCAATGCTAAAGCTATATTCACCAAAAGGCAAAATTATATAAAATCGACTGATATGAAGATATTTTTTTTTTTATAAAACCATATAGATCCTTCACCAATTGAAAGCAATGAGTGAAATAAATTGCATAGAAATGAAATGAATCCACACAAATGATTGCATCTGAAGGACATCAGCGGGAGAGCTCAGAGATTGTTCACTTGCGGCTTACAACATGATAGCTCGATAGTGTCCCCCAAGCAATTCTCGCGCTTATATCTATTCTTTTCCAGCAAAAGCCTGGAGTGAACACATATGTTAAATTGGATATTTTGCTATCTACTCGTACAATTCTACTTTCCACATACATATACATATTATACATCATACAACTATACCAACTACCAACTACAACGACATGGAGATGGAATCGATTGTTTTACTCGATTGTCAGATAAATTGCCAAAGGATGGCTGAGCATTGGCAAATTTAAGCTTTATGAATTCATTTTTGCACAGACATATGCTTTCTCGAACATGGACGACATTTGGTTCGTTTTACATTCATGAAGTCATTTGCATGTAGTCCCGAAATGAGTTTTATTTAATGTGATTGGCAGTTCTAGGTTATAACCTTAAAATTATGTTTGAAAAAAAAAGTGATGATTGAACCACCACCACCGCGCTACTTGTATTATGGCCTTTATAGTTAAGTGGTTATTGCTTTGGGGACGCATTTATTTAAACGAATGGATCAAAGGCTTTTAGAGCTTGGTCTACTTTTATTTCAAATTACAGCCAGTTTGTTTGAAAATGTAAAAGTAAAAAAAAAAACCAAACAACAATCAACCTCATACCTACTTGAAGTTGACTGGAACCGTACGTCGTCGTAAATAAAAAAAAAAAACTGTAAGTGCTTTAGGCCACCCAGGTGGGACACTCCACATGGTCTATGTTCAATGTTGTAGTCTTCCTGACTTTGGAACTTGATTCCTTCATCATCATTCTAATAAGATTCTATTACGTTGGCGTTGTTCCTTTGATAAAATCATCCTCGCGCATGCATCGATTCGAGACCTCTGTTACTTTGAGGGATTATTTTTAGCATTTTGGTTAAACTTCCAAAACTTGTTCCTTTATTCATTGTATAACTGCCTTTAAAATTATGTGATGTGTTTCAAGAAAAATAACTTGAAAATATTATCTTGTTTTTGGATCTGCTGTGGAGAAGTTTTTTTTTTCTCTTAAACAAAAAAAAAAAAAATTATTTGAAACTTTGTAAAGCAAGGTTTTGTGCGGTGAGTGGAAACATCCTTCTTGTACGTGAAATTTATAAACGAAAGAGAATTATACCACGCATAAACTCAAGTAAGCATCATGATACTAGGACTAAACTCTCAGGGGATTTAATCTGTTTTAAGAGGTTCGGATGGGTATATGTAGATGTACGTGGCATGTTTAGAGTTTTCCCAAACTCTGCGGTGGCTTTTTAATAGAATAATACAAATACATTCCATAACTTTGGAGGAAAATATGTTGAGCTTTAAACAACAACACAAAAACTCTCAACAATTAGATAATGTTACGAAGAACTCAAATGAACAAAAAAAATGTTTCGCATACGTATAGTGTCCTAATAATAAGCTTATAAATTAAATACAAGAACACAATAGATTTAAATCCGCTGTAAGGTTTTAAAAATCATGTTTGATATAAGTTTTTATGTTATGTATAGTAACAATTTCAATTGTTTGCCACTAGCAAGACAAGGGTTGGCAAGGCAAGGAGACTAGGCCCAGCGTGGCGAAACAGTCTAGTATTGGTCTAGTCAGACTTGATAAATGTCAGTCTCGTCTCGATCTCGGCCCTTTCTCATAAAGGGGGCGAAATGTTTAATTTCATCGTAAGACTTGTATGAAAGGTAGGTAAGGAAAAAAATTAAATTGATGAAGCCAAAACGATAAGTGTTTGCTAACAAAGAAAAAGCATTTGTTATAAGAAGATTTAACGAAATATTAAGCACAGCACTGATTGGAAATAGTTTTTTGACAAATAGTTTTTGCGATTTTTTTAACAATTTCTTTCTAAAAAGTTTTGACCTAATTTTTCCGGAACTTTTTGACAAAATTTATTTCTAGCAAAAAAAAAAATGTTTTGACAAAACGTTTGCCATTTTTTTTAGTATTAAAATACATTTCTGCTTGAAATTTCCTTGTAACCCGAAAAATAATCTTAATAAAAAAAAAGTGTTTAAAATTTGTGTCTGAAATGTAAAAGATGCGGTCATAGGCTTTGTTTGTAAAAATTTATTACGAAATAAATATATCTATCTAAAAAAAAAGTGTTTACGCGCTCGGTGACTCTAGCAGAGCAACGAAGTAGTTGCTTGAGACCGGTAGTGCCTTTAAAAATGAGTTAACAATAAAAAAGACGCGGGCTAATATTTTTAATAGAAAATTATAAAAAAATTTAAAAAAAATTTTCTTTGCTTAGGAAACAATATACAATTTGACTAACTAAATGATTTTTGAAATATAAAAAGGTATATGTAAATTTAACTCAGGAAACTCATATGTCGGGCGATTTCTTTTAAAATTTAAAATTTCGAAAAGTAATTAATTCGGTGTGAATTTAAGAATAATAATTCTTGCGGTAAATTTACCGTTTCTAAGACGTACTATAGCCTGTTTTTAAAAGCATATTTTAAGATCTTAAAACAGATTTTTTAAGTGCATAATTGCCCTAATAAAAAATAATCCGCAGGGCAAACTGCTTTGACCCTTTTTCAATATCCACACTTCTAATACTATTCTAAAATCGTTTTGCCTAGGATGCTCCTTCCTGTCAAAAGGGCCTTAAAAATTGAAGATATCCAAACACAACTCCAAAACAATTAGATGAAATAAATTCATTACTATGAACCCCAAAGAAAATTTCCTCTTAATGAAATCTCTACCATTTACATAAGGAAAGGAACAAATTCAAACTGAAAAAAAAATTCAAAAGATACTGTTGTAGGCTATACCGAAATCCGGAAGTTAGAAAAACAATTAAGATTTTAATTTGAATTTAAGTAAGCTTTTTGTTTAAAAAAAAGCTAATTAAAAACAGTTGACTTAGGACGAATTCTGTTAAATGAACAACAAAAAAAAATAAAAAAAGATTTACTACATTATATAAGGTGCACTTAAAATTTGTATTGTTTTTGTTTTTATTTACCCGTTTTTATATTTGTCTTGTTCTCTTGTATCCAAGATAGGTATAGATAGCTACCATTTACCTTGGATGTTAATATCAAGGAGGAGAGACCATCTTAAAGAGACGAATGAAGTAAATGTAATCCTTTAATATATACTTTGTTGCTGTTGCTTTTTTTTTCTTATAGCCAAAACTAAGTCTGTGAAATATAACAACAAGAATCTCCCCAGCATCTTTATTTGCCTCCATTTTGATGTTTTAGAACATCTGCACCACAACACCATCTATGCAAATCCTTTCAAGCAAAACAATTTCTTTTGTTTCTTGTTCTTGCTAAATTCAAATAAAGTTATTCACAGATAAACTTTTAGCCCCAACTATAAAAGATACTATACAACTAACTGTACATATGCCAATGCCACGACGACGACGATGGCGTGGCGATGGCGGTGGAGGGTCAAACTCAGTTTATCTCTTATCTTTGTGCAAGTTTGATGATCCGCTATGCAGATGCAAATATTTTCACTGCACTCCTCCAGTTTTGCATATCAAATAAAGTTCTTAGCTTCTTCGTTAAGTATAGTTAGTAAATGGACTGAAATCGATGGACGGCAACAACAACGAACGGGCGACGCCCATATTAAAGCTTTTCTATTTCACAACCATTAGAACCAACTAAAGCAGAATATTTATGTATCCTGTCATCATGAATGGTCCAGCAATGACTAAGCTAGGTGTCGTCAATGAATAGGATTCCAACATTACAAAAACTGGGTTATGTCAATTTAGAGACACCTTTTTGGTGGCTGTCACCAATTGCTCCCATTCATCATCAGAAGCAGCACATTCCATTCAACGGATGATGAAGTTTTGTACATAAGGCACACGATTGAAAGCGCGCGATAAATCGAGGTTAATAGTCTCGGTAGTGAATAGGTCAACACCAAACCACAAGCCGCCGCCGCCGGCGGACTGATTCTGTTGCTTGCAGATTTCTTTATCTCCTAGTAATCATCATGAGGACTTTCTTTTAACATCTGTGGTTATATTCATACATATATGCCTTGAATTGATGCTTCTGACCAAATTTATCCAGGATTAAAAGAAGAAACTTATACTCGTATGTATAAACTTATATAAAATTAGACCTACTCCTGTAAGAAAGTGTGCTTCAGAGAGAGATTTATACGGTCATGGGAAGAAAACATGAACATGGTGATTTGAATAGATATGCGCCGAGGGACAAGAAGGTGATATTTTTCATCTTGAGGTTGAGTTTTAGAATTACATATAAAAGATATGAGAGAAGATTTCGGAAATTCACTTACTTAGTTGCATCATCACCAAAGCAAACTGATTTATATCTTTAACTAGCACAAATATTTGCTTGGTAAATCGTTGAATAACTAAAAAAATAAAGTCTACGTTTGGCATCTTGCCAATAGATACCTAAGCCTACTGTTGAGGCAATGTAATATTTTGGTTTTTGTAAAATAGCTACTTTTGTTGAAATAAAAATTTTTCAAAATTCGTTTGTTAAATTAACAGAAAAAAATAAAATAGAAAACATTTGACTAGTTACTTATTATTAAAAAAATACTTACATAAAATAAATTTGGTGAAGCGACAGTCCGTAAAGAACCAGGGTCTAAGTGACTCATTAGTCTCGACCATTCCTGTATGCCGATTCCGAACGAGCAAAGTGAGAGTAGCACTCTATTCTTGACAAGCGATACTCTTGGAGAATTTGTCAATTTCTCAAAAGAGACAGGAGGCTGTAAAAAAAACATTTTTGGTTTTTAGATCGAAGATGTGGGAAACGAACTCAGAGCTCCGGTATGACAGTCCTACGCACTGACCATTATTCCATGTGTTGTGGCCATCGATATTTCTGATAGTTTAAATCTGCCGGGATCTGTGATGAAGAATCCTTGGTAATGGCTTCTTGCATGCAAGACGTGCTTGGGATACATCACAGGTCTCAAAATTAGATCTTTTGAAAAATTTCAGCAACGAAAATATATCAGACCTTAATAAGCGCGTTTGTCTATGCAGATATCAATGAGAATTTGAGAGTTAGTGAAGTTTGGGGGTAGTTTTGATATCCTTTCTGTCTTTGGGAGATCTATCGGAATCCCGGTTTTTATAATCCCGTTTTTCAAAAAATCCCGAAAAAAATGTTTTAAAATCCCGTCTTTTAAAACACCGATTTTTTGAAATCCCGTCTTCTCAAAATCCCGATCTATTATAATCCCGCTTTTTAAAATCCCGCCAAACATGTTATATGCAATGCATATCCATATAACTGAACTTATTGTTGTTTATATTCTTTTATTATTATGTAAAGATAAAAAGAAAATACGTCGTTATGGTTTTGGTTTGCACTGTACAAATGTTCACATTTTTTTGAAAATGAGCAAAACAGGTTATTTGCATTGTATCGCACACAATGTTCAAAATCAAAATCGCGCGATTTTTTAAAATAAAACAACTCGTTTTGATTGCAGAAGTGGGATAGTAAGAAACGGGATTATAAAAAACAGGATTATAAAAAGCGGGATTAAAGAAGCGGGATTTAAAAAAACGGGATTATAAAAAGCGGGTTGGGTACGATATCCCGTACCCAACCCTCCAATTTTGCTACATAGAACTTTGTAATAAAGACATTTTGGTTGGAAGAACTTAGTTTATTGGTTTTTACGTTTCATAGCGTAAAATATGGTTTTAGAACTTTGGTATTCTCAGCTGACATTTTGTAAGTACATAACTTCTTTTTTTTTAAGTAGAATTATATTTAGTTGGCAGAGCGAGACTTTAAAATTACGATTTTAAATAAAGCCGGATTATAAATTTTCGAGTTTAAAAAAAATGTGAAACTTTTGTTTGCGGGATAGCGTAGCGCTCCCCTTGTTACAATGTTCTCTTACCTCCACATTTCAGTACCATTAGTAGAAATATACAAAGAAAAAAGCGTAGACTAATATGTAAGTCTAATTAGCTACTCGTAATTTATAAACATTGTATTTAGTAAAATATCCTTCAACGCCATCTCACTGGAACTATTTAAAAAGAACATACCTTACCAACATTTAAATTATGTTTGTTCTATTTTGTTGGCTTACCTACTACCTAGTTTTCAAACTCCCAAAAGATACAGATATATTAACATGGATAGAAAATGTTTTATCCTCTTACCGCCGCCGCCGCTCACTAACCAAACTATGTTTAGCTCAACACTAAACATAAATACAGTACACTATGTATGTTGTATTATATTCTAATGCATGTGAACAAACTGAAAGACGTGCTTTCTCCTCACCTTGTTTCCATTTTATTATTAACTTTCTGACAGGCAAAAAAATTGGCTAGGGAAGAGCAGAAGCAATTTTCAAGAGTTCTATGGAAACAATGAAGAAGAGTTTTTTTTATGAGGTTTATAAACTCAGTCTAAGCTGAACGGAGAGTAAGTTTTTTTTTTTGATATAAATGTTTATTATCTAATTTAATCGAAATGGAAGGAACGATATTCTGGTAGAAGTGGTGAGGATTTTTGAAATGTTGTACGAAGTTATATTTTAGATATGAAAAATAATGATGAATAAACTTGCGGAATACAAAAATAATCAATAATAATTGTGGGATAAAGCGCGAAGCATGAGGTATGAACAGAAGGTTGTAGTAACTGCAGGGTGATTTGCAATATGAATGACAAAGGACTGGGACGTGAATGTTGAACCAAGACAAGAAAAAAATTGTTCACAAAAGGGATCTTTTTCCACCAGTTTGAATAGGAAGAGTAATTTTATAAAACTAATAACTTAAAAAAGTATCCAAAGAACTGCCAAATCAAAACTGTATTCTTTAAATTGATATTATTAAATTTTAGGTTATCAATTACTAATTTGTTTTTATTATTCAAGGCTCATGTCAATTTAAAACATCATTGATATAACCATTTTCCCATCGGTAGTTTGGAGCCAGTTCAGTTGTTTCTTCATTTTTGAAAGAAGTCGCTTAAGTCTTTAAACATACACAATTTAAGACTTTTTGTTTTCAGTGTTTAATTTGAAAATGATAACACTATTAAAATATTAAAAATAGTACTTAGCTAAGTTTGATGGCTCGACATTCTATAATTATAAATCTCAACCATTCCTGTGTGCTTGGTAATGTAGCAATGAAGGTGACCTGCAACGAACGATAGAGTGACAAGCAGCCTGTGAATACAGTATTTTTGGTTTCAAGTGGCGCTGGCTAGATTCGAATCCCTAAATCACCCTGTATAAGTATGTACTATGCAGTGTTGAATGGGAATAAGAAGTTGCAAATATTTTATTTTAAAACTAGCTGAACCGGCAAACGTTGTTTTGCCATGTATATTAATTGTAGGAAACATTTTTTTAGTTCAATGAAAATAATTATCTACTATAAGTGTTCGGGGATGTACTTATAATTGAAATGTTTATTAATGTAGAGAATATATTTTAAATTACAATTCTTGCTAGTTATCTAAATATCAAAAATAATTATCCATATTGTAACTATCAATTATGGTAGTTGAAAAAAAAATTAATCTCTTAGCGCAATATAGAGTGTACAATATTCTTGGTTAGTCCGTCTTTAGCCAACACAAACAAATTGGATGGTTTTCCCACGCGAGAACATGCCACATATAGTTGTCCATGGAAAAAGCATGGTGTTTCCAAATCTAAGCCACATACAGACAATGTCTGGCCTTGTGATTGATCGTCATAGCGAATGCCAATCTGATTGGAAATTGAGTGCGTTTGAATTCAATTGGCACATCTGTAGGAATCATAGGGATTCGTGGCAGCAACACATTTTCGCCTTGAAACTTGCCATTCAAGATGATGGCTTCTATAACATTTTTCAATAATGTTTTAATGACTAATCGTGTGCCATTACATAGCCGTGGTGGGTTTAAGTTACGAAGGAGAATAATCAGTGATCCAACTTTCAATTGTAAATTGTGTGGTGCCATCACTGGCAAATCTAACGAATTTAAAAACTCAATTGGATAATTCACAGTCTCGTTTTGGTATCACAAACTGCATCGATAGATTTATACGACATCAAGTCCCCAGATAACAACTGTTGTATCTTTAAATTTAATCCATTGACGTCCACATTTTTACTTGGCAAAATCGCTCTTTCTGCCAGCCACTTATGATTTACATATTGTGTGTGTACGTCGGGAAATATGCGATCGATGAGAGTATTTTGCGAGTCGATACTCGATGATTGTGCAGAAGTCCGTCTGTAATTTAATGCATCCAGTATTTTCATGTACAGCAACTTTCCCATCGCCAATATCTAACAATTGTCTAGCGAATGTTTCGGCGGATGGATCCTGAAGCATTTGAACGCGCATGTTCACCGTCAGTTGTACTATTTCAACATTACGCCATAGTCGCGATGGTTTTAAGCAAGCGTTGATTTTATCAGCGTACGTTGAACGTGGAATAACAGGAAGTGTTTGCCTGAAATCACCTAAAAGGAGTAACAAAGTGCCGCCAAATAATTTATCGGTTTTTTTATATCCTTTAATGTCCTATCCAATGCCTCAAGCGAATGTTTGTGTGCCATAGTGCATTCATCCCAGATAATAATTTTACATTGTTTCAGCACTGTGGCCATAGACGATTGTTTTTTTATGTTGCACACTGCATCTGGATTATTTTGGATGTTCAATGGCAGCTTAAATGCTGAAGGAGCTGTTCTGCTTCCATCTAATAAAGTTGCTGCAATGCCAGAAGATGCAACGGCCAATGCGATGCCATTTTTTGATCGTATCTCGGCAAGAAGTAGCGAAATAAGGAACATTTTGCTAGTTCCACCTGGTGCATCAAAAAAAAAGAATCCTCCTTGTCCTGCCGAAACTGCCAGCATAATGTGGTCGTAAATAACTTTTTGTTCATCATTTAGTAATGGAACATTGCGACTAACAATGCCTGCCATTTCCACAGTATTGTACTGCAGTTCACGATTCATATCTGTGTTGAGTAAATCAGATGCACTTTGATTCGGTGAACTCATACCGAAATGACTGATTGGTAAATTCGCAATAGCAATGCAAAGATCCTCGATAGCAATCAATGATTCATTTTGCATCACTGAAATTGACAATGCTATAACAACGCTCAATAAAAAGGAAGGTGAACTTCATAAATCCAATTGCTTGGACTAATTTTTTTTAAATACCATAAATTTAAATTTGTAGAAACAATAAACCAATGAAATTAAATGACCCACAAAAAAGGTCTAAATCGTTTTTTCTATATATCTGAACTGTGATCGATGTTATAATTGGAAACAGTTAAAAATGTTTTTGAAAAGTTGAAAATTTCGAGCTGCTCTCTAGAAATTTTAATTTAATTTCATTTTTTTTTGAATTATGTTCTAACAAAAACAAAATCCAGAAGGTCCTAGATCTCCTCTTTATGCGAGAGGGTTATTCTTAAATAATCATCATCGACTCGACAACCCGGGTCCGGTTGTGGCCGCTTTCAACAATTCTCTCCACCTTACCCGGTCTCGAGCCGACGCCATCGCCATTCAGTTGCGCACCCCAAGGCTTCGGGCGTCCTGGCCTACGCCAGGATGTGGGGCCAACAACTCTCCTTAAGACTTTTCTCTCGAACACGGCTAAGAGGATTGTCTTTTGCTAAGCACCCAAGTTTAGGAGCCATACGTGAGTACTGGCAGGACTATGGTCCTGCGCAGCAGCAGTTTTGAAGTAATGGTGAGATTTCTGAATTTGATAGTTTTGACAGATGCGTAAGCCAATATGTGGCTGGACCTGTTAACGATGGTCCTTCTTGTTGCCGTGCCAGAGTCACGGAATGCTTTCTCCAACGCCGTCGCGCCAGTTTGAATAGAAGCCAGGCCAAACCATCCCCTTATCGGATTCCATTAAAGATGTTGTTTGGTATGGATAGCAATCCGGCTATTTTCACTAGACTTGTTACGTTGGCCATGGTCAACCTACATAGTCGTGTCAATTTATTTGGGATGCTGAGTTCTCTCATGGCTTTGTAAAGTTCTACCTAGGCGGTCTTTAAGTGTATAAACGGATGGTATGTTGGAATGTTAAATTCAAGGCATTTTTCCATCTCCTGCCTAAGGGTAAGGATCTGATCAGTTCTTGATTTGGCTGGAACGAAACGACACTGATATTTTCCGATGATGCTTTTAGCGTATGGGGCTTATTTTGCCTTCTTTGAATATAGCGTCATAAAATTTTGTAGGAAAACATTAGATTTGCTTGCAGCAAATTACATTATATTAATTAAATTTTAATCTTGCGCTTGACCACGAATGGTTTGACTTACGAAAAAAACGAATCATTGAAGAAAAAATGATAATTTGCGAGTTATAAGAAAAACACGACACAAAATGCATTCTTTAAACATTTTATGCATTTTTCCCAAGTTCCGTTACAATATTTTGCTGGAAACGTATACATATTTCAGACTCAGCACCCTCGAAAACATAAATCTGTGAAAAAAATCAAAACTACCCCACTCTTTGCTTCCAAATGCCCTTAAACGGATTTATACATCGAAAAATACTTTTTTTAATCATTCTCTCTTAACGACGCGACGGGAATTAAAACGGCACTGATTATTATTTAAACACTGGACAATCTTATCCCCAAATGACTTTACCTACTTATTTAAAAACCATAAACATCATTAATAACGAAGTTTAACCCTACGTAGATGTGCAAGTAATATAAAATTTAAATACTTTCCCATTCACTTAAATAAAATAAAAAAAATTAATAGGTATCCTTTTGGTTACCGCCACAAAAAGTAAATTGAAACTACCCAAGAACCTACCGTAATTTTATTTGACAGCGCTATATCTATAAAATCTTACCCGTATTTATGTAAAAACAAAAAAAAAATTGTTTCCGTTCACAGAGCAGGAAGATTTTAAACCCATTTTCCATTAATAAAAAAGTGCACAACACCCGTGCAGCATCATCATCATCACTGTCAGCGTCAGCATCATCGTATCCTTGCAGAAAATGGTCGGTCGACGAAAAGACATCAACAAAATCTTTATAAAGAGCACGCAATATTAAAATGCTGTCAAATTAAATATGAATCAAGGAAAAAAACAGCAACAAAAAAACAGACTGAGAAACTCTTTGCTCAATATTAAGGGTAGGTGCTCGTCGCCAGAGTTCACAGAGTTCTGAAGACACTTTTTTTTTAAAGTTTTTCGACGATTTTTTAACGACACTATAAAATCCCTCGGCTCTATTTAGCTTTTTAAAAGTCCCTATATAGAAAGCTACTGGACGAATTAAATTATATGCAACCGTTTCAAACTAAATTTTGTATTTTTAAATAGACCAAATGTATTTTTAACTGTCCGATTTGGTCAGCCTCAGTCAGTTTTAAGAGGTCGTGTATTTTAAATTTTAAATAAGAAATATTTTTTTCATTTATCCTCTTTTATAAATTTAAAAAAAAACTAAACTTTTTTCTTCGATATGGCAATCCTGGGGAGTATGGCAGTACTGAGTATTCATTGAAAATTATATTTGGATGCACTTGTCCTGCAAGCTGTAATGGAAGATTATTATGGAAGAGTGAGCAGAATAGGGAGCATAATGCAGTAACGTTCAACGTAATATGAAATTAATGAAATGCTGGAAATCTGAAGTGTGCATATAATAAATAGACATACTTTTTTTGATAATAAAAAACATTGACATATACGTAAATTGTGCATCGATTTCAGGCCTTTATTTGTTTTTCAAAATAGAAATAAATAGTAAATTTTCAAAACACTTTCAGCTCGTTTTAGCGGCAGAGTTTCGAACAGAAAATCTTATTTATAAAAAAAAAATACACGAGGAATGGAGTTAGACTAAGCTAAAATTAGTTCATAGCCGTAGTAAAGCCGTTTTAGTATCTGATTTTTAATTTTGGTGGGACAAAAACCCCACTTATTCGGCTTAATACAAGCTACTGTGAAATGTCTAATCTAAATGTCATTTTAACATAACATCGTGTGAACTTTACAAAAAGTAGCAGAAACGAAATTTAATTTTACATTTTTGACATCAAAACAAAATACCTTAAAAGTGAAAAGTATGGCAAATGTTGAAAAATAAAATTAGTTCAAAATACATACAGTATTTACTATTGACATTTTTTTTTTACCAATAAAAATAAATAATTTGTTTGACAAATTTGTTCCCCGAATGACAATCTTTTTTATCTTTTCCCAGGACATTTTTTACCATTTTTTTGTAGCATTTTTTATAGCTACCTTTTTGAACAAAATTCAATTTGAGAAAAAAAAATATTTAAAAACAAAAATTTGTATCTATACAAAATTTTGTTTCGCGAAAGTTTTTTTTTATTTTTATTTGGTGTGTATTTAGCAAAATGGATTATTTTTAAGTATTAAAACACATCTCTGTTTGAAAATTCCTCGGAATCAAAACCAACAAAATGCTTTTGATACAAAAAAAAAACATGTTAAAAATGTCGCCTACCTGGCGACTGACCATACTTACTTTAAGCGGAGCAACGGTTTTGCTTGAGCGAGGCGGTACCCACAAAAAATGAGTTGACATAATGAGACACAACCAAATAGTTTATAAATATGTACTAGCCAATGTATTTATAATATATCAAAAAACTACAGTATTATATTTTATTTTTTGAATAACCTGGCCTGGGTCGCACGTACTTGCCCTATGGGCAATTATATTATTATTATCAATTATTGTTTCACCAAACTGTGTTTGTAATGTATAGACATTGAAATTGGTTTAGTCACACATCTGAACATTAAACATTTTATTATTAATTCTTCTTCAAGTCATTTAATTATTTCAATTGGTTCTACTGTTTAGAATATGTTTAAAATGGAACAGTAATGACAAACCAAAAAAATCAGCTCACGCACGTGTGCGGTTATTTGGCCCAGGTATTATAAATGTCAAAACCTAGTTTGACTGATGTGTTTCTCAAAATGTTTTAGAAGCATAATTGATTTTTTTTCGAACCGAAAGCCTAATTTTATGGTAAAAAGGATTATATCCAGAAAACACGTTAAAAAATGCATGCCCTCTCAAAACTCACGGCATGAATCAATAATCACAATAAATAAATATCATTAAAAATAAACTTTTGCCGATATGGTTAAGTAAGTACCTACTTACCTACTTTGCTTAAAACTTCTTCAAAGGAATTCTTTCCATAAGTATTTTAAATTCCACATGCATATTTAACTCCAAAACGTTGGTAAGTACACAGCACATACAAAAATTCATTCATAAAATTGCGTGGCTCAACTACTTAATCAAAAAAAAAGTTTTTTTTCCTCTCTTTTTTGGGAGGGGCTTTGCAAATAAATCAAAAGCCCTCACACGCAATTTATGCCTCGAAAAGTTTCTCTCAAAAGAACTCGCGTATTTCCTTACTTTTGGCGGTGTAAAAATTACCTTAAATGAGGTGGTGGAATTTTGAGGATATAATAATGTATACGTGCGTGTTTCTGTTTATACTCTTAAAAATCTCAAGACTTAAATTCCATTAAACATCGAATTCATGCCACCATGAGTTCGCCAGTTGTTTAAGGACTACAGATAAGTATAGGTATACCCAACACCCTTCTCACCCATCCAAAATACTCGTATGTGATTTTTGTTAAAGTAGGTAAATGGATTAGCTGCCATTAAATTCTTGAATCCTTCGGGAAATACGTGTTGCTTTTATATGATAAAGGAGAAAAACAAATTTCTTCCCACATTTTATAATCGAATTTTCTTTTTCTTTCACTTCCTCTCTAAGTGATTTATTTTTTTGTTCCTACAGTTGTTGTCAATGGAATTCCTTCACCTGGTGGGCGTTAGAAGGAAAATATTCAACGAATATTTTCCTACTGGCAGAAGTAAAGTAAGAAATGAAGTAAAAGTAACTAGGTACCGATTTTACATCCTCTTACATTACTAAAGCCCTTTAGGAACTTATAGGTACAAGGGAAAATGTTTTTACTGAAAATATAAAAAAAACTCTTGGAGACGAAAGTGCAATTATCACAGAAAGTCAAAAGGTGCAAATCCTGCCTACTCACAGAGAGAGGGTTGGATTCGAAAAAAAACATCTTGAAATTTTACTCATTACAGCATTATTAATATGATAGGAAAGTAAAAAAGAACTATTTTGATCGTACATGCGTGGATTTGTATCCGTGCACTTAAGTTTATATCGAGCTTAATCTGAAGAGGATAAACAAAATACATTTTGTATACAACATAGTGCTAACGGAATAAAATACTTTGATATTCTTTCCTTTGAAATGACAGTCAATTGGTCTTTGTGAGTGCAGTAAAATTCTTTTTTGATGTATTTTTACTTCAAACAATTAGTTTGAAGTCTTAAATAATGCAATCATCTTCTAAAGTAGTACCAAAACCTTGCGTTCTTTCAAATATTTCAAAAGTCTTTTTCATTTCTTGCAGTCTAATTCAAAAATCTATAGACTGCAGAAAAGTCTATGCAATCAAAAGATTGTAATAAATGAAAAATATTTAAAAAAAACATTCACCATTCTAAAAATGTTTCTACAACAGCAATGCAGAGAGTTTGGGGAGTCTTTAGTATTGCAATATTTTGACTATTGTTATACTATTGAAAAAAAATTATTAAAATAATTTGATCAAAAAAATTTTGCGAAAAAGAAATTTGCAAAATTACAATATTTTATTAAAAAAAAGCCGAAAAAATTGTAGGAAAAGTTATTATTAATTATTAGAGTATGTTTAGGCGCCATTTTAATATTCAGGTTAGGTTAAAAAAAAAGTTCCGAAGAAAATTTTGTCGATAAATAAAATTTTGTCAAAAAAAATTTATCAAACAAACTTGTTTTAAATAAATTGGTAAACAAAAATGCTGTCTAAAAAAACCATTGACAAGAAAAAACAATGCATATTTTTTTTTTTTGAACCGGAAGAACGAAATTGGTCAAAAAATTAATTAAAAAAACAAGTGGTTTTCGGAGAAAAATTTCATTTTGAAAAAAAAAATAATTGAAAAAAATTGAAATAATAATTTGCCAAAAAAAATTTTCGAAAAAAATAGTTTAAACAAAGTGTCTCAAAAATGGTTCCATGGAACAACCAGGAGGATTTTTTTTTCTGAACCGCCTACCGAGTCATTCAACTATGTTACTTGTATTTAAAAATATTTGCTTTTTCCTACTTGTTTTTTATGCTTTGACTTACTGAGGCAATTTCTCACTATCAAAAAGCTCTGAATCATATTCAATCAATTCCAGTTAAACTCACCACTGGCCGAGTTTTACAGTAGTTTACATTTTTTCCCAATAAAATTGTGTAAAAAAATGACAGCAAGGCCAAGAAATGTACACGTTGTACAACCACAGCTATGTCAAAATAATAATCAGTATTATATATGGTATTGAGAAAATTGCTTTTTGTGTTATCGATGTTTTGTATGGAAAAGAATATAAAAGGAAAATGAAAGAAAAATACTTATTTTTAAGCTGAATGCGAGTTTTTAATTATTTTTATTGAAAAATTGACAGTTTTTTTTGACGAAGTTTTTTTTTCGTATACATGTCCATATTGACTTGCAACAAAAACCCTCATTGTGTTCGTTAAAATCTTAAATTTAACTAAAGGACTCACCAAAATCATAGGTTACAGCATCCTGTGAAACTTCTACAACTCTGGTGTGCATCGTTGAAATTACTTGAGACTTGTGCACTGAATTTTACATTCGCGAATTCAATTTTGAAATTTACGGCTCTTCACAACGAAAGTACGCTACTTAACGGTTTTTAAATATATAAGACTCATTGTCATACTCAATATTAGAGTTTTGACGATTGCGTCATTTTTCTTCGATAATTCTGAATTCGAAACAATGAGATGAAGGCCACTTACTCACTTTCTTGTCGAAAGAGACTCTTGAAGTATTATCATTGTCTCTGGAGAGATTAATTACCTAAAAAGAATTTTGGAGTTTGTAAACAATTTTTTTTTTTGTTATTCATACGGATTTGAAATAATACAACTTAATATTCCAATTATAACTTTCTCTCAATTTTTTGTTACACTGTTTTCTTTCAAAACTCCCTTCTACAAAACGGTTGTGTACTTTTTAAGGAAATAATTGTAGACGTTATGTACCTTCCTACAAATGTAAATGTATGTCCTTTGAGGTTTGGATGTTTTCTAATTTATATTTTCTTAATTAAACATATCCACAAGCAAAGCTCATCACACATCATTCATTTCTGTTTGTGATTGTTTACCTCAAAAACAGAGATTCAAGTCCAAATAAAATACTGGTTGGTATTTTTTTCTTTCTTAATTTCATTTAAGCATCATGCATATTATGTTATGTACATAAATGTACATATGTCTGTGCATATGTACATTATACAAAAATTCTTTCTCTCTCAATTAATAAATCTTTGAAAATGTTTTGCTTTAATTTGGGTTTGTTGTGAGAACTCTCAAAAGATGGCGACCTGGCACGCTTTTACTATATTTTGTTTTGCGTGTGCAAATAATTCAACTCGACAAAGTGATTTAAGGGAATGAAAATTAGAAACACATGTGTTTGTAATTAATTGGTTTTTAAGTTTTATTAAATGCGTGTACTGTATATGTAGGTATTCCTATATAAACATGTACATTAGGGTGTCACATATTTCTTAACTATGGAATTTTCAAAAGTTGTATAACTGCTTAACATCAAATCCTGCATTTGCAATTTTTGGTTAATATTTTTGGCTAGCACAGTCTATATTTTGATCTAGCCAAATGTACAAAATAAATTTGAATATTTGAAATTATGCTTTCTGAATAGTTAAAGAAAATGACAAACAAAAATCGGATCGAAAGCAACACTCGTATTTGAAAGAGCAACATTTTTGACTGAGCGTGCATGCCGATGATGCCCAAACCATTGCTTGCGTAGTCTGTCATGATTTTATTTTTGGCAAAATTTTACTCCATGTCAATATATACAAAACTTAAACTCAAATCATGTATTATATTAAAATCAACACATAAGTGCCCCACTAAGTTGTCCACATGTGGAATTCGAAGATAAATTCGTTAACCACTAAACTTGATCTATTTTCGAAAAAAATATGTCGATTACCTCTTTCACTCGACTAGTACTAAACACTTTTTTTCGCTGCAATCCACCCACCAGTTAAGTTGTTCACTGCTTCGATATTTTGTGTGGAAAAATTTCTTCGCAATAACTACGAAATCTTGAGAATCGAAAATCATTAAATAAAACAACTCGAGGGCAAGCAGTGAACTTAAATTTTGGAACGAAATGATCCAAACAAAAATAAAATTAGATTTTTACTTTTGGCCATGTCACCAACCAATCTGAACGAAGTATATACCGCTTCATCTGCTTGCAAGTTCTGGTACGTGATCATATTTTTGGTTCTGGGGATCAATAAAATCCATGATTTTTCTTTATTTGAACCGGAACTGGACAAGTCGGTCGATAATGACGAACATAATCAGCGCTCAATTCGGGAAAAGTGGCTACGTTTGAATTACTACTTGTGTAGTAAGTCATTGTTCGATTGGTAACGGTAAGCGATCCATTATCAAAAATGACAAATATTCAACTAATATTATGAAATTTTTGGTGACGGCTGGATTTGCCAGCGCAACAAAATTGAAACCACGAAATAACCGACGCACGTTGTCGGTGACGCATGCAAAGTGTTTAACTCCATTTTACTAAATTTTACAGGAGAGCAAAAAAACCAAAGCTAGTGGTGTTATTTTCTTGATATATTTTGATTTCTTCGCATAATTGTTCTTTGATAGAAATAGAATAACCGAGCTGGTATGGATCATCTACGCAATTTAGGATTTCTAGGTTATTGCCAAGAAAAATGCTCTATTTGCTTAGGAGGAATATGACACCACCGTCATGTTACAATGGCAACAAGGCTACAATATATTGATAAGTCTTTTTGATGTGGAATATATTTCAGATACACAAGTTCCGGAAAGAAAATACAATTATTGCATGTGGTAAAAAGTCAATAAGGTCATTTATGATTAAGCCAAAAATATATACCCCTAAAGGGCATACCTATTCGACTCGCATTTTCGTTTCAATTCGATTGATAGAATCACTTCCTTTTTGCATTGTTGACGAATATGAACAGTATTAAAAAAATTATTAAAAGTTTGAGTTTGGTTTACTATAAAGTCAGCTGCTCCATACTTTGGAAATTCTATTGTAATTCTATTAGCACCCCTGACAATTTCGTAAAAAAATTGTATTACCTTTGTATATATAAATTATAGTACTATCATGGCGAGTTTTTTTTTAGGGTTGCGCGGACCCTTGTGGTGGCGCTGCAAAATTTGAGGTGTAAAATTCGATTTAGGGAGTCTTTAAGCGTCGAAAATTGGTGGCAGGGGCAAGAGAAGACTAGTTTTTGGATTATTGCATTAAAAAATATCAATAAATATCAATTAAAACCTCCATAAGCTCTATGCAAATAAAAAGAGTAAGGCTTGAGCAGGCACTTTAGATGTCGCCCCATTCGACTTCCACCATGATAGTACTATAGTTTTCATAATTATACAAAGGTATTACTAACAATTCGGTGAATCATTTTCTTTTTTGTACGATACACTTAAAATCGAGACATTGTGATGAAAAAAGGATAATAACACATTTTTACAAATAACTTTGGTAAAAAGACGCTTTGACAGGCCTAGTTGACAAGCTTTCAAATAACATCACATTTTAATAGCAGAATAAATAAAAGCGAAAGATCTCATTCAAATAGTCATTCCACACCAATTTTGTAATAAAAATAAAACAGTTAATGATGGAATATATAAAGGGTTTATGAATTGGATAGTTAATTTTTAAAGGTTGGTTCTGAAACCACAAACACTTTCTATGACGTCTTTAAAATTATGTTGAAATTCATTTTTTCATTAGGGAACATAAGTGTGAACGGAAAATCTTAAAATCACTCCCAACACAAAAAATTTATAGTCATCCCACTTTGAATTTTGAATCGCTACCTATACCTATGTACTTGGTGAAAGATATACTTTTATGCACCTATACAAACATTTTACACAAAAAGACTTCATTCCTAAGGCTCAGATTTCAAACACACTGTTTGATTTATGAGGGGAAGAGTAAATTACAAGAAATCCTTTATCCTGTTATCAAGGACAAATTTTTAGGTGAACGGGTTCTGATTTTCGATTGTTCGTATCTTTAAAAAAAAAATCTACTATGACAATTCCATAAACAGCATTTCACAATGATCATTCTGAATGATATAAAAAGAAAAAAATTGGTGCCAACGTCAACCTGCAAGGGAGAAAAAAAAAAAAAACAATATAGATAGGTAGAACGAAAAGAAAAATGTCCTTTTTGTATCCTTTTTTTGTCCTTAGAATTTAATGACGCATTTTCAATTGTTTGCGATTTTAAATCACTGATGTGCATCCGTTAATATAACGATGACAATATCAAGCGAAGAAGAAAACAACTCAGTGCGATGAAAACTATAAAAATGTTTTAAACAAAACTTTGCTTGAGGCGTATAAGGGAGAATAAGGGTGGGTGGTTACATTGGAAGGTAGGTCGTTCGTATATTGTGGAACAATTTCACTGACACAATTGATCAGAGTGGTAACAAGGTGTGTTGTACATACAATGTGTTAACAGATGAAGTGGAACTAAACGATGTTACATAATAATAGAATCCAAAGGAGCACCGCATTGAAAAAATAAAAGTAAACTTGATAAAATTGTTGAAACGAAAATGACTCTGTTTCATTTTTAATGGAATTTAAATATTAAAAAAAACATACTCTTTGAGCTTTTTGAGCTTTTTTGCCTTTGATCAAACAATTAAAAAATATGTTTTTTTTTTCATATTTGTTTTTGGTAGCCAATTGAAATGGAGGTAACAACCACAAAAAATTAAAATTTTGTAAATTGGGGTGATATCATAATAGTATTTGGGTCATTGCTCATTTTTAATTTTTGGGTAGTCTCGCAAAGTCTTGCATAAGAATCTGAAAATTGACCCGAAATATGGGGCCAATTTTAAAATGGAAATATCACTCAAATAATACGAAACTTGACTACCATCGATGAAAATAGATAGAGAAGTAGAACACGAAAAAAAAGAAGAAACTGAAATACGAAAGTTCTCAAATTTGCTACTAAGACTTGGAATTTTTCAGCAACGCATCATTCTTAAGGTTAGAAACACGTTTTTTGGTAAATTTCACTTTGAAATATACATTTTTCTTTGCCAGGCGAGGTATTTTTAATCTTGATGAATAATTCTAAGTCTTACCGGTAAATGTTTTTTTATTTCGAGTACTTACAGTAATATGTATTTATATCATCCGGTGAATGAAACGATGTATGTAAAAACATAAAAAAACATAGATACATATGTACTTACACTAATAAAAGTTTAAATCTTAGAGGAATTGATGGATTGCAAACTGAGTGATAATATACACAGTTTTATTTGTGGTTGCAGATGTATTTTTGTATTCAATTTAGGTTAAAACTACAGGGACCAAGGGAATTAAGTGGGTATTTGAACAGAAAAATAAGAAAGTTGTAGTGTTTGGCGCTTGTATATATTTGCGTTAACCAAGTTGGCAACATACTGCAGGCAGACATCCCCAGGGTAAAAGTTTTGCTTGTGCTAAATTTACATTCAAGTAAAAAAAAAAAAAAAAAATACAAAACAAAACATACTATAAAAGTCAAGAAGAAAAGTAAACAACAACACCAGAACCATCATCGGCCACGCTATAACCTTTTTTCCCAAACATCCAGAAAAAACTACATAACCATAACATATGAATCACTTTGCAATTTGATTTTCATAATCAAATTCAAGGAAAAAGGCACAAAAGATGTCCAAGAAATAGTTCCACAAAAAAAAAAAACAACCACAAAAAAGAATTTAAGAATCCTAGGGACAGAAGAAAAAAAATATAGAAAAGAAATGATGTGCAAATTTAATTTTGTATATTTTTTACGTAAACGGCAAATGTATGCAAAACAGGAAATAGAATAAGGAATGAATGAACCCAAGCTTATTGCGAAAATTTCCATGAGCTTAATGGCGGTGAGCACGTGATGGAAAGGATATCACAACATTTTCTTGGGATCACGCTAGGCGCATAAACAAAAGTTAACTATATTTTATGTTCAAGTTTTGTCATGCTCAATTATTATTATTTGAGAACAACAACCAACAACAAAAAAAAACACATGCCACCCAAATTCTTTAACTTTTTTTTTTAGCTGATAAATATATTCCAGTACCTTCCACTTATTTAGGGTTATTTCTACATTTTCTGTTTTTCGGATTGGGGTTTACATAGAATGAAAGACATTTAAGAGTGATATATCGACGGATTTCGTTACAATATTTTAATACTTTAGAGTTGAGATTTTGGCAGCAAAAATTTAAATGAAGGCTGACAATCTAAAATATTAGTGTCATTGAGAATATTCCAGGAAAGTTGTTTGAAAATGTCCAAATTTAAATACGAAAAATTGGTTCAAGTCATTTTTTAACACCCTTTAAAATGTAATCCGTGACTCTGGCACGGCAACAAGAGGGACCATCGTCAACAGGTCCAGCCAGATACTGGCTTACGAAGACGACATCGACAATCGACATCATCGGAGGAACTGATTCCTTCATTCAGATCGAGCAGGCGGCACAAAATCTGGGGCTGCACATTAGTGAAGGTTAAACAAAGTACATGGTGGCGTCGAATGCGAGAAGAACAGTTGGTGAAACAATCAAGGAAGCGGTGCACGAATTTGAAGTGGTGCAATACTTTAAATAACGTGGGTCAATAGTAGCAGCCGATAACAATATAGAAGAAGAAATAGTCTGTCAAAGCTCTTCAAATCCAGAAATCACACAATAACTTCAAAACAGCTGCTGTACAGGACCTGCCAATACTCACGTATGGATCCGAGACTTCGGTGCTTAGCAAAAGACACACCGACCTCTTAGCCGCTTTCGAGAGAAAAGTCGTAAGGAGAATTGTTGGCCCCGTATGTGATTAAGGACAATTCAGGAGACGGTACAATCATGAATTGTAAGCAATCTACCTTGAAGCAAATATAGTGACAAAAATTAAGCTCGGTAGACTCCGGTGGGCAGGGCACCTAGCTCGCATGAGTGAAGAGGAACCGGCTCGGAAAGTCCTTTGTAGTACATACATACATTCTTTGGTAGTCGGCAGGGTGCTTCCGTTGGAGAGATGGAGTAGACCCGAAGCCTTTGGCGTGCGCAACTGGATGGCGTTGGCTCAAGACTGGGAAGATGGAGAGACTTGTTGAAGGAGGCCAGGACCCGACCTCTGTTGTCGAGCCGATGATGATGATGAAAATGTTTTATAATTGAAACTTTGTATATGGATCGTATGTTTTAAACTTAAACCTGAAATATAATTGAATATTTTAGTCCTTAAGTACAAACTAAGAGCAAATGCTTAGCATACTTTAACTTTTAAGTCAAAATACAATTAATGGGAAATACTTCAAAATATTCAAGTAACAGAATCCGTAATTGTTCTATTACCAATCATTTCTCAAAGGTATAATTTATTTACAATTCTTAATTATTTATAAACTTGCTTGAGTATAGGTAATTCCTTATAAACATTTTCATACCATTAACACTCCATTAATAATTTTTAGGGAAGAATTTTTTTTATTTTTTACACCATTAGAGTAATATATGTGCTTCTCACTATTATCTTGTATAAAATTGTCAATTTATTTAGTTTATAAGCAGATAATTATTTTGTTAACAAGATTATAAGTAATAAATACAAATACAAAATACAAATACAAAATACCTTACAAGCTTCCTGTTGTATCAGAGTTCTCTACCCTTAAAAGTTTTAAAAGACACTGAACCGTTTGTCATTTTTTTGGTTTTAAAATAAGAACTGTAAAATATTCTGTTAAACTGTAATATTCTGTAGAACTGTAAGAAATTTGATTAAATGACTGAAAATTTTGAATTTGAAAACGTAAAGTAACTGTTTTAATTTATTTTACAAAAATCTAAAGAAAAAATGTCATCAAAATCGTTTGACATGTTTTCGAGATGAATAAGTTTGTACGTAACGGTTATATTAAAGATAAAAATCAATTTCGCCATTAAGGAATCATCGCTTCCACAGTTGAGATTTTAGATTAAGGTAAAGACAGACAGAATTGAAGAAAGTTCTCTAAATTCGAAATGTAAGGTCTTCTTTTTTACGAACTTGGCCTCACGCCTCAGACATGAAGAAGTAGATAAAGAAGAGGAAGAAGAAAAAGAAGAAGATGGCGAAACAGTATTTTAAAAACAATCGAAATCCTTGAAACAAAGAAACTGACTTTGGACTAGGCGTCAGTTATAGCGATCAGGAACCCATTATTCCTAATGTGAAACCCATGTGAAATTGAATATATTTTCCTGATGGATAGTTGTTCATATAAAATTTTGCCTCAAATTTTTTGATCTCTTTTGCTTTTTGTATTGTTCTTATTTGTTGGCTGTTCATTTTTCGCTGTAAAAAAATATTATTGTTATTATTTTGATTAAAAAAGAATTTATTATTCCAACTTAAAATTTTTATATGTAGGTACGTCAATTTACAAAAAACTTTAACAAAATAAATTATTGATAAACTGATTCAACAAGTCAAGGGATTTTTTTTTTGACAATTGTTAGAGTTCTTACTGTGTTACAGAAATAATTTTCACTTGTTAAACAAGCATAATTAAACAAGTAGACTTGTTGTTCTGTGTTATAGGCCCCTGATCGCTATACTTGAAGCCTTAAGGGAGAGCGCTGAGTGCATTTATAATAAACACATAATACATCAAAACGTTAAAGGCAATGGAGAATATTTCGCATTAAGTATCGTTGTTTTATATAAAGAAACACTTAAAAAACATTCCACGTATATCTACCGAAATTTCGAGCTCCAAGCACTTTTCCTAAACAAAAATAATACAATAAAAGTATTCTACGAAAACTTTGGCCCTTCAAAAATAACAAAATTTTAATATGCAATACTTCACTAATGCCAAATTTTCATAATGCAACATTTTGAATCCCAGCTAGTCGAAACCCCAAAATACCATCGAGAAATACCCAAACAATATCAGTCAGTTTTTCCCAACAACAGATGAAATCAAATCATTTTGTTGTATCGGTTCGGTTGCCTTTTATTTTCAATAAACAAACGAAAAACGATATTTTCGGAAAACCCAACATCACCACAAATACCAGCAATATTTTACTAAGGATCCGTTTAACATGTACCTAAATGTATACTCTATGGTCGGCAATTATTTAAATCTTTTGGTTCTTGCTTTTATACAATCATGGAGCCCAATTATTTCTTTTCATTTCATAGTCAATTGGTTTCCTTTTTGGACTGTTTAACCACAAGTATTCGATTAGTTTGTCATAATGGAAAAAAATGTGTACTCGTATTTGCGCAACTTCCAGTAGAGTTGACCAGATTTACATTTGCAATAAAAAAAAAAAGTAAACATTGGATAAGAGAGCAAATAAAGTAAAGTGAAAGGCTATACAAGGACATGACCATTAAAATAATTGGCATCATCCTTTATTTCTATTTTTATATTATGTGTGTCAAACCCTAACTTGGTCTAGAAATATATTGTCAATTGAATAATCTAAACACCGACACCGCACCACAGACCTCTTTTTATTATTTCTGGGAGCCAAAGTGAATTATGTTTGTTCACGCTTTTCATTTTGTGGTTTATTGATTTTATTATCCTTGGACAATGTTATTGGCTTAATATTGACCAATGGTCTGTGTAATTGTGTGGTGTATGTGCATTTGTTGTAGAAAATTTTTGGTCGGAAGAGACATGTAGCCAATTATTATTATTTCTTTTTATTTAACTTCAATAAACTATGTGGGTACGAGTATGATAATCAAATGTTTGCTCAAGGAAATTGGTTAATCTTCTGGATAATAATTTTAAAAATGTCACAAGTTTTATTTTAACCCTTGTTAAGATAAAATATGGCATGCATAATATTTTATATAGTTAGGTACATGGGTAAGGTAAACTTATGTGTGCAAAGGTGTTCGTCAACGGAGAATTTTCTGGCACAGAAGGGGTATCCCAGATAAATTGATTGCTATTATCAAGGTTATGATGGATCCAAATGACGTAAAGAAAGATTATCAGAAGAGAGTAGAGGAAGTGGGTCTACCAGGGCTTTTTTACAATTTGCGCGCGCTCAAGAGGATTTTTGGTGTACCCTTTTAATTTTTCAACACAGCGCGGGCGTGAAGGATAGGTTAGGATGGAAAGAGAAGGGAAAGGTGTGTGGCGCGAGGTATTGAGACTGAAGGTGGTGGTTGTCTTAGATTTTATCTCCAGGGTTGGCGGCTGGGCTAAAACCGAGAAAATGCCGTGTCTTATATCAATGTCCCTTTATAATTCGCATTATTTTTGTTCATTGTCATATTTGTTGGGCATACAAGTATTTACTCAATCACATGTTGTTAGTTTTATGCCTGAACAACATGTAATGAGTAAACCAGCGGCCCAACAATGATAATTAGAGATTATAATGGAATAAAAACATGACATAGACAACGGCAGGGATCGAACGTGTGATCAAGAGGTTGACACGCGACCACGCAAACCATCGCGCTACGACCAACCCCAGGGCTGTACACTATCACCGAGGATCAATACGATATCTAAAAACAAAAAGAATCAGCATTGGAATTTTCTCATCTGTTGTCCAATTAATAAGAAATAAACCACATTATGACTGTCAAGCGATGCAATGGAACCCTTACACTGAGATAGGCAGACGACCAAGCTCACCTAGAAGCACTTGGCGAAGAAGAATAGGTACAACTGGAGTAGAGTTGCAGAGAGCTGAAATGCATAACATGAAACCGTACACGATGGCACGTAGGAGTAGTAGAGATCCTGTGCCCCATAAGGAGAAAGTTACGGATCCGAAGATTAAATAAGTAAGTTACTGATTTTCCGGCACCGAGAAATTATACTACTTCGATTGTTAATTGGTCAAAAATTGGAAACACAAAATTTGTTGTCTGCATTGAATAAATTTAAAAACCTTAGTACGGAAAATATTTTACTTTGTAATGTTTCCTGATCGCAGAAAAAAAAACAATATACTCGTAAATGGATAGACATTCTCTTCATCGCTTAAACTGAATTTTCAATCAGCAATCATGCATCCTGATTCTTAATTATAAAGCTCGATACTTCAATCTTCATGTTCAACCTAACACTTGCAATCCTGCTACATTTGGCAGTACATCTGCTAACCATCATTTTCTCTTCTCTATTTCTCTATATGCGTTCTAAACAATTTGATTGATGCAATGTGATAAGCACATCCTGGATAACATCCGTATAACACAACAAATCGCCACACCAGATTCATCATCGATTGAAGTCCAACACCAAAAGACCAAGCAACGTCAATCACAAGCACAGGCATTGACACGTAGGCATTTTTGTGTCCGTATCGGTCGTCACAGATGTCGGATGGCTGGCTATAGCTGGCTGAAACTCTACCAAGTATACCATCAGATGAAAATTTCCATCTAAATGTGTTTATTTGTACATACCATCTATCTACCCACGACATTCCCGCACATACCGCCATGCATTGACGTTATATAGAAATACAATTATTGATGATAGGAATAATTAAATGGACAGTTGTGCAATAAATTGTTCAAGTACTCGTCATTATGTCCAGTGACACAAATTGTATCCTTTTATTCTTTTTAAACCATTGCAACCAGCGATTCAGGCGGACAATGGAACATCTAGTTAGAAAACTAACAGTTTAAACTGGGTGGACAATGGACGGTCTAATGGATTTTTAAAAAGATCCCCTCTGCATACATAGGAAAAATAAAATCTTAATAAAATCGAATTTCATATTGTGCATAGGTACGAGGAACGACAAAAGAGAAGTCTTGAACAGGACTTGCATTGAACAATGGGATAAAGACATATTTTTTTTAAAGAAATTCACATCGAAGACAGAGAGTATAAAAATTGAGGAATGAAAAGTGAAAAACTTTAATAACTAACCAACAACAACAAGAATCGATAAAAAACAACTTTTTTGTAAGTTAGTGCTTACGTCTAAACCTAAGATGAACTCTGCCTGAACGGGCTATAAGGTTACCATAATTTACCAAAGAGAAAGAAAGAAGGGACCAAACAGTAAGACGATTCCAAAAAAAATACTTGTTCAAGTAAAGGATGTTTTTTTTAGAGGTATAGAACTTTAAGCTGGCAATACTTTTTTAACTGACGGCCATTTTAAATTTAAACTTTTCATTGAAGATAATAAAAAGTTTTGAGTGAAGATAATCCTTGTGTATGTTGCGACACCGTTCGTGCCACAATTGATTTGTTTCTTTATTGATAGGTTTCGAAACGGTCAATTGGCCTTAAAGATCGTGCGGTTTAACGCCGCTAGACTATTTTATTTGAAAATATGTGAAATAGCTAGTCTACCCCGATAAGCCCAAAACGATCGACAACGTTATACCCATATACGAGCACAAATGTTGGAAAAGTAATCGAAAATTGGACGTCCAGATTAAATAACGTCGGTGCCAGCCATGGAAAATCATTAAGGACTCTTGAATTGGCGCAATCCTTTAAATACCTTGGATGAATATTAGCAGCCGATAATACTATAGAAGAAGAAATACGTGGGCGTATCCGAAACTTGGGTGCTTAGAAAAGACACTGCGACCTCTTAACGGCGTTCGAGAGAAAAGTCTTAAGGAGAATTGTTGGCCCCATATGTGAGGAAGGACGATTCCGGAGACTGTACAATCATGAATTGTACGCAATCTACCTTGAAGCAGACATAGTGACAAAAATTAAGCTTGGTAGACTCCGAGTCTATCAGTCTTTGTTGGCCGGTCTGTCTACTAAAATAAAATTTCATTCTCACGTCTAGGGAATTAATTTAAAAGCTTAGTACCAAATTTAAAGAAAAACATTGCAAAGCTTAACCTGTAGGTCAAGGTACAGATAGACAGACGAGTTTGTGCTTACTTAGCGACGAGCAAGATATTTGATACTTTAAGCACAATGTTCTTAAATTATTGATATGATGTTAATATCTTATGGCTACAAAGACAATTGTTATTTATAGGGACTCATCTATGCATACAAAAGGTTCTTCTTTAAAATCCCACAACTAATGGTTATAATCATGGAATTATCATAATTTAATTAAACCAACTTTAACAATATTGAATGATTAACTATTATTGTCTTATTGAACCAGATGAATATATTGAAATATAAATCGATTTCGACCACCTAAAGTCCCTAGATATTCATTAGGTTTAAAAATATTTGTATAAGGAATAAGTATGGATAAAACATCACCCTTGTTGTTTTTTTAAACTTGCAAAAAAAAAAACTTGTTAAACGGCGTTTATTTACGCTTGAACAATTTTAAATAAAACAAAGGACGTAGGTAATTAATTTTATTCCTTTTTATTTTTTGCTCCTATTCAATACATTTTAAATATGTAGGTAGGTACTCATGCCTATATTTCTTTGTTTACAATCCAATTACATATGTACATATTTTTTTTATAGCGTAGTGGTACGTCTGCCTAGCAATGATAAATGAAAATGTTTTATCTGTTGCAAACCTCGATTATCATGAAACAGAGAGAGGAGGTATTCGTAAAACATTATGTAGTATCAATATAATTAATTGTCATAAGCAGATAAAGGAGATGGAGCTATTTTGAGCCAAGAGCTTTCAAAATTAAGCCTGGAAAGAAACTTAAGAAGTATTTCCCCAATTTTTTTTTTCCTTTTTAATAAACTTAATTTAAAAATGGATTGGATACCAAACATCTAAATTTTTAAAAAAGACTCAAAGATCCCGATTTTTTTTTTTAATGCTCAATGTTTATAAAATCCAATATAAGCCGCCATTTTGTTCAGATTTATCTGTTAGTGTTTGCTTATATAATAAATATAAAATGTAAATATATGAGACCTAAAGTTAAAAGTTGTGAAATTGGGAAATTGACCAATTCAACATCACGAACGCCTATAATAATTGAAAGAGTTTCCTCATGGCTTGAAAAAAAAATAAAGCTGCTCGTAATATTTTGGACCTCCCATTAAGACCTTCCTTAAAAAATTCAACATTGCGCTTTTTGTTATTGCCCAGTTTAAAAATTAGTTGCTTTATTTCAAAATATTTTGACAAGCCGACATTTGTATTTACTGTTTATTTTGTCGACGCCAACATTTCGTTTGTCTTTTACGAAAATCGATATTGCTATAAAACTCAGAATTCATGTGGACTCGTCGACTTATACATAATATTCTGTCGATCGTTTGTATGTAACTGTAACCTAACGAAAACATAACGAATACCTTATTTACAACATTCAACACGTTTTTAACTAGGGGACATTCTAACAGCTGTTAAGTGATTTTTGTTTAGTTTGGCTTGGCATTTTAGGAATTAAAGCCATACCTGATCACCTAGCAAGGCGTAGATTGGACCCAAAATTTTGTTTAGCAATGAACCTCACTTTTGGTTGAATGGTTACGTCAATAAACAAAACTGCCGTATTTGGATTGAAGATAATCCTCAAAAATATATTGAGACACCGTTATATCCAGAAACGTTACCGCCACCGATGACAGCTATAGAGCCATGATTACTGACTTTTTCGTTCCTCAATTGAACAACCATGATGTGCAGGAGATGTGGTTTCAACAAGACGGCGCAACATGTCGCCCGGCGTAACGTACCACAATTGAACTATTGAAGGAAACGTTTGGTAACCGCATAGTTTCACGGTTTGGACGTGAGTTGGCTTCCAAGATCGTGCGATTTAAGACTATGTTCTGTCGCTAAACGATCATCCGAAACGATCGATCACTTGAAGGACAACATTGGCCGCATTAATACCGATATACAGCCACAAATGTTGGAAAAAAGTGATCGAAAATCAGAGCTCCAGATTGAATTACGTGCGAGCCAGCCATAGCGGTTATATGCCAGAAATCATATTTAAATTATAGTGCCATAAGATTATATTTCGAATAAAGTCAATTTCGTGTCAATTTAAAAAAAAATGATCTTTGTTTTATCCCATTTCAAAGTTCTATACCTCTGAAAAAAACATCCTAAAAATGTTTTCACTTGTAAAATGAACAAATAGATGAATGTAATGAAAAAAACAATTGAAAACTATTTTCATATACTTTTGATCATAACATAACAAGAGTAAAAAAAATATCTCCCCAAAATAATTTATCAAAATACGGTTTTAAAGAACATATTACAACATTTGTAGTACATATATTAAAAAAAAAACTTTTTACCAAAAATTCGTTATTTCAATTATAGAAATACATAATATATTTTGCCATATAAATATTGCATGGTCTTGGGGTTCTTGTCTTGATGTTTAATTATATAATACCAAACAAATTTTTTCGAATTTTTTTGTTGTAATTATTGAAAAAAAGTGAAGGAAACTTTTTAAGCAGCACCCTTATGTACATAAAGGATGAATTCCGAATAATAATTAATATAAAGCAGCAGGATGCCTTCAAAATGTACTTAGGTATTACGTACGACATCATTTAAGATTGTATGTGTTTTGTGTGTCCAATAATGATATACTTACAATAATAGGTACCTCATGCTCATATACATATCCTCTAGAATCATCTGTCTTCAAAGGTATCCAAATTCTCAAAATCAATATATTGTACGATATAAATATTAATATATTAAATTGTTTGCGAAACATGCATTGATTTCTATTTTCAATTTAGTGAAGTATGTATGTATTCGCAGTAAAGTTTGAACAGGGGCCTAACCATGTAACTCGATTCTACTTTTGATTCTATTTGAAACTAATTTGCGATTCTACTTTCAAATGGTACTATGCATGAAATAAGAATAGAATGCCAGTAATGCCAAGCTATTTGCTAGCAAATTGCGATTTTCGAACGAGAATCGGATTTTTTTGACATAACACAAAAAAACAAACAATATTTGCTGTGGAAAAAAATTGTGAAAACTTAAAATTAAAATATATAAATATGGACAGTTTCGTGATTTGGTTGGATTTATATTCAGATGAAAATCCGGAACGAGTTCAACAAATTGAACGAAGGTGAATTAGAGATAAATTCTAATGTAATGGAGCTCAGCGAGAAAAGGTTTTAGAATGGTGTATGTATTAAAGACATTTTTAATCCAATAAAATAACTTAATTCCAGCTTTGTTTTCAAGTAGCCCTTGGACAAATCTGGATGCTTACTCATATATTGCACCAGGATCTCGAACGGGGACGCTCCGGTATTTCCACTTCTTGACGATTCCCTGCTTCCCATACATATAAATTATTATGTTTATGAAATAATCAACAAAATTTAAATTTATAACTGAAATTTACTTACATTTTAAAAGAAAACTCGTAGACCTGTTGCTCGCAAACACATTTGATATAGAATGATTATTTACGAATTCGAACGAATTTTACGCTAAAATTAGAATTAAATAGTACCAAAGAGTTGGCACTACTAGAGCTGTTCGATTTTCGATTTTAGAACCTACTTATAGAATTACGGAGTTGCGATTTTGCGAATTCGAACATTTTCATTGTAGAATCGAGATAGGTACATAGTAGGGCCCCAGGTAGTTATAATATAAATATTAAGTATCACCCTCACCAATTTTTATACATTTCTATATGTTTATACATTTCTCTTGTATACATAAACCTTGCCAAATACCTTTTTTATTGGGTTGTGAATTTTCAACCATTTTAGTAAAAACAAAGGACGTAATTAATTTTACTATGTATTTTTTCGGTTCAACGCAAATAACTTGTTTGAAATTAATTAATTTTTTTGTATGCAAAATAATGCAGGTGTCTAGCGATGATAAATGTTTGTTGATAAATCTTCGAAAGAAGCCCTTTTATGACTTTTATAAGCATCGGATATTAAGCTGAAAAGTCTGCTGCCATCCCTTGTTAAAAAGGGCTGCAAATAAAAAAACTTAAAAGCAAAAAAACTGTTTTTTACTTCTAAAACCAATAAATAAAATTTCGTGCGTCAGCTGCCAACAAGTGAACGTACTAAGGATTTGAAAGTTCTTATATTTTTATGAATATAATCTACCACTAATTACAGAAGTTATTGAAGAAAAAATGTATATGGAACCCTTTGTTCAGGTTTTTATTGATGAATTGATTACTTGTTCGACTTTCAACAATTTTTCACCAGTGAGAACGTCTATTTTAATAATCGACCGATTTTATTTGGTCTACGAATGAGCTATAGAATCGCAACAAGCGCTTCATGAAAATCAATTCAAATTCACTCCATGGGGCCAATCGTGGCTTTTCACCCGATCTGCAAATAATTAATTCATGACATTTTTTGATGATGAAATTTGAGTTCCAAAAAACCACCTTCAAGCTCCTGAAGTCATTTAAATATTGATTTAAATGATGTTTTAAACATTCCTAGCAAATTTCTTTACTGTATCAAATTACTAAAAACAGATATGGTAATTAACCCAAACATGCCTTTCACTCAAGTAGAAACATTCTTTCACCTTTTGATTCTTATACAAATGTATCACTTATTCTAAGTTTCACTGTCATTTAACTATTTTAAATGGATTTTCGGCAAAAGGAGATGACGCAAAATTGTATGGGACTTGGGCCATGAGCGTGTGGGTCAAAGTGGTACCAAAAGAACAGGGAGTTCTTGTACATCAAAACTGTGAAGTTTAAGGAAAATCGTAGGTGGGATTTCGAGATATTCACGTTTGAAGTTCATTAATCGGATGCACTTTTTAATTTTTTTTTGTCATTTATTAGCAAATAAACTCATATAGGTATCATAGGAACCGTACGACACACGCATATGTTTTTAGCATCAAATAAAATGTGTGTTTTCAATCTTTCAATCTTTGCGTTAAAATCATGAGCCTAAGATTTTTAGTTTGGAAATATTGAATTAAACTCTACAAGCTTTGAAACTTAGTTTTTTTTTACAAATCAGTAATTTCTGAAAAATCTAAAGTGGCATCCTACCTTTTTTTACCGTTATGTGAGAGAATGATTTTCGTTCTTTAATTGCATATATAATAATCTATGTTTCATTCCACTATAATTAAGAAATCCAACTTCAAAAGCCTAGCTTCGACAAATCAAAGAGCATATGCATTATATAATATGTAAGATTTCATATTGTCAAAAATTTTTATAAATATCATCTATCAACACTGTTCTCACAATATCGTAAATGAAATTATATTGCTGCTATTATCTAAATACTAACTTTATTTGCATTGCATTGTTCATATATATAATTTAAAGCCTTTTCTTATATGTACATAAACTTCATATATCTTCATTTTCATTTGTCACATCATAAATCAGTTATTCATTTAAAGTCATCAGATTCGGCAACTCTACCCCTTTTTTCCCTAGTTTGTATAGGTACCTTTACTTAATTTTAATTAAAAACCTGAATTAAATATTAAACGGGTCGTGTTTTCTTTCTTATTATTTGGACTTGGGTAAACGTTTTTAAATCTGGTGCCGAAACCCGGGACCTGAACGCTTAAGAAAGGTAAATTCGATTAAACTTGGTTTCAAACAAACGCCAAACGAACGAAATGGATTTCGCTAGTCGTGCCTCTTATCGTGGTCAAGTAAAGAAATTAGTAAAATCCGCGACCATATACCTACAATCCGATGACTCTAAAATTAAAGAAACAACGAATAATCTAGACGAGATCGAGGAGGAGTTAACTGTCATGCTAGACAGACTTACAGCCGCTCATGAAAGCTTGAAAAGAGCAAACGGTGAGGTGGTTCCGTTAATAAAACCTGATGACTTGGGAAAAGATGCAGATGCTGTAGCAGAATACGAGGACAAAGCGATATCCATAATCACACGAATTAAGTGTCGCCTGTCTAAGCTTCGTCTTTCTCAAGGGCAACCGACGCACGGTCAACGATCATATTAAAGATTCCACTTCAATGATGGTTCTACCTCCTCCTCAACCAACGACCGCGCCATCGAATTTCAATGCCGTAATATTGAAAAAATTGCAACCTAAGAAATTCTCGGGCTATTTTAAAGACTGGGTTCCATTTTGGGAACAATATCGCGTTCTCGTCTATGAAAACCCTTCTCTTAGTACGATCGACAAAATTAATTATCTTGAAACGGTGCTCACTGGCAAAGCAGCCGAAACATTAGCTGGTCTCACTCCGTCGGAAGCTAACTATATATGCATTGTGCAATTGTTTCAAAAATTTGATGACAACAGTTAATAAAATGATTTTTAAGTAACTTTGCTTAAATTGCAGAATCAGTATTGTGGACTCCATATTCGACGTGAATATTTTGTCTTTGGCTTAAACTTAAACGTGACTACGATAATGTAAATGAAACTTTAAAATAAATGACGTTACTAGCTGTGTACTTCAAAATATATGTATTATATGACGGACTGAAGGGAATAAAACGAAATTTCAAAAAGCGGGATGAAACTTTGTTCATTTCGAATGAATGATATTTAAAGCGAGATTTAAATAAAGCTGATTTAAGAGACAGGCTTAATACGATTCTGGTTCTGGAAAAAAAAACGCCGAAAACTTTGATTACTCAAGTTTCGATGTGAATCCATAAATGAATAAAATACTAAGAAATTCAATCATGTCTTTTTCTATATCCAACCAGTAAAAAAATAACTGCTTTTCTACCTCTTTTCTCAGTAAACTGAATAAACTATATTGTGAATTTCATGGAAAATAGTAAATCCCAAAAGTTAGCATTGCTTTTTGTTTTTTCGTTTCACTTTTTCACAGAACTACAGTACCAAAGCATCTAAGGACTGGTCACGAAATTGTGAAGTTTCGTCTGGGTCTCGTAAAAATTAAAAAATTTCAGTTTCGTTTCGGCTCGTATCGGCCTCGTTCTAGTACCAACTCAGAATGTCTCCAAATAAACATTTATTTTTTGAAAAATTAGCAACAACCTTTTTTTTTTGTCTAAGGGTCTCTAATATTTGCATTGAAATATTCCATTTTATATTTTAGAACCCTAATTTTGAATGATTTTCTTTACACCAACCCGACTTTCTGTAAATCTCGGTCCAAAAATAAAACTATCTATGCTATTTTATGCTGCTTAAAAGTTAGATATAAATTGCTTAAATTTTTTTTGTGAAAAATCATTTTAGTTATCAAAAGAAAAAAAATGTTTTAAGCCAATTCCCATTTATCCAAAAAATATTTCAATTATAAAACAATATGATTACACTATGGATGACATACATTTTTGGAATTAATCTCCAGGGCTGTTTCTGTATGTGGACCAACAAATGCAGTTTTCAAGTATGTATTTCGTAACATATGTATACAAAAAGAATTTTGAGGCACACGATCTTGCATTTCATGAACCTAAATAAAAAACGTAAAGCGTGTTTTTTTTTTTTTGTTTGATAGGATTTCTAATTTAAAATAAAACGTTTTGACTTTAGTGGTGTTTTTTTGCGAAAGCTATCGATAGTTTAGTATGATTTTATACTAAATACAAGTACAACATTGCCAGTATGAATATTAGCGATAAAAGTTAGTTAAACCATACTATGGATAGATATTTGACATTTTTGGGGGTTTCAGTTTTAGGTGTACCAGTGTTGTGTTTATAGATTAGGGTCGACTATTAAATTAGTTTTACTGAAGGAAACACGAAAAAATAACCTTCATAATGATAAAGAAAAAAAAAAAACATAACACAATTAATGATTTCGAAATGATTTGACTAGAATAAAAGTAAATATAAATAATTGTTGCTTATATACAAATAAATAAATTTATAAAAAATATATAAATAAGTTTCTAATAACAAACAACAAAACAAAAAAAAAGTTAAATAAATAAATGATTCGAATGATTTTTAACCTGTTCTTATGTAAAACATTTTGTACTGTTCAAATAACGTTTTTATGCGAAAGCTTTTCTCTTATTTTAAGAAAATGATATTATGTTCTATGTTATAAGACACACTCTTTAAGTTTAATGTTTCTTTTTATTTAATTTGCTTGCTTTATTTTTTTTTTGCTTACATTTTAATAAGTTTTATTTTCGCATGTTTTATTAAGTATTTTTCTCGTATGGTTTCGCTTTTATTATTTTTTATAAAATTATAATAAAATTTGCATGAAAGAACTTTACACATGTAATATAATTGTTTTGCTTTAGTTTTTTTTTTTTTACTAAATTAGCTGACACGTCGAACTTTGTTTCTCCTTGGAAGCAATAAGATTTTGGACTATATTGAGTTTAATTTTTTAAGGAATTTTGGTTCATGGGCTGCACTCTTCAGTGAAGCACCTTGTGATAGACGACATTTTTCGTTTTATTATCAGGTGCAAGAACAAATAACGAAGATGTGTTCGATAAGCAGGTATTTAATGAGTTGTCACTATTGAAATCGAAATGGAGTTGAAAACTGATAAGCAAATCGATTTCCTATATGATCATTTTTTTTATTCGGTTCAACATAAAAGCTCTAGCCTTTTATCACCTCTTTTTTTTTTGTTAATCGCCCTGTGAAGTGGCTGTAACAGTAGTTTTTGGTCTGCCATGAGATGAGATCAGTTAAGTCTTTTGTATGTCTCGTTTCCGCTCAGTTTTTAAAGTCTCGGTGTCAATCTTGTAAAACAAAGTCTTGTCTCTTCGCAGTACCCATTTATTATCTTCGCGGTTCCGACATTTTTCCTTGCGCAAAATAAGTATCAACAATTTGAACCTTGATTTTAGTATTAAGCTCAAAATATTCAATGTTGTCTTTTAAAAATACAATTTTTAAATGTTTTCTTTTTTACTGGAAATAAAAGACCAAAAAAGGAAAAATTAAACACTTTCAGTTTAAAAAATAATTTAATTTATTTAGTTACTAAAAATAATTGAGCCCAATGATATTTTTTTACCGATACACGTTGCTTCAAATAACAAATAAATGCTGAGACTTTTTTTTTATTCAAATAAATAAAATTATTTTTTAAATTGAAGGTTTTTAAATTTTACTTTTTTTCCTTTTATTTAAAAATGCATCCCTATATTCCCTACAACATGGAAACTACACCACAAAAAAAAATATTTTTAAATTTAAACAAGACGGTTTTATTTCTCAGACGATTGGTCCAATTTTCGAGCAGTCGAAGCCTACCAGTTTACTAATGCGTATAAGTGTTACTCAATTATTAAATCCTACAACACTTAAAAAAATCACCCTTTATAAGTAAAAGGCTATTCAAACCAACTTTTTATGGAAACCAAAAATATTTTACAGTTACTACGTATTTCAATAAATTTTTCGTTATTTCGAAATTTTCTGCATTCTGAGAAATAAAAATCCTATTTTTATTAGTTTTTAAAATATTTTAAGTCAAATCAAAAACAATTTTAAGTCCATTTAAAAACCAATCATTTGCCTTTGCTCAAAAAAATATATTCGTCATCAAAAAAAAAACCATTTGATTTAAAATTTAGCTTACAAGTTTAAAAAAAGAATTAAATTGAATACAGATAATACGTTTTAGCTTTGCCAATATTTTTATCTAGACATGTTAATAAACGTTTGTATGTTAATCACAACATTTGTTTTGGTTTTATAAATTCAGCTTTTTAAGTTTATTTGTAATATTCATCACATTCACACAAGAGCCTAACCCTCTGCCTCTATGAAAAACGGTTTAATGCAAATAATGTAACACCAACTGTTTTATATATTCATATACAAAGGTAGTATGTATATACATAACGTTCATTTAATTTTTTTGCAATTGATATAAATTCACCGTCGATATTGCACTCGCATTGCAAAAACAAAAAAAACTATTATATTTTATTACTTTATTTTGAAAGAAGGCCATTTTCAACAAATGGCTAACGACTGTATATCATTTATTTGTTTCCTCGGGTGTTGTTCAATTTGAATTCTGAGTTCTGGGAAATCTTTCGGAGCAATGCATACATATATGTATGTACATATATGTACATAATAGCTGGCGTTTCCGCATTTGAAACTGTTCGCTGTCAGCAACGGAAAGCGAAAATATTTATTTTTCATTGGATCACTATCCTACAATACAATGTTGAACTTTTTTCTTAATTCGTTTTTCATTTTTTTTTATTGACTGATGTTTGTTTAATGAGAAAAAAATTCAGAAAGATTTTTCAACAAAAATGAGAACTTTTTTTTAAGGATGATTGATGACTGGGTGCCAAGTGAATATTACATTTTAACTCAAGCACTTTTGTATACGTGGGATTTTTTTGTTGTTGGAAAAAAAGAAGAATTATAGGTATAGGTATGTATGTCCTCCGGTTTATTTTAAAATGTAGACAAATATATATTTCTTTTTGTTTATTGTCATTTTATCATTTCGAAATAAAACAATTCATCAAAAGACAGAAAATTCTAGGAATGTTACGTACGAGAATATATTTTTAAGGCATTTTTTATTGTTGGTATGTACATAGTAGTTTCAAGAATTTTTGGCATTTCAATTTATTTTCATTTTTTTAAGTTCTAGGTACTTTCTTAGATATTCAGTGGATTATTTTTTAAGTAATAAAAAAAAACTCTGAATTCCTTAAAAAGGGATTCTATTTTGCGCTATAACAGGACAGGACTGATGTACTTCTTGATACCTACCCTATTTGAAAAATATGTGCTTTCTAAGGATTTTAATTTTTTCCCAAATTAAAAAAAAAATAGTTTTGATTATGATCCGCAAGTTGTTAGTGTTGTCCACACAGGAAGATGCAGTGCGAAATTCTACTAGTTCGGCGTCGATTCTGTCTTCGAGGTGATCTTTTAATCGCTCACGGACGATTTATGGTATTACCTTGGCTACTTTTCTTTGGGAGTTTGACAATCATGCATTGTTCAGGAAAGCTTTCTGTGGGTGAAATAGCTCACTTGATGTTCTTAACGTCGTAGCTAGTAGGAGCTCTTCCAGGAATACCGTCAATTCTAATCGCTTTGTTGTTTTTCAGTCACTGGTTTGCGGCATATGTTTCTTTAGTGCTAGGATTCAGATAAATATTTGGAAAATTGAAATTGCTTCCGCTTTTTACTATAAGAGCACCGTCTGTATCTATTACCAGGTGTTGTTGTGTACACTCTATAATTTAAGCGATGCGATCATGGCTCAAAGCCAATTCAAATTTGGGCTCTCCGAGTTAAAACTACGTAATCTACGTCCTGGGACATTCCATATCTGCACTTCTTCCGTTTCGGACGTTCTGATCAAATTGTTTTGGAATTTGCCTTCGACACCCAAATAATGTGGCACGTTTTATATTGCTGACATACAAATAAACCTCACCAAAAATTCATCTTTGTCAGAATTTCTGCGGAGCTTAGGCATTTTTTTTTGTAATTTTCATGTGCTAAATTGATGATTTATAAAGTTATTTTTTCACTCAAGCAAATAAAAACAATAAACAACAAAAAATTGATCAAATTTTATTTTCAGTTTCAATATCTCGACATAATGTTCTTATATGGTATGTAATAGGTTGAGGATTTTAGTCAAGATACAGACAAACAATCTAATGTAATACCTAATGCAAAGCAATTTAATTCTATACCACGAAATTGGTATAATTAACATTGATTATTTTTTTGTTGTTGTTGTACAAATGTCGTCATGTTAGCTAATTCATCACTGGTCTATTTAATTAGACTTAACAACTGTTATTCGTGCTTATGTAACTAAAACTAGGATCACATTAATCAAAGTTAAACGAGGCCATTTCGTTTTTAGCTGGTCATTTTCCATTGCCCCCTTCCACAAATACAAGTTTCGTTTCATAACTTTAAGTAACATTAGGATGAAGGAAAAGGCTCCCACTTGGTAAGTGCTTAAAGGACAACTTATCTACAACAAAATGATCTCTAGCCAAAGGGATTATCTCTTATATTTCAATGGTTTACCACTATAACATGATGAAGATAACACAACGACACGAAGGGTCCTTCCGTCCGTCTGACTGTCACGGAGTACATTTGTCCATTTCTCACATTCGTTTCGTGCTGCCGTGGTGCCGCCGCCGCCGCGCGCCGCCGTCGCGTCGTCTCTATTTTATGTCCTTGTTCTGAGATTTATTCGTCCTTTCAGCCTATAAAAATACCATAGCATATTTTTTATACCAAAGGCAAATTCAAAGAACTCTAAGTGAAGGCGAATAGCATGAAAGAAACTGTGATTTTGAAAATTCACACAAACAAAAGAAGGGATTTGTTGACACAAACAATGTACCCATCACTATATCCATCAAGAAAATGTTTGTGTGTTTTGAAAAATATTTGTTTTGCTTCGTCCGAAAATAAATTACTTTTTTCTTTTCTTTTGCTCTCAGAGATGAGCTTTTGTGTAGGATATATTTTTTTTTATTTAGATAAAAGTTAAAATATTATTCTTTCAAATTCGACACATTCTTGTTCAGATTTCTTCTTTTTTTTGGTACGCAATAAATTTCCTCCGTACCACAATAAATCAAAATATTTTCATTTCAATTTTTATTAAAAATCAACGTCAATTAATTTAAGTAAAATGATGATATCAGCTTTAAGAGCGGGCAATGTATGTATGTACATAACTATGTACCTATGAATGCGAACAAAGTATTTTGAATTAATTTTGGTAATTTTTCAAGACAAGATTTACAGCATTCCATCCATCATTATGTATATTCTTTTACATAAGAATCACTCACCTACGAAGACTGCGAAATCTGAAAAATAAAATTTGTATCTCGTTGTCAGGACATGGGATAAAGATGAATGAGCAGAAAAACAATATTAAATGTTATTATTTCTTTTTTTTTTTGCTAACAAAAATATTAAGTGTATCGGGCCCTAGATACGAGAAGAGGTTGGGTTTTTTTTAACGAATAGGCATTTTATTCTTGAAAACCTTTTTATAAAAGGTACTTCTAGTACGTACGTCGTACATCAATAAATATACTGACTGAAGTTTGCTTTCGATAGAAACATAGACTGTAGTATAAGTTGCTGGGTTGGGTATGAATAACTTTAAAAGCATTTAGATGTTTTATAAATTCCAAAAAAAAATCTCAGACGGTAATATTTTATTCACAATCAAAGCCAAATTCTCCAAAAAAAAAAAACACTGCCTTCTTAATAGGGGAATGTATGATGTTTCATTTTTATATGAAAAAAAATTAAAGCCGTAGACTAATTTTAAGCCAATTTTGTACATAAAGCTATGTAAGAAAGTTGCCCAATTACAAAATAGAACCGCCCTTCTTCTATTCCAGTCTTTAAGAGTTAAGTGAAGGGAACCTACATACACCTAAAAAGACGCCGAAGGCGTGGAGGACTCCGAAGACACCAAAGACGCTCAAAACTTCAAATTGATCTATCGTAGATCTTCAAGTCGCCCAAAACACCCAAGAAGTCCAAGACGCCCACCGCCCAAAACGTCAAGCGCTCAAGATGCTCAAGACCTAAAACGCCAAAGACAATCAAGTCGCCTAGGCCGCTTTAGATGCCTAACACGATCAAGGTGCTCTAGTTGCCCAAACGCACAAGACGATCAAGATACAGAAAAAATCAACATCCTCAAGATGCCCAAGATTCGGAACGCTCCAAAATTGCCCATGACGTTCAAAACGCCTATAAGGCAATGAAGACGCGTTGGGCCCTTGTTAAAACACTCAAGCCAAGCAAGAAGTCCAAGTTCCCCAACAAGTTGTAAGATCAAAAATGAAAATTTTTTTGTAATGTTTTCGAATTTTTTTTTATATTTTTCATAAACAGAATTTGGTCGTAAATGTGTGTCCAGATTCAGACACCTGGCCGTTGTCCAATGAACGAACCACCACACCACGTGGGGGTTACCTACTACACTACCAAATTTTTACACACCGCGGAAGTCAAACATTTTGATGAGATTTTTCGAAAGGGAAAACAAAAACTGTTTCGATAACATATTTTCCATGTCCCGTCTATGAATGTAGACCATTTATCCTTCAATACCTTTCAATCGAGACTCGACGTGTCAAATGTTAAACATCAAATAAAGCCATCAAAACCAGCTTTTGGGATTTCTTTTGAAAGGCCAAAACCAAAAAAAGCAAATGAACTTCAAAAACCTAATAAAACCCATTTGCCTTCTCTCGCCAAACTGCACAGAAAGGTACATACATACATGAAGTTTGTAAAAGTCAGGTGTAATATATAGGAATGGTTTTAAAACGTCCTCTTTCGTTTACACATCTTCTCTGCTATAGTTTTTCTGAGGCGCAATTTTCTTTGAACTCACATACTGCATTGAACTATTGAACATCCAACTTTGCTGCCATGTTATGCAGATGAAAGCTGCAAACTCCATTGCAAGGATACCTACACAAACAAGTTGGTATCCTATTCTGTATTGTCCTAAAGGCATATGCACTTGTAGTTTCCAATAGTAGCAGTTGTAGCAATACTTTGTGCAACATGTCTTGTGCCTCACTTTTCCTATTTCGTTGAAATTGTTGTGCAATTCTTTTTTTTTTTTCTTCTTTCCTTCTGTAATTGTTTCCACTGCAGTTGATTACAGATGTTTTGAAATATTTTTTTTTTTTTGTATTTTTTGTATTCCGAAACATCCTTAACATGGGTTAAATTATCTCAAGGAAAATCTTTTTAAGGATCCACGTAGTTCAATTCGGTGTAGTCCTATATAGTCACGTCAATTGATTTTCCCAATTCCAAATATGCCTTCTGCACCTGACCACAAATCTGGCTTATCTGTTTGAAGACTGCTTCAACCCATACATCCCCTTTTTAATAAGAAACCTCAAAAAGGAGCAGTGCTTCCAGCATCACTGTGCACAGTCCTAACTAGATAGATATTCCTCTTTTGTGTCAAAAGGTAAAAGAGTATTTGTGTGGTGAAGTTTTTCTTTATTTTTCATTTTTTTTTTTTTATGGAAAACAGAAAGTATAAGGGTGCAGAGGATAATATGTAAAACATCAAAGTTGATATATAGAGAAGGTTTATGGGGCTGAATGTATGTATGTACCTCTGTATATTGGTTTTCCTACTTTAGTTTTTTTTTCTCAGAACATGTGAATAGATACAGATGTCGATAAGGAGGCGGGGGAATTGAAGATTCATAGGAGTTTTAAGATAAGTATGTCGCTTTGAATAATTTTAAGGCATATCATTTGGATTTTCAGGAGTTTTTTTTTGTCAACCTTTTTTTTAACAAAGAAGGACTGTTTCTTGAAAAATGGATAGATAAACTAAACTGAAGAGTTTATGTTACTTTAAAAGGTAAAATTCAGTGACAACTTGTTTTGATTTTAATTTAATGAGAAAAGGTATGGGTTAAATAAAATTAAAATAGATAAAAAGGAAACATTTAAAATGTTTTAATTAAGAATATTTTTTTTTGTTTATGGATGTTTTGGAATTCATTATAGTTAATCTTATTTTCAAATCAAAAACGCATAGTTACTGTTTTTAAAAGACTTACATAAGATCTAACAAAAAAAAATATTTCTTTTATATATTATATATGTATGTACAATGTACATACCTATATTATATACTTCGGTACATGCTAAAGGGTTTTCCAATAAGAAGTGTTAATTTGAATAGCCCGCCATTTCGGTAGTTGTTGTCACTTTAGAAGCTGTACATTAATAAAAATGGAACGACCGACGCGACGCTTCAACAACGCATTGGAATTATTAAAATTTCAATGCGTTAAAAACTTAATTAAAATTAAATTAAAATTAACTAAGAAGCAATTTTGTTGCTCGAAGAAGCTGTTCTTTGGTTCTTAATTGCTTCTTAATTATAATAATCGGCGGGCTTGAGTTCTTGTGTTAACTGAACTTTATAAGCCTTAAAACCTGATTCTTTATGCAAAATACGGTATAATGAAATTTGTGGAATGACCAATTCCTTGAACAGGACAAGAAATCTGCACCGCAATCAAAGCACTTATAGAACAACAAAGCGTTTGAACTCGACGGTATTCGTGCCACTCATTCACAGGGCTTGGGAAGCAGTGAGCATTCCTGAAAAATAGATTGACTGTTCGAAAATTGGAGAGGAATGTGCGGTGCGTGTTATGTAGCCATGGTAATAGCGATATCGTCCAAAATTGAATAAAAGACCCTCACGAAGACGCTGAACAAGCAGGATTCCGCAGAGGATCTTCCTGCGTGGAACACATTTAAAAACAAACATTCATTGCGCATTAGTGTCATCCCACATACATAAATATTGATTGCTATTATCAAAGCTATACATACGATGGATCCAAATGTCACGTTCTGGATAAAGGAAGGCTGTTAGATGAGTTTGAAATTCAAAATGGGGTTAGACAAGGTTCTATATTATCACTACTACTGTTGCTGTTGCTGATTAGTAATGTACTGCTAGCAGCTTTTACAACTATATATAGAGGAATCATACCTCAAGCAAGGGGACTATAATGGATTTCCATCAAATTACACGGAAAAAATTAGAAGGATGAGCCTCATCTGCTCAAGTAAATATTTCTGGACAACCAGTTGAGATGGTATAACTTTTTCAATATCTTGGAAATACTGATTCTATTGACGACGGAACCGAATTGTATATTAAAAATTAAAGCGGACAAACAAAGGCTGCGTTTAGAATTCTGTAAGCTTAAATACCAAGTCCCCAATACTGAATCCGCGCTTTTTTATTAGTGCAGCAGAAATTTATGGAGGATTTTCTATGTCCGAGGATATAGGCAAATAAGTAAGTAAGCAAATTCAACCATGCTTAACGCAAGTAATAAACCTATGTTATTGGTATTGTTAAAGATAATCAAAACACCGAAAATAAAAACACGTCTGTTTAAAACGAGCGTTCAACTCTCAATCCTTTATTATCCCTTTATTCTTCGGCGCTACCATTAGTAGTGTCAAAACAGGGTTCTAAAATACGGGGTTTACACAGTGTAGTCAAATACAGGGTTTACAGTATTTGTTGGCAAACGCAAACATATTCAGAATTTTATTGAAGTTCAGGTCTTCAAAATTTGCTTTTTGGAAAAAAATCGTCCGAAGTTTCACCTCGGTTACTCCGACATCTCGATTTCATTGTACTATTTCTCACTCTATATATCTTTGAAACTTTAACTATTTTTGTGAAATGTTATTCCAAGAAACGTATAGTGACTTTCTTTATATGTTATACTTAATTTTGTTTTCTGCTAGAAGACAATAATTTATGCGATTCAATCTATTTGATGGCAGACGATTATGTCAAAAAATCGCACGACGATAAAACTTATAGAAGTAACAAACAAAACAAAAACAAGATAAAAATACACACGCAAAATAATTTCAAACGTGCTCAATGACACTGAGAAGGGCAATATTAAAGATGTCCTTGTATAGTTTCCAATAGTCTGAAGAGAATGTTGGTAATATTGCACCTGAGGTTATTTATTTATCCAAACGCAAACAAAGCAGAGCATTATTTACATGAACATCTTCATATTATGAACATAATCGTCAGCATTGTGCTACTATTTATTATTATAGCAACAAACAAATAAACATTGAAAAAGGCCCATCCCACCGCCATCTTTTTGTTTGACTTTAATACAAGCATGTCATTAAGAAACTAACTTAAGATAGTTTCTTAAATAACAAGTTTGATATCGTGGCAGTCCATGATGAACCAGCACTAAGTGACTTGCAACTCTGAACCATTCCTGTGTGCGTGTTATTGCAGGTTGCAGGAATGGAAAATGTCGAAGCAGCAGCCCGTGAAATAATTGTTCCGTTTTTACTGGAAATCGAACCAAGAGCCCCCATATGACAGTCCTACGCACTAACCATGTCATGGGCTACTACCTAATACTAAAATAAAAACAAAACAAAAACGAAGAAATCTATGTTAAACAGCTTCAAATTAAGTTAAGAGGGTGACCAGAACTGTCGAGAAGTGGTCTAACAAAACTGCTATAAAGTAATATCGTGACATAGGAGTCGGAGAATTCCTTGAACCATCGTTTCATAAAGCCGAGTGCAGAGTTAGCGCTCTTAATAGACGTATCAATATGAGAACAAAAGTTCAGTTCTCTAGCACATATAACTCCTAAATCATACAGAGAATCACCCAAGAGTACTGGCACATTATATTATTGACATAAAGTTCTAGTAAGGAGTGGAAAGCAATTACGGGAGTAGGTACTATATTTGCACTCTTTGAAATTGAGTTCAAAAAAGTTGTAAAGCCAACATGTTGAAAATTTATTAAGTTCGATTTGCAGTAGAAACCAGTCAGCTTATCATCTGCGTAGACTGATCAACATCGTTAATAGTGAAAATGAAAAATGGCTTACCTGCGAGACGCCAGAAGTTGCAAGGATGGGATTAGATTCATAGGATCTAAAGATCACCATGTACTGACGATCTTTTACGAAGAACTGAATCGAAATCCTAAGGTTATACATGCTTTACATGCTTGAAAAGGATCAGAGAAAGGGGAGATTAAATCAAATGAACTTCATTAACGTTTTCAAGAGAGCGTAATGTCCCAGAAACAAATTCTATCAAATTAGTGGCGGTAGACCTACTTTTGACGAAGCCATGATATGACGATATTATTAAGGAGCTTAAGTTTGCAAGACAACTTAGCAATGAGTGGTATTTGGAAATTTCAGTATTAGACAATGATTGACCAATGAACTGGACAAATAAATTAGCAACTACATATTTTCGGAACATCAAAGCTAGATTTCAAACAAGTTAAGGTAGAAGGGTAGCTATCAGATGTTGTATTGATTGTGTTGTTTTTTCATGAGATGCCGAATTTAAGATTTTTTTGTTTCAGTACTGTTTCCATTAGTTTGAGTTGAAAAATAAAATATTTTTTTTCCATTTTTTTTTCAAAAACTATCCATTAAACACTAATATTGATTTTGATCCGATTGTTCAATCTTCAGTTAATTATATTTCTAGGAATAATTGTTTATACCTGACTACTGTCCAAAAACCATCAGATAATACTTATAGAAAATAAAAGCTGTAGTTTATTTTAGAATATTTTTTTTTATGCGTGTCTAATTTGTTTCATAAAATAAATTTTATTTTAAAATTTATTTTTGGATAATTACATATTTTTGGGATAATAATCAGTAATTACATCATCGCTAATTACTAGTTTTGTTTTTTCTAGCTAATTACAATTGTTTGAAGCAGGTGATAGGTGCGTTTCATTCCCATCGAATCCCAACACCACCCTAACCCTTTTTCAGTTAAGACTTGGAAAATACTATACAAATATGGTAATTAAGAAAACACAAACTCTGTTTTACTTTCTCAAAGGCAAAATATAATGTTACAAACCAAACACCCTGCTGTCAATCTGTTTTGATTTTTATCTATGTATTTAAAGACTCACAGGAAGTTTAGAGGTAGACAAACAACATTTTACAGCTAATCAACAATTAAGATGTGTCAACATAAAGCGATTGCATCGCAAAATTCAGAGGCTTTATATTACTTACTATGTGAACGGGGTTTTAGCTATATACATATGAAATTAAATCCTGTCAGTTAGGCCTTTATGTGATTAAAATTAAAAGCTCTTATGAAAGTCATTTAAGAAAATAAGTGTTTTATAAGTACACACTACACACTTGTACATATCGAAGAAAGGATGAGAACATTTAATTTAGGATAAAATGCACTCCGTGTTAAATAGCCCCAATCTATTTTAATGGAGCTTTTCAAAAATTCCTAACAAAAAAAAACTCTTTATGTATTGATTTTTTAATCTGATAATGATATCTTCGTACCTATCTTAAATTTTAATAATTTATTTTTGGAATGGTCCCTAAAATATCGCACCCTCTATTTAACCCCTCACAGCAGATAAGTTCACTGAACAAATTACATCTAATGAAATACGAAACCATTTAAAAATAGCTGCAACATATAGAGAATATTATATAATAGCTTTATTTAAAGCGATGAAACTATTCTTTCAGTTTATTTTTAAATCAAGTTCTCTAACATGTTCTATACATATACAAATAAAATTGGTTCTATACACTTTGACAATACAAACCAAACATTTTCAAACGGCCTTACGTTTTATTGTTTCTTAAAGCCTTAGGCATTCACTAAATAATATTGAAGTACTGAATTGGTTCACTATGGCGGGTACGCATTATTTTTATGAATCTAAAAAACATACAATCTATCCTTTTGGTTGGTTTATTTTGTTTAAAAAAATTTTCTCTATACTTACTGTAGAAATATTAAACGTTCCTTTTTTTTGTTGAGGATGGCTAAATTCAACAAATAACATAGATTAGTGCACGCAAAAAAAATATTCTTTCAAATCGGCTTTAAAAATGTTCATACATATATGGAATTTTATAATTTACCAATCTATTGCTATTTAATACTATCAAATTTCTGAACATAACTTTATCTTTAAAAAAACCAATTCTTTAGAAAAAAGATTTACAAGGTTTTATCCGACTTTACAATGCCCTAATTTAGAAAAGCTTATTTCTAAGAAGAAAAAAACGCGGAGCAAGATAAACTTGTTTATAGAAGGAATAGAGGTGGACTTAGGACGGTTTAATGCCTAAATTTAATTTTTGAATGATATACTGTAATGAGGAGTGCAAACGAAAATTTTTGTTTGCCTTTTTCTTGCTATCTAATACATACCTTTTCAGAACTATCTCCATTTTTCAGACCTTTTTCTTTCATTTTTCTTATCCATCTATCTATTATATTTATTTCATTATAATTCTTCGAATAAAATTAGTTAAAATTAATAACTGTGGCAATCAGCTGGGATTATTCTGCGTTTATAATGGCCAGAGTTTAAAATTTGTTATTTTTTTGATGATATTATTTTTAAATATATGTATTGCTAAAAAGACTTCGAGGCATTCTTTGACGTGGTGCATAGAAGGAGTAAGTGCTTCAAATCAGTTTAATTATTCCGAGTTTATGTTAAATTTAATAAATACATTTTTTTAATAATTTTTTGAAGGTTAGGTTAGATTTCATAAATACACATATTTGTAAATATTTAAAAAAAAAATATTTATTTAATAAAACTTTTTGATTTGATGAAATGGCCTTCTCAATGATTTTTTAAGGATAATTAAAGGATAAAATATAAAAGATTAGGATCTTTTTCCATTGCAATCTTTAGTGACTTCAATTCAAAGATTGGATAGGTATGCATTCATAATATTCTATTTTAAGACTGCGACTTAAAATCAAGCAATCACCATAAATATTTTTTTCAATCATTTTAGAATAGTCATTTGGTTAAAATTTGGAGTTCATGCATCCTCGGCATTGTTTTGCGTTCTTCTAGTTTTTAGCATTTTTTTTTCATTTTTGCAAATTTTTGTTACATTCGTTTGTTCTTGTTGTTGTCCGTGTACTTTTTCTACAGAAATCTTTACCATTAATAGAATTTAAAAAAAAACCAACACACTATGGTGTAGCATGTATAGTTGTTTATATTTCGAAAACTATCGCTTTATAAAAAAAAATTCAAAACCCTATTTTCCAATTATTTTCTAATAGTATTATATTTTGTACCATAATTTACATTTAAACAACTCCATAAATATTTTACCGGAAACTTGAATTGGATTGATGATGTCTTGAGAGGTGGTGGATTTAAAAGATGTATCCAGATATTTCAAATCTTTCTGTGAAAGCTGAAAACTTGAAAAAAAAACTTGGAAATTTATCATTCAGACAAGTCTTTTTTGACAGGATAACCTATCATAAATAAATTTCTGCAACCATCAGTCCCTTGCATTCCGAAGAAGAACTCATCCAATGTGTAATCAAATAACATTATGTAGGTACACAATCTTAGGGCAAACCTCATCTGGAAGCAACATCGTAAGAAAACTGCACAGACAAAACCCTTGCCTGAATTGAAGTTTACAAGTGACATATTGTGTTTGCCTTTATTGTTGCCAATTTCAATTATTAAGGAAACAAATTAATGGTCCTGCGACACACAAAAACTTTCAAATCCCTTTTATGTCAGGTGCATCCTTGAGGCGATAAAGACATTCAGACACTCTAGAGGCATTATGCTCTGCTGTAAATTTTGTATCTCTTCAACTTCAACGTGACTTGTTTATCTAATTTTCTCAGGTAGGTACATATGGAGACACGACTTCTACAACCCCTTTTTTGCAATTTAAACTCCAAAACAAAGGTTGTCTCGAGATGAGAATCTTTTCCATTCATCCACATCCACCCCCTAACCGATGAATGCAATGATAAGAATGTTTGTAGGCTGATTTGTTTTTTTTTTGTAGCTTCTTGTTGCTTTATCCTTTTGATATTTTATTTTTTTGTTCTAAGTATTGGATATCAGTTTCTTGGGTAGAATATTTCTCTAATGATACATTTGTGAAAGGCTTGCTAGACACGCATACTACACGTGAGTACCGTCTACAAATCAAAAAGGATAATTACGTCAAAAAAAATCCTTCTGTGTAGTCGGATCGTATATATTCTTCTCATTCCGGAATCCGGATCGTCTTGGCTTGGGTTAGGGTAAGAAATCGTTTACTTACATTGGAATCCTTGAACAGCAACCGATATTTTGTAAGTCAAATCGATTTTTTTTTTTGTCTTGTTTCAGATTCCTAAGCAGATAAACACTAAACCACCCCTCTTCATTTGAAAAAAAAAATAGATGGAAAAACTCTTTGAAAATCCGTATAATAAAATATGGTTATAAATACTATAAGATATTTGCAATATAAGAGTAAGGTATTTTCATTTCATTCTTGGAATGAAGATAACACAGATATGAATTTTGTGCTACCTTGCTTATTTTACTAAAGTTTGCAAACTGCTTTGGCGTGCAAGTATAAGGTAGAATATATTATTTCTTATGTATACATACATATATGTTTAAATTAAGTTTAAACTGAATTGTTTTCTTCATAAACATGAATGTGTTACTTTTTATACATAATATGTAGATGATTTTTGTGTGTGTTTGTTTTCTGAAGTGGGAGATTGAATTCCTATGCATGGTTTTATTTTTGTTTAATGTGGATGTGGGCTTTGAAGAACTGAATTTCAATATAAAATATGAAAAAAAGATTTCCCAACCAATATAAAATAAAAAGCATGATTCATATTGGGATTAAAATTTTATTAGGGATACCGAAAAGTAGTCCCCAAAACCAAAATTCAGAAGGTTCACACTTGAAAAAATCTTCAAATACAAAACCCTGAACAAAAAATCCCAAAACACTAGTGGGTTACAGTTTAAGGCATTTCCCAAAAATTTCTAACAATTTAGAATTTTATGGATTTATAAATTCGGTGTTTTGTTTGGCGATTTTGAATTCGCTCAAAATAGTTTCAATCTGGAGCTAAGTCTTTTATAAGGAAAGAGTTTATCAAGTCAACTTCTTAAAAATAGTGGTCACTAGACTGTGGTCTTTTATTAACATATATCATAAATTAATCCTTTTTTATAAATTTTAGATGCTTTCAAATAAAAACTTTAATCAAAAATCAGACGAAACGTGTTTGAGAAAATCGTTCCGTCTGCCTGTACCTCGACCAAAGAACAGGATTTTTGATAATCAATTTGCTCAAAAATATTTTGATGGGCTATTATCAAAATTTGATTAAAGCTCTTATTGCAAAATTTTCAAAAACATGTTTCTCAGAGTTTTGAAAAAAAAAAAACAATTAAACCTTAAATATTTAAAAAACCGGCGGATGTTTTTTGTTGTAATTCTACAAAATATCCAATATTATAAAATATATTATATAATACTGAGTATAATATATTTCTAGAAATTAGTTTTTGAAAAACCCGCTCTAACGATTTTTGTTCAAAAAATTTTATTTTTTCATAAGTTATGAGCTCAAATTTGGTTTTTTGGATTGTTTTAGAAATTCAAATAAGGAATTCAATGTTTTTCATATTTTGCTGTAATCACATTATTGTTTTTGTATTTTATAGCACTTTAACGTAGAAGGAAGCTCAAATTTCAGAAGCATACATAGTTTGATCTTACCGGTAGATATTTTGACACTTATTTTAAAATGGACATATAGACAAGTGACTTGAATTGATGTTTAATCACTTACAAAGTAAAAATCTAATATTATTTCATAGAAATCTCATAAAATATAAATAGGTAGAGTTTTAATTAGGTTTGTAAATATACAATTTTAATGATATAGGTCAAACCCTCATTCCAGACTGCCAATGAAATTAAAATAAGAAATAAGTATTTTACTGGTCCTGTCACGGCCTTCTTCGATAAAAAGTAACTCCAGTCTTCTGAATCATAAATGAGAAAGAGTTTGGCACCAAAGTATTTTTAAATTTAAATAATAAAACATCCATTTGATCTTTTATGTAATGCTGATTTGATTGACAAATTATTAAATCATCCCACTTGGCGACCAACCTCGTTACTTAAAAGTTAAAATCGCGAACATTAGAACTACTTAGCGTTTTTAATTTAAAAATTACTCCCTTGCTTTGATAATAATAATAATAATCCACCATAACTTAAGAACGTCCATGCTCAATCAATTTTTGCTAACCCTTTTTGCAAAACTGCAGTGCAGTTGAAGTATAAAATTTATGAGCTGTCTAAAGTTCTATCAATAGATCCGTTAAGAGGAAGGGTGGTATTCTGATGGGTTCTCACCTGTAATTACATTGGGTTTGGTTTGGTTTGGTTTTCCGTTTCACTTCAGATTCTTTTTATACATACATCTGTGCATACATATACATATTTATACTCTATTTTACTCTGTGGCTTCGTTTTAAAATAGCTTTGCTTCAAAGTAACGGTAAATCAGGAACGACATAAGAATACTTCTGGTTTGCTTTAGGAAATTGAGCAAACTAAGCTGTGTCAGTAGAACGACCCTCTAGAAAAAAATATTTTTGGTTATTGATTTTCTTATGTGCTTTCATATTTTCTTTTTTTTTTGTTGGTCTTTTTGTTTTTGTTTTTGTTTTTAGTTTGCTTAAGGTTGGATAATTTTTTTCCGGAAAATGCCAAGTTATTATGCAGCTTTTGTTTTTTGTTTTACTTGTGGGTGGACAGCTTTGGTTAAGTTGAGTGGAGTTCAGACTTCAGAGTTTATTAGAGTATTGTGTAATGGAACAATACAAAGGTAAGAGTAATGATACCCAAAACAGATATGAACAGGGTGTTCATGCATTTTTTTATCAGCCAATATTTTTTATTTACTCCATTCTTAAAAAATAGATAATAATTTGATTGAAATAAAGTGTTTTTTTAAACATTTATTTGGCAAGAAGACGGTCTTAATTTTTCGTTAGGTTTTTTGATGTCCTGAATTTTAATCATTGTGTTATTGGGTGGTTTTAAAAATAAAATAAAAGATTTTTTTCAAAACTTTTAGTTTGAAAATCAATTTTTCTGGGGCAAAAAATTGGTTTTTCGTTTCATACGATACAACAATTGAAAAGTGGAACACCTAGATCTCGAATATGCAAAAAGTGCAACCCCTATTTATGTTCATTTTATACACTATATTATTGTCTTCAAAAATAGTTATCTCTAGTTTTCTTAATTCATTTTACAAATAATAAAACAAGAAGTAAATTTTTTATTTTAATAATTACGAGTACACGCTTCACAATATTATTTATAAACTTCAAAACACTCTTAAACGATAAATTCTATAATTTCTTTGGTTTTGACAATTTGATGTTCATGTAACCTTCTAAAAAAGGATTTTTAATATATTTTGTTCAAGTTTCAATAATTTAAAAGATATTATTCAGTTGACGTTGCGCTCTTAGATGAGTTAGACGTATTTTTTCTTTTTCTAACGAATCAAACCGATCCAAAATAACGAAGCGAGTACGCAACCTAAGCAACGAAGATCTAAGATCTTCAATGGCGAAAGTGCAAAAAAACAATTTAATCATGTCAAAGCAAGGTGATTCTTCCAGTAGCAATTACTGGCAACCCCTGCAAGTGTTAAGTGCAAGTGACACCAGTGGAAATGATGATGAAATGTCCACAGGTGAAAATGTCACCAAAGCCATTCCCCCTCCCATTAAAGTACTTCAAAAATCTGCAGAGTTTGTTCATAATTTGATGCAAGAACTTAAAATTGAAAACTATTCAATTAAAAATATATCCATTGGGATAAAAATTTTTTGTCAGTGCATAACCTCATTTAATTTAGTTTGCGCGGCATTAAAAGTCAAAATGTGTCAATATTTCACTCACGATCTCAAAAGTGAAAGAGCATTTAAAGTTGTTCTCTTTGGTTTAGACGAAGTAAAAATCGATCTTCTCAAAGGCGAACTATCAAAACTAGGTTTACAATGCAAAGACATTAAAATGGTAAAAAAGACCTATGAACACTATACTGAAGTATTTTATATAGTTTTCCTTGAAAAACAAAGTGTTAAAATTGCGGACTTAAGAAAAAACATCCGTCACGTTCTACATACCCAAGTTCGTTGGGAGTTTCAACGAAGACTAAAAAATAAAATTACTCAATGCCATAAGCCATAACTGTCAAATGTATGGGCATGGTGAGAGAAACTGCAGAGTCAAAACCTTCTGTGCAAATTGCTCTCAATGCCATAAAACTGCCGATTGTACTGCCATAGGCATTTCAAAATGCGCTAATTGTCAGGGAAATCACAAATCGACTGATATTAAGGGTGAGTGTCCCATGAAAAAATAGGTTAGAGTTTTGCGCTAAGTCGTATAGCGTTCACACTTTTCCGAATATTTTAATGAAACAAACGGATATCGATAGGAAATAGGATGGGTAAAATATTTCAGGAGCTTTAAAAAAAAAAAAATTAAAATTGGACCTAAAAATTAGCAAACAGATGGAAAAATCAAAAAAAAAATTGTAGACTGCTTGCAAATATGATGGGGCATATAGTAAATAAATTTTTTTTATTTTTTTTTTATTTTTTTTCTTAAGAAAATATATCTGCAAGATGAGTATCGGTTTTATTTTTTTTTTATTTTTTTTATTTAATTCCAAAAAAAATCTTACAAACCCATGAAAAATGAAGGAAATTTACTAAGTGGTATGAATGTTTTACTGGATATAACTTAATAAGTATAAAAGATAAAGAAGTCAAACTATCTTTTTTACAAAGCCAATAAATAGGTGTGTAATTACTTAACTTTTTTTTTTCAATTTTTCCAATTTTTTTTTTTTTTTTTAACAAAAAGTAAAAAAAACACTTTTTTTTTCTTAAAATTTTCTGGTTTGCACAGGGGCTTTTAGAATTATATTTTTTAATTTTTGTGAATAATTTTTTATGAAAGATTCATATATTCTGAAAAAAGTCTCGGTTTTCAAAAAAAAAAAAACTCATAGGATATATTTCAAAATGCAATTCAATATGACAATATTTGTAATACCATTGTAAGAGAACGACTGGCAATAGAATTCTGGCATGTTTTTTTTATTTTTTTCTGGTATTTTCTTTATCCACTTTTCAAAAAAAAATAATTTTTCCGCTTACTATTTATTTAATTTTATTCTTAGAAAAGACGTCTATTTTGCATTTTTTAACAAAAAAATTCCTTGCACACGCACACAAAGAAGTTGTAGTTCCACAAAATTCCACTGCAATATCAGCGCTAAAGAAGAGAATTTCTATCTCTTTGCAAATAAATTTCGCCCGCCCGTTCGCTCTCACATACGTATTTTGTCTTGTTTTTTTTTGTGCTTGGCTAAGTTTTTTTTTATTTTTCTTTTCTTACCCGTCATCTTATAATTATTAGAAAATGTAAAAAAAACCTGCTGTTAGAAATAATTTTTTTTCTAGATATATTTGATGCAAGGTCATGATTCATGAATGACAATTTGTATATGACGTAGCCACATGCAGAAGAATTTGATTTTTTTTGGTTGGGAAAGTTACTTGAAGGTTGTTACACATTGTATTTTGTTATCGCGAATCATGATATCGCGATGGATATGATCGTTCTTTAGATATAAAACTCAGAAGTTTGAAAAATAAGGTAGATAATTATATACCTATGTCCTGTTTTTTTTTCTTTGTTCAAATCGTAACTCGTAGACTTGATGGTTGATGGAAGTTCGTGTTCACTTCTTGTGGTCGGATCGATGCAGGATTTTTGGTTGAATATTGTGCAGTATAGGTACCTATATATACTTATGTGTATACATTTATACTCATTGGTTGGGTCATTTGTTTGTTTTGCGAAAAGAAATATGTATACATATATATAGGTATACAAGTCATTTTGTATTGTTTTTTCTTCGATAGTTTATGTAAAATAGTGTAATTGAATGATGAATGATTGAAATGCTTGATATCGTTGGTGGAGAATTTAATTTTTAGTAGGTATAGCGATAGATTTGATTAACATTATTATTTAGTGATTGAATGCAGTTTGCATTTCACTGGGAGGGTAATACCTTCAGATATATGCAATTAATAATGTCAAGTGGATGGCGCCAAAATATGCATACATATACGTAAGAATCTAGTATATGTAATTTAGGTCGTTTTCAAAACAGTGAGTTCTATTTTTTTGTATGATCATTAGATTTTGGGATATCAATGATAAAAGAAAAAAACGCATTTGAACAATGACAAAATTATATCCCGTTATTTTCCATACCTGTGCCGGCAATGTTTGTAAAAATTGTTTTTTTTTCAATATTTTAAAAGAAGACGTTTGAAATTATTTTTATTTTGTTTTAATTTGACCATAATTTAAATACATAGTTGAAACCTTTCAAAAATCACTCCAAAATTTAAAAAAAAATTATCTTGATCTTCAGCATTTTATGATGTGTACTGTACCTACCTTATTTAAAAAAAATATATCAACTATATAGCCCTTCCCGTATAGAACATACATACCTAGGTAGTTTCTCGACCCATACAAAAACTTATACTTTTTTTACTCTAGTTAGGTACCTATAATTTGAATAAATTTCCAAAAATCATGTCTTACCTGCCTAGGTTGCTACTCACTTTCAAAATTTTCAATTCCGTACAATTTTCCTAATTATATTCCAACCTGCAATACAACCGGCAAGAGTATGATAACCGGGGCGCCGAGAAATGATAACGGATTTTTGTAGAACACTGCAATACAAGCATTTCTTACTACGGGAGGGGGGGTCTATCTCCCTCCGTTTAGGCGGTAGGGGAATTTAAAAAATATGTACGTTAAATGGAAAACAAATAATTAAAAAATAACGGTAATACTTAAAATTAAGTATTATACGTTATTTTAAAGCCAACATTCTATTCTATTAGCCAGTTTTTAAATCAAGTCAAAACTATGCATAGTTTTTCAAAAATTTAATTTTAAACTCAAAATCTGAGTAAAAAAAAGTTAAAAAACAATTTTAAATTTCAATATTTCTAAACCATACCTAAGTTTATAAATAATTTGGTGCGAGGTTGGGTGTATGACACACCGAGGTGTGTATGGGTGGTGCAACCCCCCTGCTTGGCCTCACTATAGGATTTGGGGTGTGTGCAACATGGGGTGGGTGCTAAATGGGGTGCATGCAAACTTTCTTTTGCATTTAAATAAACTGGATTTAAAAAAAATTAATTTATCCTAGGTACTTCTTTATCCATATTCGATTATAACTATCAAAATAAGACTACGTAAATACTCAAGCAAGGAAACAATAATTTAATTTAAATATTTTTTTTGGTAATTTTCAATTTTCTCAAGAACTAGAAGATATAAAATCATCTAGTTTTCAGATTTTGATCAAAATTAAATTGAAGCAATGAATTCTAAAAAAAAAAATAACAGTAGGTAATGTTGAAGTTTTGTAAAATTACACTTTAAACCTTATTTTTAACTATTTTTTGCCCAAATTTTGAGTTTAAAACAATTTTTTTCAAAAACTATGCATAGTTTTGACTTGATTCAAAAACTGGCTAATAGACAAAAGTGTTGGCTTTAAAAAAATGTATAAAACTTAGTTGTAAGTATTACCGTTATTTTTTAATTATTTGTTTTCCATTTAACGTACATATATTTTAAATTGCCCCTACCGCCTAAACGGGGGGAGATAGACCCCCCCTCTCATAGTAAAAAATGCTTGTATTGCCGTGTTCTACAAAAATCCGTTATCATTTCTCGGCGCCCCTGTTATCATACTCTCCCCATCCCCATACAACCGTATGAATGAGCCGGTAAGTGAAATGTTCTTTCAAAAAATTCTCAAAAGAAAACTTACATTTTACATAAACCTAACTAATAATGAATATTTTTTTTTAAATTAAAAGATCATATCATAACGAACAAAAAAATATGTAGGTAGATATCTACAACAAATAAAAATATCCACCGCCACCAAACCGAAAACCCCTCTCTAGCATTATGTATATCGTTTTTTGTCGCTTATTCATATTATGTATATTACTTTTCTCATTTCTTATAGTATGACATACTCGTAACATCCAAAAAACAAAACAACTACCTACCTATAGCAAAAAAAAAAAACTTAAAAAAACATCATTCGCGCCGTGCCAATGTCATAGCCACCGGCCGTCGCGTCGCGTCGCGTGTCGGTCAGACTCATCTCTCATGTCTCAGCACAACAGGCTCTGGCAATAAATATGTAATATGTATGTATGCCTGTGTGCGCTTGTGTGCCTCTGTCTGCTGATGCATACCATACCCATATGTCTCTGTGGCTGGCATTATCTGGCTCTGAGAAAAGTATTGCACAAGAGAGAAGTTAGCTTATAGAAGAGAATCATTCTTCTACTAATACATTCAAATGTATTTACATGAGTTCTGAGTTTGCTTCTAAGGGACACCCACCCTTAACTGTCCCCGAAGAGTAAAATACCTCGAGATAAGAGGAAAAACAAATCAAAAGAGAAGCCCAGCAATGACTCACGCTCAGCCAAAACATGATAGAAATGTGCCTAGCTACATGAGCACAAATGACTTTCCTTCCCTCTCGAGGCAAAAAAGATCTTCTGTGCCTACACCATCAACATCTCCAGCAGCTCTTCAAGCACCTGCACCTCAACAGCAATGGACCCAAAATGCAACTGCATACAATCAAAATGCTTCCGTCAATGAGAGTGATCTTTTCACTCAAGAAGAACTTTGTGCTCTTACTATGGATATGATAACTAAGTTAAGTATATGTAAATCTAAATTTGAGCAATTCAATGTTATAACGCAGCTTGCGACAAAATATTTATACAATCATGTTAAGTAAATCAAACTCTCTTAATGTTTTATGTTGGAATTCCAGGAGTATTCGTAATAAATGTACTGAGTTTTTCAATTTTCTCTGTGATAATGATGTCGATGTGTGTCTTGTGTGTGAAACGTGGCTCAACAGTAGCATCTCTTTCTCACACAATAATTATTACTGTCATAGATTAGATCGTATCGATGATAAAGTAGGAGGTGGAGTTGCCATCGTAGTGAAAAAGAATTTAGTATATAATTTAGTACCAAATATAAAAACTGATATTTTTGAAACAATTGGTATTGAATTAATATTGAATGATAATACTAAATTTAAAATCGTTTCCGTTTACTTCCCCGGAGGAGTTTCTAATGCTCAAATGATTGGCTTTTATAAGAGTGATCTTAGAAAGCTTATCACAAATAATGAAAAATTTTTACTCGGGGGTGATTTCAACAGCCGCCATCGTAATTGGGGTTGCAAAAGAGCAAACAAGTGGGGAAATTTGCTACTGGACATCATCATCAGTAAGCTTGCTCTACCCAAATGGGCCAACATACTTCCCAGCTAACAAAAAGTCTTCGCCATCAACATTGGACATGATAATAACGAACTCGCCAGAAATTGTAACCCAACCTTTGGCAATTAACGCTTTAAGTTCAGATCATATTCCAATAAACTGTGATATTCTCCTTAGTAGTAAAATAAAAGATGTGCAATACCTAGATTTTAAAAAAGCGAATTGGGATAGATATAGGACAAAAATTAAACAACGCCTTAGAAATACACCCTGTGATATAGACAATATAAGTAGTTCCCAACAAATTGATGAAAAAATTGAATTTTTCACCAACTCCTTACTAGAAAGTGTTGATGAGTCCATTCCAAAAAAATCAAAAGTAACAAGAACAACTGCTCTTCCACAATACATTTTAAATTTAATTAGGCAAAGAAATAGATTTAGAAGTCAGTGGAAAAGATATAGACAGGTTGATGATTTCAATGAAATGAATATATACACAAAACAAATAGCTTTCGAAATTTCCAAGTTCAGAAATAAAACATGGAACGAGAAACTTTGTACTCTTGATCCAAATTCCAAACCTTTTTGGAAAATTGCAAAGGTACTTAAAAATAAAAACAAATTTATTCCTCACTTAGAGCACAATAATTCTCTACTAATAACTAGTGAAGAAAAGGCAGAAGTTTTTGCGAATTCCTTTGAAACAAATTTTAATAATCCGTTGATTAATGACACCAACTCAATAGACCGTGTAGTAGACGAGAATATTAATATTATAAATCATACTCATGAACCCTTATCAAGAGACGTCTTCGTTCGCAATGAAGATATCAAAGATATTATTCGCAATATGCGTAATAATAAAGCACCAGGAATAGATACTCTTAAAAATATATACTTCAAAGAACTACCTATCATTGGAATAACTTTTATATGCTTTATTGTTAATTCTTGTATCAAGTTACAATACTTTCCAAGCAAATGGAAAACAGCGAAGATTATCCCTATTCCCAAAACAGGAAAACCTCCTAATAATCCTAGTAGTTATCGCCCAATAAGTCTGCTTAGTAACTTAAGCAAAATATTAGAAAAAGTAATAAAAATTAAACTTCTGGATTTTCTTGAGTCCTCAAATGTCGTGCCAGATCAACAGTTTGGTTTCAGACAGGGTCATAGCACAACACACCAGGTTTTAAGAATCTGCAACCATATTAAAGAAAAATTGAGAGTTAAACAATCTACGGGTCTTGTCCTTTTGGATGTTGAAAAGGCTTTTGATAGCATTTGGCACGACGGTATTCTTCATAAATTGAAGCTTTTTGGTTGTCCTTTATATCTTTTAAAAATAATAAAAAGTTTTCTCGTGAACAGAAAATTTCAAGTAAATTTGAATAACATAAATTCATCAGTAAAAAAAATATCATCGGGTGTACCTCAAGGATCAGTATTGGCTCCATTGTTATACATAACTTACGTTGCTGATTTTCCAGAAATTTGGAATTGTGAAATAGCAATGTTTGCGGATGATACCGCTATTTATAGCTCAAATAATTTTGGCCATGAAATTGAGAACGATTTGCAACATGCGTTAAATAAAGTTTACGATTATTTCAAATTGTGGAAAGTCAAACTTAATGCTGAAAAAACACAGGCCATATTTTTCACTCGAAAAAGGAAAGCCTGTGCCTTACCACTTAATCAGCTTAAAATTAACAATTGTGATGTCCCGTGGGTTAATTCTGTCAAATATCTTGGTGTATATTTAGACAAGACATTAACTTTCCGTGACCATATTACAAATACCCTCAACAAAATAAGCATTGCAACTAAAATGCTATACCCCCTTATATGTAGAAAATCACCCCTGAGTAAATCTAATAAGATTATAATATGTAAAGTTATTTTTCAAGCGATAATCGTGTATGCATGTCCAGTATGGGGAACGTGCGCTAAATCTCACATTAAAAAATTACAAGTTTCACAAAACAAAACTTTGAAAATGATGACAAATCTACCCTGGCTTTTTTCAACTCAACTCTTGCATGAACAAACCGGTGTACATCAAGTTGCAAAAAAAATTGAAATTCTCAACGAAAGATTTATTTTAAGATGTAGTGATTCCAAGAATGTATTAATACAAAATTTAATAGATCAATAAAAATGTTCCTTACAAAATTTCTTAATGTATTTATGTTAATTTATTTATTTATGTATTTGTTTTTTATTTATTTGTAAATGTTAGTATTTATTTATTTATATAGGTACATATATTAACTATTTTCGTCATTCGATTGATCAAATTATTTATTTATCTATTTATTAGTTATGTATATTATTTAAATGTTTACTTATTTATTTATTTATTTATTATTTTTTTTTTTATTTTATTTATCTTGTTATTTGTTTATTTATTTATTTGTTTAAATGGTAATATATTTATTTATTTATAAACTTGTTATTTGTTTATTTATTTATTTATTTATTTATTTATTTATTTATTTGTTTAAATGTTTATTTATTTATTTATATATCTATTATTTATTTCTTTTTTTTCGTTTTTATAATTTATTAATTTAATCTGTTTATTTATTTATTTAAATATTAATTTTGTTAAGATATTAATTTATTCATTTATTAAGTTGATTATTACATAATTAAACAAATAATATATCCCATAACCTGGCAATTCCTTTAGTTTGTAAGTTTTATTTGTATCTAGTCTTTTTTTTCTTTTTTTTTACATAAAATCCTTAAAAATCATATTAAATGAAGGTTTTAATCATAGTTTTCCTTCAAATATAATCTTAAATTCAAAATTAATTTAAAATGTTTATAAAATTTTTCAGTTGTAAGATATAATTCAAACATCAAATCTCTGAGCAAGCTGCGTATTATAAAAATATTGTAAAAGCCTTTATCTATGAAAATAAAATATCTATCTATCTATCTAAAAGATATTATTATTTCTAAAATCGGTGCTGTTAAATGTTGAAGCTGTCGAAAAAGAATTCAATAAAGAAGGCAAAATAGGGAGAAATGCTGGAAGGGGAAATATAAAATTCCTATACGACTACCCATTAATCGAATTTTTGATATAGGTAAATAACCAAAACTATTAATTGTACGAAAACTTTACATTATATAACAACACTCAAGAAGCTTTCTGTTTGTTAAGCAAAAATTAATTAAGTATGTAATTTTATACAAAAGTTCATGGTTAGTGGTTAAACAATTTCAAAAAAATAACCACCCTGTGCCTGAATAGATTTTACAAAAGAAATACTTATATTATTGTTAACAGAAATGCGGTCGTATTTTTTTTTTCATTTGGGCAATAATTAATGAACTTTTGGATAATTTTTCATAGACTTACCGTAAATCCATTATTAATATCAAATGACCCAAGCTTACCTGAAATCAATGTAAAATAAGACATTAAAAATGTATACACAAATTGTTGTAAAAAAACACCTATAAGTGACAAGGGTTTCAGTTAAAATGTTTTTTATTTACTTAAATTTATTGGGATCATTGATCCATATTGGCAGTTAGCAAATTATTTGATCGATTTTTGCTTGTGTAGAAGAGGAAGTTTTAATCTGACATCTAAGTAAAACAACCATAAAAAAAATTACAATTTTAACTATGTATATTAGACCGTTCGTTATTCTTGGGTCAATTTCCTAAGTGGAACAAATTTAGAAATTTTGATACTAGCGGGATTAAATTTTCTTATCGAAAATACATGGAATATCTTGAAGATTAGAAGATTCATTTACTGCTGCAACTTAGTATAGGTATTCGAAAAAAATAGATTCCAGGAACCGACCAAAATCTAAAAATGAAATCCCCTATTTTTTCGTTATGTGTACCCAAAAAATTTTAACTCATTGAATTTTTAAGAATTTTGAATATATAATGGAAGAATGTTGGCCTTTTCTTAATTTAAACTTTTCTTAACAAAATAATAAATAACTTAACAAAATAAAATACAGGGTGAGTCATGAGCAATGCGACAAAATGCTAGGGCGTGTAGGTTGCGTTGAGACAAGAAAAAAATCGTATGGGAGGGGGGGGTCTATTCCCCTCCGTTTAGCCGGGAGGGGCAATTTTCGAAAAAACTGACTTAAAATAGAAAAAAAAATATTTAAAATCAACGGCTTCATTCAAAATGCTATGCGATACCTTTTTGAAAAGCTAAAAACTTTTTCTTTCATTCTGTGCTTAAATTAATCTATTCTAAGAAATAGTTTTTGAAATATTAATTTTCAAAGTCAAAATTTTGAAAAAAAAAATGGAAAAAAAATATTCAAATTAATTTTTTTCAAAATTTTACGTAATTAAGTGCTTATTTTAATTTCAAAATTAAGTGCTGTTATTAATTTTAATTCAAAATCAGAAAACCGGATGCAAAAAATTTATGTCGTTCTCAAGAAATTAAAAGAATTCTAAAGCTAAAAATAAAAAATTAATGATCGCTAAACTTTTTAAAACAAGAAAATGATGATTTGCTTTATTTATAAGTCCTTCCAATAAAAAATATAGTAAAAATAAAAGGACTTTTTAAAGCAAATCATCATTTTCTTGTTTTAAAAAGTTTAGCGATCATTAATTTTTTATTTTTAGCTTTAGAATTCTTTTAATTTCTTGAGAACGACATAAATTTTTTGCATCCGGTTTTCTGATTTTGAATTAAAATTAATAACAGCACTTAATTTTGAAATTAAAATAAGCACTTAATTACGTAAAATTTTGAAAAAAATTAATTTGAATATTTTTTTTCCATTTTTTTTTTCAAAATTTTGACTTTGAAAATTAATATTTCAAAAACTATTTCTTAGAATAGATTAATTTCAGCACAGAATGAAAGAAAAAGTTGTTAGCTTTTCAAAAAGGTATCGCATAGCATTTTGAATGAAGCCGTTGATTTTAAATAATTTTTTTTCTATTTTAAGTCAGTTTTTTCGAAAATTGCCCCTCCCGGCTAAACGGAGGGGAATAGACCCCCCCTCCCATACGATTTTTTTCTTGTCTCAACGCAACCTACACGCCCTAGCATTTTGTCGCATTGCTCATGACTCACCCTGTATATTCCATCTGAATCGGTTAGAAATCAGCATAGTACAAATTTACAATTAAAAACTTGCTTTTTTTGCTTGCTCTCAAAATACATCATTTTTTCCTAGAAAAAGAGACATATAGTGATTTTCCATTGAAAAAAAATTTACCACTGAACGGCGCGCCATCTAATGTTGAAGGATTTTTTTAAAATTATTTTGAAAAATGTTTTCAATTACGAACTTACGAAAAAAATTTGAATAACGAATGGTCTAATGTACATAAATATACATACACATATACCACCATTATATAGAATGACATAAAACAAATTGTTTACCTTATAGTTAAAGAAAAAAGAAGTGATAGCGAGTTTTTGTGGAAAATGAAAACCCCTTCATGATAATAAACCATCACATGCATCATATGATTGATTGCTCGTAGGTATACTCTGGCCATTAGTTGTTCCAGCAGGTTTCATATCACAAACCATACAATATTCCATATACCACCAGCCTCGAAGTAACGAGGCGTTATGATAAATATCTCTGTTCGCTTTGCCATTAAGCTTTTGTTTGAAAAATAACTTTGGATAAAAGTTTGCCTCTATACTCTTCCCCGTCAGAAATAATATGTTTCAGTTTTATTCTTTTGCCTACACACACAAAAAAAATACATTACAGAAAAAAAAAAGTGATTTAACTTTGCTATCCTATTTTAACTTGTCGAGTACCCTCCATATTACTTACTTTGCTTTTTCGCATTCTCCTGAGCAAACATCGTTAACCACGAAATCAGAGCATTTATCTTTCTTCGCCTCTCGTTCATCTTTTTTTTATGAATTACCTGCAAAACCTACTTTTCAAATAAAAACCATAAAACCATTGGTAAACCTTATTTGCACGTCCGAAAGAAAATCCTCTTAAAACAAGCCAGTTTCAACTTTTTAAATATACAAAAAAAAAATTAAAGAATTATGATTCAGGATGCAAATCTTAATTTAATGTCTATTTATAGGTATTTCTTTAAGATTGCGGTATGCGGCAAAGTTGTAGAAACAATATTAACTTGTACACGTATATATTAGAATTGTGAAGGTAATTAAGCATTAATGTTCCCTAAGGACATTAGTTTGGACACCACACCACCTCCTTTTTCGCAATGATAATATAAAACGTTGTTATATAATTAGTAGGCAATGTGACAGTATTTAAATTCACTGTAATTTTACTTGCGATAAATGTAGGTGCTAGATGTGTCTTGCATTTGATGAAATTGGATCTTCCTTTATAAAAGTAATAGAAATGCTGATCTTGCATTTCTGTCTGGTTATAGCTGTATGACAATAAATACCGATGTCAGTCGGTTTATTTAAAATGCCAAAAAAAATGATACGCTTAATAAATCCTTAATAAATCCTATATGTACATTTAGTATACTATAGAATCTAACATTACAAATAATAGTAAAAGTTTTTGGAGTTTTATTCACTCTAAACGTAAATCTAACGGCTATCGAAGCTATATGAAGTACTTAAATACATCAACAAGTGACTTGAATGAAATCTGTAATCTTTTTGCTGTCTACTTTCAGTCTGTTCATTCGTCAAACTCTCCTTTTAATATTGAATTGTCACAGATCCCAGCGCCAGCGTCTGTAGTTTGAGAAGTAATGACAGCCTTGCTTGATTTAGACACAACTAAAAATGAAGGTCCAGATGGGCTTTCCTCATTTTGCCAACGAAATGTTCATCTTCTTTAGGTATACCGTTAAACTTGTCACTTTTACAGGGTCAGTTCCTAGAGTATTGGAAATTATCTTGCATAACAACAGTATTTAATACAGGTTCTAAACAGGATGTTACTAATTATAGGTCTATATTATATTTACCAATTTTGCCAAAACTTTTTATCGAGTAAATCATCAGATTCTTATGAATAAGCTTTTTCAGTTTGGTTTTCATTCAAAGTTTTTTGATTGGTTAAAATCTTATTTAACTCTTAGGGTCCAAATGGTTAAATGGAATCTTAGTGCCATCGGTTGTCCCTCAGGGCAGCCATTTGGGGCCGCTATTATTCCTTTTCAGGAATTCATTACATCTCCTGTTTTCGAATGACCCACAATTGTATCGGATCATAAGATCCATACATGATTGTGTTTTGTTGAATAAAGATTTGAATAGATTGGCCGATTTGTGCAAGCAACGTAAATTTTCTGCACTAGAATGTTTCAAAGTGTCAGGTTATGTTCTGTTTCCGTAGTACTTTACCGATATATTTCAACTATGTAATAAACAATTCAGAATTAGAACGGGTGTTTCAGAAAAAGATCTAGGAGTTATTTTAAATACAAAGTTTTCCTTCTTACCCCACATTCTTTATATTATCAATAAATTAAGTCAAAAGCTTGGGTTTGTTAATGATCCATACACACATGAGGCGCTTTTTAACTCTCTAGTTCGATCAGTGCTTGAGTACTGCAGAACGGTTTGGAACCCACATTACAAAAACTCATGTGAAAGAATCGAAAAGATACTAAGAAAATTTACAAGGTATGCATTTTTTAAATTAAATTGGAGAATTGATACTCCTTCTTATGAAACCAGATGCGTGTTATTCGAAATGCTCAGTTTGGAAAGTCGACATACATACTTTGAAATAATGTTCATCAGAGATATACTTTCATTTTTCATACCATATCAAATGTCCACCATCAATATCTATTATTAATATACGCGTTCCTAGGAGCAATTCTCGTGAATTCATTTTGTTTTATCAGCGCCAATCTCTCGTTGCATCAGGGAAGCTAACTTGGTTTGCAATAGATTAGACTTTTTTGATAGTTGCTCTAGAGATACTTTTAAACATAAAGTATTTCATTTATTAAATTTTACATCATTGTAATACATATACTATCAGTATTCTATTACATATTTTCGAATTATTTCTAAAATTTAAAATGATTATTTTATAATATTATCAGTTTAGTTTTTAAGAACTAATGTATTGGTCTGTAAGGGAAATTGTTCTCTGATTGATGAATAATAAATAAACAAGTTTTGAAAAAAAAACAACGACTCAGTCGATTTTATTGACATTTGGTATCGAGTAAATATTTTATAACTATTCATAGAAACAATTTTAAGTAAAATTATTAATAGTTGAGCACCAACTAATTTTTTTAACTCATTATTAATGCTTTAAGTTCATAGAAACGATGCAAAAAAAATTGCTGAAGAAATTTAAAATTTCTCTTGGTCCAAAATTATTTTTTCAAAATTCTAATTTACAAAATTTCAAAAGTGCAAGGGTCTCGAAAATATAAAAACGTCTGCACTATTTAAAATTTTCGAAAGTTTTCTATTATTATTTCCAGAAACTTGTTAAATAGAATTTTTTGAAGCAGAACTCAATTTTAAGAAAATAATATTCGTTAAATTGTTTATCAGAAATAATGGCATTTTGTGTGTTATAAAAATGCAGGATTATTATTATCTTATATTTAAAAATGATAAAAAGCATAATTTTGTGTTATGTATACGTCCAACTGCAAAAAATAATTAATGTTTCAATTATTTTTTATGCATTTAATTTTCTATTTTGATTTATGTCAGAATTATTAAAGCAGAATTTTTATAAATATGTAGAATTTCGAAAAACAGAAAAAAAGCAGAATTATGAAATCTTAGTGTTTAAAAAAGAATCTGGAAGAATTTGTGCTCGTGATATTAACGTCTAGAATTTTTTTTTAATTTATGTATCTGAATAATAACTAGTTTCAAAATTAAGCACCTAATTTTCTTAGGCTAAATAAATGACTTTACATATTTTACTGTAGGCACAACCATTTAAAAACTACACAATAATTATATTTTGTATTTTTTTTTTTATTACTTTTTTTTTATTTTTTTTAAATTCATTTTTGTTTTATTTTATTTTATTTCTTTTGGTACCACCCATATAAAACATTAATACAATGTATTTGTTATTATATGTACATATATTGTTCATATGTATGTATGTAGGATTTGTTTCACTGTGAAGTTAGCAGTAAAAGCTCCTTTCTCAACAGCCACTTGAGGTAGGAGCTTGAAATAAGGCTCAAAAATTTGCATTTTTATTTGCAGTTCAAGAAAACATAAAATTGAAGTTTGAAGCTCTCTCAAATACAAAAATGCGTTATTTAAAAAAAGATCAAACTTCATAACTATTTTTAGCATAAAGTTTAAACCGATTGAACCATGACCTTGAAATAGGACTCCAAATTTGCAGTTTTTATGTGCTTTTGGGAAAATTTCAATTTAAATTTTGAAGTCGGTATTTAAAAAAAATTATTCTTCATAAATACCCCACCACAAAACCAGCAATGTTTTCTGAGAAAAAATTGTAAGGTTAGCAGTAGGTACAGACGGTTACATCCACTTTTTGATGAACTGCAAAATCGGTAATAGAAATGCAAAAATATTTCAAAAACAAACTTCAACTGTCAAGGTCTTGTCTAGATGAAAAATGCCTTGCTAACTTATAACACCTCACCCTAATTCAATTAACTTTTCACATTATCATATTTTTTAATTCTAAGCTACTTTAACATAAATAAGAAGGGACGTTTGAATCAGTCGTATATTTAATTTAAATTAATATTAAAACTATTTTAAACAGGTTAGTGATGATGGTACATTGCTTAACAATATCAGCTACATTAATCTGACCCGTTTTAGGTAAAGTCAAAAATGTTCTCTATTTATACTTCTCACTTCAAACCTGCTCTTCAATTTCACAAATCAAAACACTTCCAAGAGCACTCCAAAAAAAAACCTTTTGAATTTCGCATTCACTTAGAGTGCATATTCCATGTAATGATGCAAGTATCCATCAAGATATATATTTATAATATCGACAAGTGTGTATAAACACAAAAGGATCAACATAGCAAACATAATAAAATTTCACAGACCCATAGAGAGACAGAGCTAAAAAGTTTTTCTGAAGCACAAATGAGACAGGACAACCAATGGAAAACAAAATTTTGTGATAATGAAGCTAAAACAACCAATCTCATCATCATCATCATCATCATCATCATCATCATCATAATATTTCATATCCCATATCTGGTTGTCTTTAACTCTTTATACAAAATATATACATTATATAATTTAAGGATCTTCATGACCAAAAAAGACCTCACAATCATATTGCTTGTAGCTTGTAGCTTGGATGTGGATGCCATTGCTGGTTAAACTGATGATGGTGCTGCTGGTGAATAAAGGACCTGCTTCTCTATTTGTGCTCTTTGGCAGTGGTCTAGAGCAGATAAAATTTTAGTTCCAGTCGGAAATCATCTCATCACGCATCAAGAAATTCATTCAATTCATGCATTAAGTAGAGCCTTTGTTTTTCTATCATTTAACTTTGTTGCATGTCATACTCATATCATTCTGTCGCCAATGACGTTCAAGTACAAATTTTCAGCAGAAGAGAGAGAGTGTCAAGCATAAGTAAGTTTGCTGAAAAGTTAGTGATGTGTACATTAACATTACATAAATGTACACACTTATATACAAGAAGGATAAGGAAAATAATATAATAGTTAAAATTGTTTGTGCATGACTTTGTGAGTTTTTGGCAGTAAATGTAGATATTGGATTAAGTTGATGTCAGCTGTTATTATTATTTCTACTGCAACTGATGCGAAAGTCGATTGATTTCGTTTTGCACTTGATTTTTGTATCTTTACAGATAGGTATAATAAGCGTAAATTTACGTATATTTACGTATGGAACATTATGGTATACCTAATCAATGTTTGGATTCTGATTTATATTTCTGTGGCATCAATAAAATGCATTTATACATTTTTTGTAGGAAATGCATTTCATTTGCAAAATTTAAATTTAATTAAATGCATTTTAATTAATGATGGAATCATTTAGTTTCAATTCATTGCATATGAGTAGCGTGGTAGGATTAGAGAGAGATAGAGATAGAGGTAGAGAAAGTTTTTGAGAGAGTGTTTGGAGGAGTGGAAGTCGAAAGAATCTTATATTTCTGGGATGCAATCTATCAATTTTACCAGCTAAAAGCTGATGAATAAAAACAATGTCAGCTACTTTGCGACTTGTTTCAAGGGGTTTGGTTTTATCAATCGACAAAGACGATCTTCAAAGGGTAGAAGGAGAAGCCTTTCATACCAGGGAAGCCCACGAAGTACAAAAGGAAGGAATCTACGTTGAACAGATTCGATTGGAAGGGAAGAAGTACATAGAAGGGTGACCATACCTGCCTTGCATTTTCAAGAAGTAGCCTAACGTATGTAAGGTAGAGAGATTTTGTGAGGAAAAAGTAATTATACTTTAAGTTCAACCAGTATTCTGAGAAAAAAGTGTTTATGATCATCAAAATCATTATTGTAGTTTTAAAAATACAAATAATTGTAGCACTCTTCCTGAATGTTTAAATATAACTATTATAAATAAATAACTTCCCTGTCTATATTCATACACAGTAGTGCATAAGTGGATTGGATATTAATCCCCACAAAACAGAACTTGTCCTCTTCACGAGGAAATACAAGATTCCAGAATTCAAACCACCGACAATTAAAGATGTAACACTTAGTATATCCAAGAACAGACCTCTGTTCCATCCAGAACAGTAGGAAGTGGCATATTCTCGGAAAAACTGAATCTGTCTTTTCTTCCGCCTACTAGATCATTGTAGCGTGTTTCAAGCTGAAATTCTGGCGATTAAGGAAGTTCTTTCTTGGCTCACAGAAAACGTAATATCCAACACGGTTATTCCGTTCTTCTCAGATAGCCAAGCGGCTATTAAATTTCTTGCGTCTGTCACTACGAAATCAATCACGGTCCTAGCTGCCAAACTAAGGGAGATGTCTAATCAGTTTGATATTCACCTCATATGGGTGCCGGGACATAGTGACATTCCGGGCAATTTTACGGCGGACGAACTCGTCAAACAAGGAACAATCACTCCTCTACAACCAGAAAGGAACAACATATGTAGGTTTGCCTATCGCTACATGTAAACTCATGCTAAAGCAGGATGCTTTAAAGAAAACCAACCTCAGATGGACTCAGAGTAATACCTGCCTGGCAACCAAACAAATATGGCCTAGTAGAGACTTGAAACGTTCAAAGGGGTTGTTAAATTTAAATCGACTGCATATTAGTTCCACCATAGGTGATCTTACAGGACACTATTTAATAGGTAGATACGCAATATCTGCTGTGAACCTGCAATGCTTACTCAGCTAGAATGAAACTCCATCTAGGAGAAGTCTTCTATGAGGACGCTAAAAGTCTATCCCTATTCATCAGAAGCTCCGAGTGGTTCGACTAGTAAGTTCCTACTTTGCTAGTTTTATGGTAGCCCAATGTGTGTTGGGTTTTTCGCCCGACAGCCATTTAAACCTAACCTAACCTAGTGCATAAGAACAAATAAAAACTTTCTGATAAAAAAAAATTAGTTTATATTCAAGTGATAATAATAATTTAAATACACTCTAATTAAAGTGTATAAATGCACCAATAAATTTGCTCACCTCCACAATGATTCTTAAAATCCTCGCAACAATCACCAAGCTTTAAACAAGCGTGATCACAATAGCACGGCTTATCATTTAGATCTTCAATTATCGAATTAATTGGTGCCTTTTGAACCACACATGACGAATCGCGACCGGGACAACATAATTGTGCCTCCCGACAGGATCCTGCCGAAACTGCGTCTATTGACGAAGATGTTATCCAAATCAAATTGATGCACAAGCATATGAGCGCACTTAAATTAAATCCCGCCATTTTGTAACAAGTAATGTTTATTTGCAAATTCTTTTTTATCCGTTAAAAATAACCGCAAATATGTCACACCTAAAAGAATATTATTAACTGTTGATAGGATCAACCTTTCTTATTTTATTATATTCAATTATATTTTAAGAACTTTCCTTCATGAGGGAGCGCACTTGAATTACAAAAAAAAGCAATCAATACCTAAAACTCATGAACACAACAATTCACTAGGAAAAGGAATACAATTCGTACTTCAAACAAACAACCGATTGCGGGATAATAACAACGTAGGCGTTCCGGTGGTTATACTCGAAAATATTACAATACGCTCTGTTGAACAAAACATTTACTGCTAAAAATATATCCCTTACGAAACTTAAGTAAGTATGTAGATCCTTGAGTACCTAGGGGAAATATAAACAACAGCTGATAAGCACAAACTTATTCGGTTTTTATTTTGCTTTATTTTTCCTTTTTTTTTCCAAAAAATACACAATCAATAGGAAACAAAATAAAACGCAGACCGTTCCGTGTTCAATAAAAAGAAACTTTTGATTTTCGGTACTCAATACGCGTGGAAGTATTTATTACATTTCATTGTTTTCGTTTTATCAGCTGTCTCAGATGTCTGAGAACGTTTTTTACTTTTCACAATGACAAAAGTAAAGATAACAAGGATATTTCTGTAAAACGAACAGAGTAAGTGGACTAACACACTCGAATTCCCATTTTACTAAATACTGTTACTGTACACAATCAAAACACACACATACTTTATAATTTAATACCCGACACGAAACAAAAGAACTTCTCTCCAAATTCCCACAAATTTATTCTTCGAATTGTAAAAGGTTTTTGGCCAAATTAAGTTGGATTTGTTTTCCCAACCGTGAAGAACGCGTTTCGAGTGTCCTGCGACGACAACAAGGAATGAGGAATGTTTGGAACTCAAACTCAGTGTGCTCTGCTTACCAAGAATGAAAGTCGAACGTCGAAGTATGTTAAAGTAGGTGTAGAGCACTTCTGCGCACTGGTCCTGGAATTCTAAATGGAAAAGTTGAAGCAACCACAAAGCTACAACTACAACATGGTAAACTGAGTGAAAATTCGAGTTATTCTCAAAACAAATGTTCCGAAGATGAGCCAACAAATTGGTTTTCTTTAAGAAGTAGTATTTACAATTCAAATTCAATTCAAGCAAATAAAACGGAAAAAAATAAACAGTTCGATACATTTCTCTAGTGCCATGTCCATTGTATATCAATTTGCATAGTACTCTCATGAACACGTTCCACACGTCGTCCCCCTGGCGATCACACAACTAACTAATTTTCTGGTTGCTGTTTCTGTGCATATACAAGTGCGCCCTCAGACGACCACACCCCACAACACAAAAACCATCGTGATGATAGTACTATAAGTTTTAATATACAATGGCCATGTCCAAATTGGATTAAAGCTTACGTTAGATTTCTATATTTATGGAGTATAATTACTCAAGTTCACTTTTAAAAAATGGATGGATTCTCTCAAGAGAGAATACTATTTTCTATTCAACTTTGTTTTTAAAGCTGAGATCAGGCTATGCTACCTTCATCGATCAGGCTATACTGCCTTCAAAATTGAACCCTGAAATTATGAAGATAAAACGGCTGCCGGTACACTTGGACGTATGAGCAATTTTTTATTTCATTTATTGTTTGACAAATTTTAATTATAATTTTATTTTGGCAAGTTGAGTTGACTTACGTCTCAGTTACAAAGCCTTTTTGCAAACGAGCTTGCGAGATTAAATGCTCTTGAAGACTAAGAAAAGTAAATAGGAAAATATAAATGCAGCAGTTCCTTTCATCGCATCCACGGGTAGACTTTCGTTTAAATTGGTTGTGAGCCTTTATCTTAATTTTGACTCCAAAAATTATGTTTTTTTCCAAAACATAAAAATAATACCTACAATTAGACTAAAATAAATTAAATTTCTTTGCTTATTTTAGCAATGAAGTTTTTTTTGAATACCATTCTTGCGCTCTTTTTATTTTTTTTTTGTTTATTCTTAAGTATTTTAACATAAGAGCAAGTTCGTACAATCGGATCATGGCCATTCCTAGTTATAAATACCTGTAACAAAGCCACGAACACCTTGACTTTCAATATTCACGACAGGATTCAACAAAAACTGTATTATAGCGTGCAAAAAGTTGACGCCAATGCATTTTAGAGTTCTGCAATTAAGGTTCGCCATTTCCTAATATGATATGTTCTCACTAACTAAATATCACAAAACAATCCAAATCCAAATTAAACAAATACAAAAACAAAAACGAATGAATATTGATATCGTTTGGTACTGAATCAGAATTATAAACCACTCGCAGGACAATTTAGTGCAAATGGTTGTTAATGTCACGTTTTCAAGATGCAATGTTTTAATGTACGCCAAGTGTATCCAGACACACTTATGTACGTACGTCATAATGTTAAACTTGGTCACAAAACCGCTAGTAAACAATTCATTCACTTTCAAAAGTTATATAGCTGATGAGCTTTTGTTTTTTCGAAAAATAAAACGCACTTCGCGTTCATTACAATTAAATTAAAATTTACAAAGATATCCTTTTATTGATACTCTAGAATCTCCCCAATAATTTTTTTATTTTACTGCATTTTTAGTCACGAGGGGTAATTTAATAGTTATGTAAATTACTGTTTACAAACGTTCAATCATTCGAACAAACCATATTTTAACAGAGAAGCAGTGTGACGTGTGAGAACACACAAATATGCGTATTAGAAAACCAATTAATTCTCGCACCTTAAATAAAGGCTCGTCGCGACTGAAATCAGACTTTTCATAAACTTCTTTTCAACTTCGCCCTAGCAAATAAGGAGTTTAGTTGCAGATATCTTATTACCGCGTTCTTTTTTGTGAATGAAATTGTTCTGTGACCTGTGAGTCTGCAATAGCGACAAACAGTCGGGGAATGAAAAATCAGGAATGTTTGGGTTTTGGTATTCGGTGCTTTTTTAACAAATGCAATTGAATATAGAGAGTCTTAGTTTGTGCATCTTGTTCCTTTTTTCGTTTCAGGAAAAGTTGGTTGGAATTGGAAAGAAAGGAATTGGAGGAGCTACAAAGCAACACAAATACTGTTTGAAATCAGATTTGTTTTGCAGGTTATCTCACAAATAAACTCAAACTGATTGTGATTTAAATAAATTTGTTGGTGCGACAGTCTATGAAGAGTCAGAGCCTAGAAAGACTATAGTGACTCTCAACCATTCCTGTGTGCGTGTTATTGCAGGAATGAAGGCGACAAAAACATGCACTAGAGTTCTCTGGGTGCGGAAAAGTAGTTTGAGTTGTTATATCAAAAAATTCCTGTTTTTCAGTACATATGTCCTAGCTATATTGGGAATGAAAATAATTGCAAACATACCTAAAACGGTTTTTTTTCAATGCTTTAATTTTTTTCATTCAATAAAGAGTTTAAGGATTTAGCTTAAAATCTAAAGTTTCACATGTTTAATACAAAATACATAAATATATAGTTACTTACAAATAACTAGTACGATCACCCTACTCACAACGAAAAAAATAGCAGGAAAGAGTTCAAGAGACCCAAATCTAAACTGAAACCACAAAATAAGCTGACAATAACTGCTTAAGGGAAAGAGTCTCCGGTTGTAATAGAAACTGAAGCCACAAAATGAATTTCACAATTCGCATTGCAATGGCAAAAATTAAGAGAAACTCTTTCTAGTGCAGCTTGTACTTAGTGGTATATTTTTTTGGTACTTCTTCTTTTTCATTTCGGTATTTTCAGAAAACTAATTTTCATATGAGTTCAAATTAACGTCGTATTATATTCCAAGAAGCGTATTTTATCACACTGTGCAAACGAAGTTAAACATATTACTTCCTTTATTTAAGGATCTGCTTCAAGATGCAATTTTTGTACCATTTTACCATTTACTTGCATGTTTACCTTTATACTTTACTTAATTCCAAAGAAAACAAATCGAAACAAAGAAGAAGGAAACAAGATATTATGAAAAACCATCAAGTCGTAATATAGGATGTTAGAAAACTGCACAAAAGACTATTGTTTAGTTCGCGAGTTTGAATGAAAACCCATTACCGGTTTCATAGTTAAAAAAAAAAAACAAATTCAAAAGCTTCAAAGTACACATTATTTCTGTTCACCTGAAAACCCAATTTTTTTCCTAGCATAATATATGCAACAAAAATCCTTAAGCAATTTAACCGTACATGTCATAGCTACGTAAGGTAGGTAAAACGTAAGTAGATATGTATATACAGGTGCACGTATTTTTCCTTTCTAAATATGTATGTATATGTTTCTATTGTAAAACAGAACAGTTCACGTGCCTTACAAAGGCACATGACACTATCAACACTTGGCTACTTGCCGATTTACCTCTATTAAGTGCAAACAAAGTATCCTTTCCGTCACCCAATTTTTGCTCGTTTCAATTTTTTTTTTTTTAATTTTTTTTAAGAGTGAGCAAGTTTTTAAGTATCGTCCTTGCATAATTCTAACACAGAGTCCTCATGTCAGTCTTTGCATTTAGTTGCACGTTTAATTAGAATAGACTACACTGCACACTTTGGTCGCAAGTACTTGCTCTTATAGCTCAAGTGGCTAAAAATTCTCTGGTTTATTTTATGGATACAAATATTTGTTATGGGATAAAAATTAAGGACATAAAAAGGATAGGTTAGTTATTATATTTTTTATGATTTTAAATCTGATTATTTAAGTGCCATATGTATTTTATATAAAGAAGGCTTTGAAAATCGCTCTTGTTTCTACAGTATACAAAATACAAACGACCGGCAGAAACTGTAATTTTTGGAGTTAAAAATGAACAAATTGTTATCATTTTAATTAAACCAATCAAGCCACTTAGAATTAAGCTATTAAACGATATACATTTAAACAGATGAAATTGATGGAATCAACTCTCAATTTATTTAATTTTGAGCTCGAATTTTTTCACGAACACAAAACTCGTCGTCTATCGCATAAATAAAAAATGATGATAGGAAGAATAAAAATTCTGAAAACGAAAAAATGGCGAAACACCATCAGCCACCATTCAGAGCTACTTCTGTTTCATGCTTGTTATTAGCAAATAATAGTTACGCACAAAACTGTGGATAATGGGCTGAATGACTCGGTAGGAGATTCAAAAAAAAAAAACTTTTTAACAATTTTTATTCTCGGGGTTCGAAAAATTTTCACTTGGTTTTTTCCATCACAAAATTTGTTTTGTCTATTTTTTCGCCAATTTTGTTGAAATTTTTTTTCACAAACATTTTTTTTTTCAGCAAATTTTTTGATTGCTTAGATAAATTTTAAGATGAAATTTTTCCATTCCACTAAATAATTTTAGTTTTGAAAGCCAATCAACTAAAATGCCAGATAAATGTTAAAAGCGAGTTTTAACAAAGAACTTTTACATTTCACATAACTAACGGGTGATTTTTTAGCTGGTTTGGTTTTGGCAACACTGGTTTTGACAGCTGACGTGTGTTTAGTACCTTGTGTCACTGTCAAACAGCTTCAGTTTGGTTTGCAATTTAACCATGGATCGTCTTACAAATGAACAACGCTTGCAAATTATTGAATTTTACTATCAAAATTCGTGCTCGGTTCGAAATGTTCATCGCGCGCTGCTTCCATTTTATGGTGAACAGTTAATTTCACGTTTCGGGCCGGTCAATTGGCCGCCTAGATCGTGCGATTTGACACCATTAGACTATTTTTTGTGGGGGTATGTCAAGGCTAATGTCTATAGGGACAAGCCCGCTTCGATTAACGCACTGCATCCATGCATTCATTCGCGAGATACCGGCCGATATGTGAAAGAGTATGCCAAAATTGGACTCAGCGGATGGGCTACCTGAGACGCAGCCGCGGTCAACATTTGCATGAAATTATCTTTTAACATTAAATTGCAAGGTTCAAACTATCGATTCAAATAAATATTTCATTCATTTTTTCGAATTTTTTGTGTTTTTTTTTTTAAGTTCTAAACCTCTTAAAAAATCACCCGTTATTAGTGTTGTAATTATTTAAAATTAATTTAAAAAAATATTTGTGTTATCGGATTTAACTGTACTTATTAATAAGAGTTCAGAGTATCGATAAGTATTTAGATTTTAAACTTTTATACAGCTTCAATTTCCTAAATAGAAAAACAAATTATCGAAATCAGGGCACTTTCCCTGTGCTCTTGAATAAAATGCAGTCGTTCATCCACTATTAATTATTACTTAGAAAATGTTTTTTTCGAAAACCCAAATACGTTGTAATTATTTTAATCTTGTTCTCATGTATTTAGGTGTATTAAAGAGATCATAAAATTTAACAATTCCCCATCAAATTATCTTTTTCTAGTGACTGCCATCTAATTTTTTTTTTATCTCCAAACATACATATATTTAATAACTGAGGTTTAAAAAATAGATTTGGAACAAGTACTTGCTATCCAGTAGTGTATTCTTTTAGTTACAGAAGAAGGAATAGGGAAGGGGCGCCAGGATTTAATTCGAACAGTGAGTTAATTATGCTGTAGATCGGGTATTAAAATAACTATATGGTTTCACCGGTTGTTTTAACCCTAGAAAGATAATCATATTTTTTAGGGCAAAAAAGATAATCATACGTCTCAGAGAAGTATAGCATACGTCTCAGAGAAGTATAGCACTTATTTAGAAGATGACCATTTACGTTTTTCATTATAATATAATATAATGAAATATAATTTTTATTTTTATTAATCAATCAGGCTATTTTTAGTAAAATTAATCAATAATTGAGTGCAAAAGAGGTAAAAGTTGAACAAAATTAAAAAAAAAATCAGTACTACCTTAAAAACAGATTGAATAATTTTCTTTATTTTTTAAAGAACCATTTTTGAGTTCAATTTGAGTCTTAATATTTAGTAAATAAGTTCCTTCAGAGGTTAACTAACTATAAGAAAATAATTAGTTTTAGTAATTTTTGAGAATTTTTTTCCCCATACCGTAATTCTTGTCTATGATCTTTTTTAGAATAATTTTTGTTCGCCATTTACCGTATGACGTTTTATTGATGTGTGCGGAAAACTGCTCACATTTCTGAAATCTTAATATTTTTAATAGTTTTCAATGCAATATCAATCAAATATCGCATACACTGTATGTAAAATGCTTAGGTACTTTCAACGGAATATCGAACCAGAATTAAAACAAATTAATAGATTAACCAAATGTAAGCATTTAGGCTATTCAAACTCCAAGTTGCACAGAATTAAAGCACAAAATAAAAAATAAAGCAATTCAAAAAACTCGGAGGAAACAGGCGATGAATCCGCTCATGCAACAAAGTATTTCTACAACTAATTTGCATTTGGCAAGATCCATGTGAAATCAATCAATCAGAATTCCACCTTCCATACATAAAATAGGATGGCACGCCCCATAAATACAATGTATATGGTGCTAAACTAAAATTCTGGCTCGTGGCCAGCAACAAAAATTGCGTACCCCTAAAACCACCGAGTGACAATTCAGTGACAAAAATGTTTGTTTATACCTAGGTACATACATACATATGTATATCTGATGTGACACAAGGTATTGAATTTTTGTGTATATTCGATAACTGACTCATTGGCAACTGTTTATCTCAAATTTTATGCCAAATATGCAATCAAAGAATGTTTAAATTAAATATTCGTACACAACGAATTACGTATTCCCTACTTTACCAACTCACTTGTTCTCTAGTGCCATTGCCGCAATGTGTGTTTACATAAAGACACGAGATGCACAAATAATCTCATAATGATTCATGTTAATGATTTGTTGAACATATTTATTCACTTTGAACTTCAAAGGCGCAAGGACTTGTAGATTAAATGTGATCGGCTGATGGCAAAACTTGCAGTTATAATTTTATTAAATAAAATCCAATATGAAAAAAAATAAAACAGTGTCAGGGGGAAATTTCTTCACTGCTAAATTAATAGTGATTAGACAAACAATCGTGGGTAATTCACGAAGATTTAAAACTTGTACCTAGGTAAGGTACACAATTATAACAACTTCCATATATTGATTTTACAATTAAATTATTTACTGCGGCCTTTTATCTCCCCCCGTTTAGGAGTGAGGGGAAGTTTAAGAAAAAATTACTCAAAATGGAAAAAAAAATTAAAAACTAACGGTAATAGTTACAATTAAGAATAATACATTTTCTTAAGGCTTAGCCTGTTTCCTATCAAGTGAAATCTATACATAGTATTCGTAAATGTACATATATTTATGCACAACTTTGATTTTATGATGAACTTATGAACTCTGCATTTATTGCTTACTGACAACTTTTTTTTTTACTGCAAGTACCTATTTGACAGTTATTTTTTTTTCTGAATATGTAATTTTTTTTGACAATTTTACTAACCATTTTTTAACAACTATTTTTCTGCATTTTTTCAAATCATTTTTTGAGGAGGAACATTTTTTCGACAAAATTTTTGTTGTCGGCCAATTCTTATTCTAAATAAAAATATGTTTCAACTGTTTTAAAACAGTTGAATTTGTGCAAACTGTTGCTGCCATTTAAAAAATTTTATCGTGATGTTTTACAATAATTATATAGTTCCTCACGCTAAAGCCTTGTCTTACAGAAAAAAATTGCTAAGCAAGGAAGCCCATGTGCGATAAAGTGCACTGAAAGCAAAAATCATGTAAGATCAAACAAAATCTTGCCAATTCCAATATTACTATTTTTCAACACAGTTAATCACTTTAGATGTGTTACTAGAACTAGATACAATTAATGTCATGTTAAATCAAAAGAATTTTGTAAAATGTACATGACAAGACCATTAATTTAACCAGATACAGAGTAAATATAAGATTATTTTGGCTAAATCTTGTTAAATTAATTATACATTACAGTGTCAAATACTACTATTATTTGTTGAAATAAAATTTAGCATTTGCTAAAAAAAAAAACACCCTGTAGATATTTTCCAGCAAAACATTGAAAAAACATACCCCTCCATTCGCACCTAAGAGTTCAAATGGGACAGTATTTCGAGCTATGAAATATAATTTCCTCAACGCACGAACAATAATAACAATGCGCGCGGAGAACGAATGATATCAACTTCAACATACATATATCATCCACAACAAAGACGCATCTTCAATTTGAGAGAACTGCCAACAAAAAGTGAATTCGAAATTTATTTTTATCTTTTTATTTTCATTTGGTTAAATTTATATAAATTTTATGTAACACTTAAAACTCATGTAATAGATTAAGTGCTCATTAGTAGTATCTTGTGAAAAAAGAATGGCAACATAAGGGAATTGACGTTTGGATTCTCGTTGTGTCAGATTAAATCTTTATTAAAAACTAGCTGTTAATGAGACTGTAAAACTACTCCTAATTCAATTTTAGTGATAATCTCTTAGAAAAGAGAATTATATAGAACATTACCACTTTTAGTTGATGATGAAGGTTTATTAAATTTCAAATTCTTATTTCTTTCAATAAATGGGCTTTTGAGAAATGTCTATACATTTTTAAAATTCCAGCCGTTTTTCTTATTTATATGAGAACAATAATACATTAGCGACAGAACAACCCTTAACCTAAATTTAGCAATTAAGTGTAAAAAAATATTCTATTATCACATACGCCAAAAAGCTTTGTTGCAAGTAAATCACAACTAAAATCTTGCACTAATGAATAAGAGCATTCTCTTTTGATTAAGATTTTTTTTTTCTTTCTCTTTACAAACAACAACAACAAGTTGTGTTAAGGATGTTTTGTATTTAAAATATATTTTGATAAATTTTCTTTAAAAATAGAAAGTGTAATAATGAAAACAAAGCGCTGAGGCTTATACACAGTATCTCGAGCACAAAGTTAGCGGCGACGATTGAAATAACACGCAGTCTGACGGAAAATTCGCTCGACAGCGGAAGAACCTGTAACGTGTGGCAGCAAATTTTGAATCGAAATCCATAAAACACCAGACGTTGCTGGCAGTGATATTTTCTTCTTTTGAAATAGCAAATCGTTTACGTTAAATTTTTTATTAGTGTCGCGCGAGATGCCACAAAATACTAGACACAAAGTAATTGGTTTGTTTACAATTTTTTTTTGTTGTTGTTATATTTCAATGAAATTAGTACATTAAAGAGTTGGTTTACGTTTACTGACGGTTTTTTTTTTACATTTAATTGTTGTGACTTAATTATATCTTCGGTGGATAACATTTTTTATTAAAAAAAAAAAACTTAACATAAAAATTGTTGCAAATTGTGATTTTAAATTTAATGTGGGCGAAAAAAAACATAGTGTAGAAAAAGTGTCGTTGGAAAACATTTTGCTTGAATTAATAGTGAACAGCTTTAAGATGTCTGCTAACGGTCATGAGAAAATAGATTTTAAAATAAACAGAAATGGAATTTTTATTTAATAAACAGAATATTGGACACAATGCGGTGTGGAATTGGTTTGGTGCCAAGTTTTTTTTATACTTAATTCAACTTTTGAATATTTAAATTTTATTATTTAGTTGTTTTCATTCATTTGCATTTTGAAAATTATTTTCATAATGGATTTAAACAAAAAAAAAAATAAGTGAAAACAAAACAAAATAATCTTAAAAGCTACATTGTATTTGGCTCAAGAACAATAACACAAGGTTTGAAACTGATATTCTCTATTAAATGATTTTTGAGATCTTCATGTCAAAATGCACTTATTTTGTTCATTAATTTTAATTAACTAAACCCATAATATATAATATATAAGCAATTCTTAGTTACAGTAGAGGCAATAGAAAGTGAAATGTACGATCAAAAAAAGTTCAGGTCATGAACTATTGAGGACTATTGTTTATTGATAATATTTTAATGTGGTTTTTATTATGCAGTAGGTAATAAATGTGAATTATTATGAATGGAAAAGGTGTTATTTTCCGCCGCAAAAGTAATATATATTAAGTAGGTAAGACTGTGTAAGAGAAAGAAATAATAAGAAATTAAATTTTAATTTTATTTGTTTATGTACATATCTATCAAATACTGTATTATTCTTCACAACATATGGGATGGAATTGGTTCGGCGCCAATTCCTGTTATAATTTTTGTTCAAATTTATGTATCTTTTATGTATATAGTAAGTTATTTTGGTATTTAAATCTTTCAATAAATTTAATTAATCACATAATATGGAAAAATGAGGTTGCACTTTGTGTGGGGGTGGAAATAAGACACCTTTATTAAGAAAAAAAAAATAAAACAAAGCCTGATGAGAAAACAATGAAAATTATGAATTAAAAAAGTATACGAAATTCTTATGAAAACAAATATAAATTGAAAACGGAAATAATTATAGGGATTTTGCTAGGGATGCTAATAATAGTTGCATGGATTTTGACTTTTTTTATTGGATATGATTATTTTCCTTACAATGTAATTTGTATAACAAAGGAACAAAAATCTATACCTGATTGTCAAAACCTTACTTGAACTATGAGAAGAAAAAAGTCATGCAATGGCAACACTAACACTATAATGCTGTATAGCTTTTTTTAAATACAAAATTTTATTTATCAATTTTTTTTATAATATGTAAATTAGTTTTAATACAAAACAGTTTTAAAAAAATGAATTTTCGAATTGGAAAAAAAATAAACTTAAATTTTAAATTAAAATTTCAAAATGGTTCGTTTGTTTTCAATATTCAATGTTCTTATCAATTTAAATTTCAAAGACTGGAGTGGGGGGTACATTAAACATTGAGACATGTCGAACAGTGAGACATGTTAAACATTGAGACATATCTAACAGTTTGACATAATGACAGAATAAGTTTGAAGAAACTTGTAAAAACCCCTTTATGCTATCTAACATAAGTGTTTAAATATTATATATTTAAATATAATATATTTTAAGTTTTAGTTGCAATATTTATTTATACAAAGTTATGCGCTTTATCGGCAGTGCAAGAACACCAAAGGTTTTTGATAATTATCTTACACTATATCCTCACTTTACAAAATACTCTTTCATGCAATATATTTTTCTAAAAGCTATTTTTTCTTACTAAAATTATAGTCATACTTACATACAAATGACTTAAAGTACTTTCTACGAAAAAATATCGACATTATTTTGGTTTCATTCCTTAAAAACAAACTCGTTTCATTCTTTATTTTCACGGTAAATATCACGTTTTCACCAAATTTCGTGATGGTTCAAGTTTTTTTTTTAAGGAATTTGCTTACTACCTTATTTATACTAAGAAAGGTTTATTAGATTTGATAAATGATTTGGTGAAATCTTTATTTATTTATTAAATTACGCCGGGTGAAATAAAGTCGATTCGACATTATTGCTTTTTTATTTCACGGCACTTTCTTAATAATTCTGTAAGCCTTTTTTAATAACCTCATACTTCTTTTTTTTTCTTTAAATCCCGGGAACAAATTTGGCCCTACCGCACTCGCCTTTTTGTAACTAATGATACTCTCTTTAGCTTTTTAGCAAAAACACGAAACAAATAATTAGCATAGATATGTAGAGAACAAAATGGGCTATATATAAAATCGGACTATATTATAAAATGGAACAACTATTTAAAACGTATTTTCTAATTTTTTCCTTTTCTTTTCTGAAAGAAATTTTTTCGAAATATTTTCATTTACCTTTTTTTCTCAATAGAGAAAATATTTTGATTCATGATGTATGTAAAATGAGTTTAATTTTTAATTTTAGAAAAACAAACACCAAAAGCAGAAAAAGTCGGTGTCCGCTTCAACATCTCCCGATGCTTCATCTGATGTTGAAAATGACCTTCCATACAAAATTGAAACCTCGGATATTATGGGGCGTTACATTGTAGCCAATCGAAATCTTAACGCCGGCGAAAGAATAATTCAAGAATCACCAATAGCCATTGGTCCAGCGGCCAACAGTGAGGCAGTGTGTTTAGGTTGCTACGTACCCGTCAAGTTAGCTCTTTCTCAATATAGGTAAGCAAAACAAAAAAAAAATTGTTTAATAATTCAAAAATATAACCGTCATTAAATTGCTCTCAATATTATAGATGCAGCGAATGCAAATGGCCACTTTGTTCAGCTGACTGTCAAGGTATTGGCCATGTCAACGGTCATACATCTTTTGAATGTGAATTTCTTAAAGAGAAAAATTCAGCTGCAGATCTATTGGCTACCGCCAGTTTAGTCTTAATCAAAAGCCTCTACGAACTTATTCTACCATTAAGAATTCTTCTAATGAAAGTCCATCGACCAGAAAACTATGAAAAAATTCGATCTATGGAATCACACTTAAAATTGAGGCGCCTAAATAGCGTCCTTTGGGAACACTACCAAAAGATTATTGTGGATAAGCTTCTTAAAGAATATAATTTGAAAGACTTTACTGAAGAGGATATTCATACAATTTGTGGAGTTATTGATGTTAATTGTTTTGAAATCGGCCAGAAATCAGCTAAGGCTAGGGCGATATTTCCTAGCGCATTTTTGCTTGCCCACGATTGTGTCCCTAATACCTCACACACGGATCATCCTGAAACGTTTTCGATATTGTTACGAACTTCTAAGAAAATCAAAAAGGACGAAGCGATTACATTAAGTTACGCGTACACTCTACAGGTAAATGCACAGAATAGAGATACAAAATGGTACAAAACCATTCATTCTTCTTTTCCGAAAAAGATTTGTCTTTCGTGTTCTATGACCTATCGAAAAGGCACGTTTAAAACGTTAATTCAACTTTGCTCTTACTCTATTTTGACAGGGAACTCTTAAACGTAGGGACTTCATGCATGCTGGAAAATTATTCTGGTGTCAGTGCAAAAGATGTTCTGATCCAACAGAACTCAAAACAGATTGTAGTGCACTGGTATGTTCTGAGTGTTCCAAAGGTTCGGTGAGACCAATCAATCCACTGGATCAGGATGCCGATTGGAAGTAGGTTTCAAGATAAAATTCCTTTATTATAGAACTTACTTCCAAATTTTTTATTGCCAAAAACAACTTACCTAACAACACAAATCAAATCAATATTTTAATACGAGTAATTTTTGAAGGTGTGATAGATGCTCATATAAACTTTGTGCTGCAACCTTGGTAAATCTGTTGGATAAACTAAACAACGAATTGGAATCTATTGATCCCCATAATATTTCAGGACTTGAAGGATTTTTAAAGAAGTATATTCAGCAACAACACTTAAAACTTAAAAAAAAAAGAAATACAATACATGTTAAATTTATGTGATTTTATTTTTCACCAGATACCAGAGCACCCTTCGAACAAATCATTATCTATTCCTTTCAGCAAAATACTCTCTTTGTCAGGTTTATGGACGCATCGATGGTTATCTCATTCATGAAATGTCTTTAGAGGACATAAAGAGAAAGGAGAAATACTGTCGTGATTTTCTGACAGTGATTGATGTTCTTGAACCAGGACTGACACGTCTTCGAGGTAAAAGGAATATTTGTAAAACGAAACTCAGTTTCTGAAATTTAAACTCTAAATCCACTCGTAGGACTTATCATGTACGAGTTGCATGCACCAATAATGGTCCTATCCACAAGGTTAATTCAAAACAAATTAATCACTCGCAATGAGTTTCAAAGGAATCTGATGGAGGTCGCTAGATTGTTAAAGGAGAGTCGTGATATTTTAAAGATGGAACCAGAAGGATCAAATGAATACGTGATGGGACAAGCTGCAGAGGATGCTCTTAAGGACATGGGGATGGTTTAAAGACTTGTTTTTGTTTTTTTTTTCAAAAATTAAATGTTGAATTTATTTTCGTAGCTAATGAAAAAGAGATAAAAGTCATTCATTGAATTAACGACTTAAGTTTTGTAATGAAGTTATTAAGTTATTTTCTTTTCTTGAATATTGAAATGAGAAATTTTTCCAGCAGGTATGAAATCTCGGTAATCATTCCAATATATGTACATATGTAGAATAAGATTAAAAAATTGGGTTTAAGAGTATAAAATTAAAAACTGCAATTTAAATACTATGTACGTACTTGTATTGGGCTACTTCTAGAATCTCACTTTTTTAACAAAAAATAGACGAGACCCAACATATATAAATTCGGTTACGTGAACTAGACGAGCTTCAGTTTTTTAGGAAATGTTTCAACTGTTCCTTAAATTTTAATAATAAATGCAGAAAACCGCTTACCAAAAAGTTTGTGGTTCTTAGCCCCAGGCAGGAGTGTGAAATGTGTTGGGCTGTAGCTGTATGGTCAGTCCAAACGTTTGGATATCTGGAACGTGTATTTGTGTATTATAAATTTTAAGTTCCCTTTAGCGTGGACGTAGTTTTGTAGCCCCTATTTTTCAAATGTTCAGCTATCCCTACCAACCACCACGCGTTCCAGTTTGATGGGGGACGTATCCCAACCTTAAAAAATGGCACCCTAAGCCTTCGTCGCCCCATCGCTAATTTATCAATAAAATTTACCAATAATAAGATAATATAAAAAAATAAAATAGATACCTATTTTATAAGAAACTATAATGAAATCTTTGCCACATTTGTTTTTATAAAATATTTTAAACAACCAACGTGCTACGATAAACAAAACACGGTAAATTCTACCAAGTTTGAAGTACATATACATACATACGTCATATGAATTTAGAATTTTGTTGTTCTATTTAAATTAAATCAAAGTTGAGATTATTTTATGTCTAAGTGTAGTCCTTTTTGTCAGTTTTATATACATACAAACAATTTCTTAATTTTTATTAATTTATTTAACTTCATGAATTTGTAATGAGTTTTTTTTTCTTTCGAACATTAAGAGCTTTATTTATTAGCTCGTTTTAGTGGCAGAGGCAGTGTAAAGTAACTCCGACTTTACAACGCCTGAGAATCTTACCTGAAAATCTTATTTATAAAAAAATACACGAGGAATAGAGGCAGAGCAAACTAAATCTGGTCGAAAGGAGCCGCAGTAAAAACATTTAGTATCTAAAAGCCATTTTGACATAAAATCTTGTAAAGTTTATAAAAAGGAGTGTAAACGAATTTTTTTTACTTCTTCGATACTAAAACAAAACAAGGAGTGGACGTTCATAACTAAAGTTTTTATATTCACCTTAAGGCAAAAGTTTGTAAAATGTAGATGTTGCTCTTTACAAACATCGAGGTTTGTTTTCCCTAATTTTTCAACCTCTTGGATTTCCCAAACGTTTTGCTTTGAGTAATTAACTGGGTTTTGTTTGCGTTTATAATAACCAGAGTTGTAGATTAGTCTTTTTTTTTACTTAAGAAAAAGAACTTATAAATAAGAAATTAAGAAAAAAAAATATAAATAACAATTTGTTTGACGTAAATACGGAATAAGTGTTTCCACGTGATTTAGCTATTCCGAGTTTGAAATGGGTATTAGAGAAATCTTTATTAGATAAGACTGAAAAACTTAATGCCAGACGCTCTTAAAAACTGATCTTCCAGAGTAAATTACATATTAGTTACGTTATAGGTGTCCTGACTGGACACTTCTAAATAGGCAGATATGCTATTCGACTTGGAGCCCCTGCAAGTGTTTTTTGTAGAAGTTGCAGGGACGAAGAAGAAGAAGAGACAGTCCCTCATTTTCTACACACCTGCCCTGCCCTATCACAAAGACGGAAGCTCTACCTTGGAGACTTTTACTTCAATGATCCAGCGATATAGCAAACTCCGATATCACTTGTCTCCTACGCTTCATTCGAAGCTCCAACTAGTTCAACGAGTAAAGTTGATCAACTGATCCATGTGGTATCACAACGGATCATACTTAGGTCTGAGTGTGTTGTATTTCCCAACCAACAGCCACTTTAACCAAACCTAACCTAAGACTGAAAATGTATAAAATACAGGATGATAGTCAACTCTTATCAAAAATGTTACACTCTATCGCAGCATTCTAGCAAATCTGAAGATAGAATTACTACAGCCGTGCGTCGTTTTACAGCAAAACTAGGTTTTTTCATCTCATCATTTCCTGGACTGTTTGTATAATTTCTTTATTTGTGTTCTTGAAATATTAAACCAGAATTAATTTTCCAACTTTTGTTTTCAAATGTATAAGATATTTATATGGATGTACCTAGAGAAGAAACTTCAAAGTTAACGTTCAATGAGTTTTTAAGTTAGGAGTAAATTACTATGATGTATTCATACTTATGTATATGCTTCGTCTCAAAACACTTTATATAAACCGACGACATCACAAAATTAATATTTTATTACAACAAAAATACAATCAAAATAAACCAAACAAGTATATTGCAGTCTAGTCATTATATGGTGTCCACGAATCCCATGGCATCCGGAAAGTTTCATTGCATCGTACAATATCACATTCAGCTAGGTTTGTAAAATGCCTTGAAAGCCTTAAATCGAAAATGAACTCGCAAGTGTTGTAGCTAAAATATACGAGTATTTTTATATAAATTATTACAAAAGGTACTTAAAGCAATAACGTGTGCAATAAAAAAAAATAAAAACAAAAAACATCAAGCAAGTCCATAACAATTTGCCACTGAATTCAAGTGCTCCGAAAATAGCACTAAAACATTACAGTACTCACATTGGGGGAAACCACAGATAACACTGAAAGCTGCATAAAATTCCGAAAGGTCGTCTAAACTCACCATCGGGCAATTGTATCGATCCGGTATTGTGCTTTTTCCAACACTGAGCACTCCATGCTGTGAGCGATGACGGATGCAACCATAAACGGAAAAGCAAAATACACAGATATTTTATTGAAATTAATTAATCTATCGAATCGCATCGCAATTTCTTCATCCACCACTGACCTCCGTCATTTGGCTCGCAGCAAAAGCAGATCAAATAGAAAATCACTAGGATTTGGTAGATTTTTTCCATGATCCCAGTTTGGTTAGAGAAAATCGCTTAAATCACTAGCACCCGATTAATATAAAATTCCAACCAAACTGTGGTCATCTGCGAAAACTTTGATACTAAGGCTTTCAAATTGATGCTGTGGCCATGATGATGATGATTATAAATCAGCACAATTGGAAAATTAGTTTTGATTCATTTATTTATTTACATATTATTGCCAGAGCTGTGTTTACAGGCCTCAAAGTAAATGTTTGATATGCGACAGAATAGTGGCTCTTGTATAATTTCATGTTTATATCTAATATAAAATTTATCTAGCTATATATAAACAAAAATTAAAAGCTTTACCGTTTAGTTCAAATAAAAATTTAATAGTGCATGTGCTAGGGGTAGGTGAGTGTGCGCAATTTGTTGGACAACGCAAATTACTTAGAGAAGCGTGTGTGTATAGTCTACACACGCCCATTTTTTTGCGCTGCATAAATAGGTCAGTAGTTGATACAAAAATAAAATGATTGTTCAATTATTATAATTCAAGGGAACTATCGCTGTTGCTTTCTTTATTTATACACAAACCAATCAAAGAACCCTTACTTTTTGAATATGGGGTAAGGTTCTTAACCCCTTGATGCTAATATACAAAATTGGTCAATTGTCCATCAAGATCAATCTAGAGATCTTCCCGCTACCCGTTGAATCATTTGGAGCACCTTATAAAGCAAGGCAGATTGTTGATGTTTATTCGGCATCGTTGAATAGTCTCCCAGGTGGAGCCTTCGTCTTCGCAACAGGGCAAAGCATGTAGAGAAAAGTTTTTAGGAGAATTTTTTTTTTTTGGCATTTCCAATTTTATTCGCGATAGCGCTCAACAGTTTCAAGGACCTGCAGTTGGTGATCAAATTATTACGGCCACCAAAAAAAATTTTTTTTAAGTTTTATTGCAAATTAATGAATTAAATAACCACATACATATGTGTAAATATTTTTTTTTATTTCTTAAACTATTTTGTGACCAATTGTCCTTAAAAATTGTTAAAAGTGGTAACTCAAATACCGTCTATTTTTGAAGTAGTCATCTTTCTTTATGGATACCTCATTTATTATAGATTACGCTTTTTATTGTTTTAGCAGCTTTTTACACTAAAAATCAAAGCAGTAGGCTTCGCCATCGGTAAATTTGATAAAATTGTTCTCTTGGAACTACATATTTCTATTTTATACCAAGAGTTGAGGGTGTTAAATAGCTGCCAGGAGAGGTGAGACAAAATATTAAATTTTTAAGAAATCCCATCTGTTTTTTAAATAAAAATAAATATTTGTAAGTAGCTAATAAATATCTTTTCATATTTAAAAAAATGACCCTATGTCATTAAAGCGAGTTATAAGGGAAATGTTTAGTCTTACCATATTGTTTGTCATTATGCAGCTTGGTAACGCAGAATGCACTTTGCTTCATCATTAAATGTCCCAGCTGAACCTTTGGCCCATTGAAATAAATGTCCACAATTTGTCGGTGTCTTTTTTGCGCTAAAGTATATAGAATATTCACTTACATATGATGGCTTCATGGTTAACAAACAAAAATTGGCACAAACTGAAAAACTGACCTTGAAAGGGTTTATCACTTTACCTTTAAGAAAAAAGGTAGAAAAATTAGAACTGTATATTAAAGAAAAAAGGACTCCAGACTCTTAACTGATCCATACCAACTGTGAATATGAAAGCTTCAATGATACATCTTACCTTTGTTTCAAGTTGCTCCTATTTACTTTAATACATATTATCCGCGCGTAGGAGTCCGGAAGTTCCTAGTGCAACCCATATAATATCTCGTAATTAATAACCACAATGTAAAATTATATTGAGAAATTGCAATAATTTTCAATTCTGATTCTTTTACTCTGTATCGCATCATGGGATACACAAGAAAGTTCCATACGTTTGTAAATAGATGTCTGCGAAAGGGCAACGAGTGCATTGCGAGTTGAGCGATGCAATGGACCCTTTCACGCAGGCGGGCAGAAGAGTGGGCCAGTCCAGAAGCACTTGGGGAAGAACGATCGAATAGGAATCAGCACAATTGGGGAAAGATTGGAGAGAGCTGAAATATGCATCCAGGAACCGTACACGAAACACGATGACGAGTAGGAGAAGTGGAGGTCTGAAGACCTTAATTAGTACATAAGTACATAAATAAAAAAAAAACTATAGGCATCTCATTCATCCTAGTTTCTTAATCTGCCGTTGCCAATGCGACGCTAAATCAAGATATTAGGATGAAATATGTATAAACTATTAATGATACTTTTCCCGGACGTAAAAATAAAGTAATACAAACAACACTTGAAAATTTTTGAACATTTTTAATATTACATCAGTCAGCAGCAATTTGCTCCCCTAGCTAAAAATTACTTATAAAATCTAGAAACGTACACTTTAATGACAAACAATCAGGCAGTGAGGTTAATAAGTAACATGAAAGCTTATAGTCATAAACAAATTCACACTTGGAGAAACTGCAATAAAAAAATATTATACACTATTAATTTAAATAACGCCCGGTAAAAACCCAAAAAAAAAGTATAATACCTGGTGTACATAAGTATTGTACATTTGAATGTACACAGCACTCCGAAAGGCCTTTTTAGTTCACTTTTTTGTCCTGGCACACTGTTTTTATTATATCCATCATATCTTCTCCAGCAATGATTAGTTTCTCCTAGCAAAGTATATTTTTTGCAAGACACAAAGATATCAGACAATAATAATCGAAATCAATTAAGTAGTTAACGCTTTTATACTTCTTATGTGGCCGGTGTTACCAATGCCACCAGCACCATCACCACCGCGTCGTCCTTGGGCTCTTGCACAACCGAGCAAAAAACACAAACTCAGCGTCCAAGTCAAAAGAAATTTCATAGCTACACCACCGCTTGCTTTTTCTAATTCAAATACAGCTGGATACAATCATGCACTGAGCTGAATCCCCTAGATTTGGGACGATGCTGACACTCTATGTTGTTTATTTTTGCCGCCCCTAATATTGCTGAGCATTTTTGATGATGTGTCACGGTCAAATAAGATGATGTATGTATGTAATTGTACAACCCCAGCGGGCAATGGTTATGACTTTTTTTTTTTTATTTATACTAATCGAGCTTTATGCACGCTTGCCAAATGAGAATTATTTGCTTTGCATCAAGTTTGATACAAATGCAATATTTTTAAGGCAATCTTAAACACCCTCTTTTAGTTGTGATTCATTTTAAGAGACTTTCCAATCTGCGCATTATCCTGCGGAGTATTAATACCATGTCAAATAATTGTCAAAAATAATGCTATTATAAAAAAAATCCACTTATTTAGTATGTATTAAAAGATACTCATCATTGGGAAGTTTGGATTAGCCATAAGTCAGCATCTGGACATTCTGCAGAGTCGCTGTTGAATTATTATTTAGACCAAAAACCTTAAAAGTCCTTATTCGTTCTTTCTATTTGAAAAAAAACCCACTACAGCGATCGAACTTGCTGTATGTATTGATTTTGGGAAGCGAGTGCACGGTTTGGCGAAGTGCGAAGCTAGTGAACGTGCTTTAAATAAAAATTAATTTTTTTTTTTTAAATGGCCACTACGTTAGCTTTTTATAAAATAGTTACAAAAAATGTTTTATGAGCAAAAATAAAGATCACTTTATATACATTATACATACATAACATATAAAGGTATACGTAGATATTTTTTTTATTCAAATGTTTGAGCAAAAATAATTTGGGACAAAAGAATAGGTAACGCATTTACAGAAGTTTTGATTATTTTAATTTATTCCTGTGCAATAAAAAGGACGCCGACGGAAGATGTAAACAGAAACCAAAAAATAATTTTTGCGTCGGTCTGCTGACTTACCTACATACATTGTATATACTAAGTTCATTTATGATTGGCTCGGGGGCCAGGAGTCACAAGCTCAAAACATACAAATTGGATCGTAAGATGGACTTTTTTTAATGTGAATTACAAGAAAAATTTGGTTAAACTACCGTAACTTTTCCTTTACATATGTATTTGTTTGAACAAAAAAATTAGCAATTATTATGTACTTGTACATATGTATCTACATACATATATAAGAAATATCAATACAATTTGGCGTTTGATATTTTAGTCCACGATATACGAAATTTTTTCAAGTAATCAAAACATGGCAAAAACACATTTGGATCCAAGCCTCTCAGAAAAGCTTATATCAGGACCTTTTTTACGACAATTTGGCTGGAGTATAGTGGGAGGTCCATTTCGGGTTGAGTTGAGATGATGTTGACAGGACTCAATCAGGACATAACTCAATCCCCTCACTATGTTATGCAAGGGAATTTCTTATGAATTAGTTATGAGCACTTAGTTTATGAAAATAACAAAGGGCAATTAAAACTATCGAAAATTTTTGCACAAAAATGGAAAAACATCCCATAATATATTATTTTACAAACTTCAGCTTGACTTCGCTCGGGGAATTCAATTGAGCTCAAGCTCATTTCAACTCTAAGAAATTTCCACCTCAAGCATTCTTTGATGTTCATTATTTGTATTTTCTACCTACACTTTGTGTGTTTTTGAAATTCCAAAAATCGGGGGCAAAAATTCTTATATTACTCGTATGACTTTGGAAAAAATCCTTCAAAAAATATTTGTTTAAATCTATGGCTGAGTAAATAGTTGACATTTTAAGAAGCTTTGTTAACTTTTCAGATGTAAAAATTGAATTCTGCCCGAGCGGCAAAAACCCACGCTACGCTACGATTTAAGCGTCATTATCACGAGAAATTTCCAATAAGACCCCTTACACAGAAATTGTATTAGTAATTAGTTCTAGGTTCAACACTAATTTCACTAGAATATATGTACCTCAAAAAGTTGCTACGAGTTCATGTACACATTGAGTTTATGAATAATTAGTGCAAGGCAAACTAATACGTTATCAATTTCATTTATTATGCATCCACACATGTTTCTTACCATCAGTTCCCGATTTTTTATTGAAAAAATTACTCATTAAGTGTGATTCACATTTTTAACAGATAAAAATTATTTATTTCAATGTATGATTTTAAATTATTATACGAAAATCTGCACATTAGCTAATAATGGTCCAGTCAAAGAAGAAAAAATGTAAAACATCACCTAGTATCGGTTTATTGATCCCCAATTTCCAACATTGAAAAGGGACAGAGAGTTGTGTATAGAAAGAGAGAGAGAGAGAGAGAGAGATACAAAAATTCTTTTAAATTTTTCGGAAATATCTAATTCGTCCATGTTCTGTCGGTGATAGTAAGAGCGAAAGGTTCTTGGCTTCTTCTTCTTCCACTTTTACCGACACGGTAGCCAAGGTCTGGTGTCTATGTCTTGAAGACTGGGAGCAAAAATATTTTTGGAATAACTATTTATTTATTTTACTAAAGCAAAGCAATTATGGTTCACGTAACAGCTATTTTTCACTTTATTTGCTTATTTTCGATTGATTATCCGGAAGATGGTTTAAATATCTTCTTATCTTCTTTACACGGTAGGTATTTGTGGAAAAATAGAAAATATTTTTAAGGAACTCATTATGGCCATTAATATATGCACCAAGATCTTACATCAACTTTCTTATAAAAATACTTTATTTCAACATCTAAGCTTATGTACATACATATATTTTAGTTTCCACTTTTCCGAGAATAGGAATTTATAGTTGAAATACTATGGGATATACGCTAAATTATTCTCGATTGAGGGCGAAAGCTAACAGGTGCTTTATTTCTAATCAAAGTTGTTTTGGCTTGGATGTTATTGGTAATTGGTTTCAGTTGGCTCAACGTGAAAGGAAATTAACAAAAAAAAATTAATTTGTATCAGGAAAATAAATAAATAAATGAATTATTAGAAGGGGTTTTTGTATTGCTTGTTATATGTGCAGCTTGCTGCCTGTGAGATTTAATTTATATTCAAGGTTTTGAATGAACAACAACAACTTGTGTGTGTTACCACCAAGTTCAATGGCTGGAGTTATAGCTATTTCACGTTGAGTAGTGAAAGTTGTTTGTCGATATATCTTTTATTTTTGAATTCAAGCATGTTTTAAATAGCTCTTCCATTCAGCGGCATAGTGAAATTTTTGGGATTTTTTTTTTTTTTTTTAAGGGCCCCCGGATTCTATTTAGCACACTTCTAATTTTTGGCTTGGGCCCCGGCCGCCGCCGCGGCGCGCCACCGCCTCTGAAGCTCTTATCAATTACAGTGTACATAGTTGCGGTAGTCTCAATGATTTTAATCAAATTTTCGCTCAGAAGCCCTACGAGCCAAAGAAGTCATCTTCGTAATTTCTCTCTCTTTTTGTATTGAAATCATAATAACTTAGAAACGGATTTAGTAATATTAAATATAATGCCTTTCTAAACATACTTCAATTGGAATAAATCTAGTACTATTTTTATTAGAAGATTTAAAAATCAACAACAGCTGACTCGACTACTAATTCTTGAAGGATTTTATTAACTCTGCCTTTAGTCATCAATGACCTTCTTCTTCAAGAAAGTATTCTTAACTTGAGCAAAAATAAAGTCGCCGGATCTCTTGTAAGATTTGACACAACAATTGAAAATCATACTCATTTCTGATACTGTGAACTCTTTTCTAAAATAATTTTTTTCACCTAGTTTGTGGTTGAGTTGCCTATATATTATGTATGTATATTGTATATTCCTGGAAGTTGATACTCTCCCTCCGTTTTTATTTACCTAGTTTAAAAAACTGCAAAGCATGAATGCCAGAATTACAACTAATCGAACACTGAAAACTTATTTTCTTAATTTTTGAGAAATTTCAAAATTACTAATCCTTTGTCCTTTTTTATAAGAATTTTTATGTTTGCTGAAAAATTTAGTCACATTTAGGCTCTGACCTAAGTTATTTTCAATTTTCTAATAAATAAAACCATCCAGTTCTAATAAATAAAAACAAAGTTTAAAATCTTTCTTTCATTCACCGTTATTCTTTTTTTGTACATTTTAAGCAATTTGTAACACAAACTCCAATTTCGCGGTGGTTTCAACTTAGCTGCCACAGTGCCTTATAAAGAAATGAAGCACAGATAATATCCCTTCATTATGATATAAGTTTCATCAGTTTTGAACAATGTTCTAAACACACTGAAAATGTACCAACAGCAACCCACGGGACCAGGGTTCAGTTTACAAAAATAACCAACAACAGCAATCAAACATCACCATAGTACCGAAGAGTACAAGAAGAATGCAATTTCTTCGAAACATCGGGAAAAACAAATTAATATTTCATATAATAAATGCGGTAAATCCTGAAAAATGAAATATAATTTTTTTATTTCTGATTTTGCTGTTATATGTATTTCGATCTTATTTCTTAGCTTAAAAAGAATAACTAGCCTCCGAACCCTAGTTGTGATATTATGCCTTCGTTGCATGATTTATTTTACAAGGCACGGCATAAGAAACTATGTGTTTGAAGATTGTAGTTATACTGTTTGGATTGAGCTTCAACGTACTGAAAGCAAATTGAATATATTTATAGCCGAAATTGAAAACAAATACATATATTATTTTTAATTTAAATACTGATTGTTACTTCGTCATTCAACTCAAACGAATAGCAAAGTCTCCTCGCATACTGCTGATGATAACCTCTTGTGACCCTCTGGCGTTCATATAAAAATAAAACAATAACATTGCCATCCAGTGCGTTGTAAATAATTTAACCCGCAGTATCTCAAACAAAGACCACACAACTATTTACTCAGAAAAATTTGTTTCAAACAAAATGGGAGCATATAAAATTTATATTCTGTCTGAATGTTTGGTGTTTTTGGTTTTAACAATTTTGACATTATCCAGCGATGGATATTCCATAACAATCCCAGCGGATCCAAGTGAGTGAATTTTTTTTTGTTCCGTTTTTTTTTTTTGTGATTTCTGATGGTCTGCGTTATTTTTACAGGTAATCCGGGAAAGTGTACATATCGGAGTGAGGAACTCAAACTAGGGATTAATGTTGGCCCTTTACCGTGCCAACAACTAACTTGTAATCAGGACGGATCAGTCCTAGTTGAAGGGTAAGAATAGTATTGCTTTGGATTATGTGAGATTCGATTTAAGTATTTTTGGTTTAGGTGTGGCAAAATTCGTCTTCAAGATTGTAATCGTGGAGAAAGGATAAATATCGACCAACCATATCCTGCTTGCTGCAAGCAGAGATTTAAATGCAAGCGACCAGACGGTTCCTCATATTATCAAGAAAATAATTTTTTTTAAATAATATTTTTTTTTTCATTTCTAAGAAATTTTATTTAAGTTAGATTGATTAAGTTAGGATCATTATGCAGTGTTAAACATGTTTGATGAAAAAAATATGATATTTAAATATAAATAATTTATGATTTTATAATATGTGGTATGAAAAGAGTGCAATACATTCTGTACAATGCATATTTTACTATGATTTCCAGTAATGTTGAAATTATAGAAGTTAACGGTAAGTCTTAGAGTTGTTTGAGGTAATCATATGCAATGGTCATATAATTTTTTATGCAGCTTTAATTTGACTATTATTTGTTGACCTAAATATTTTTTTACTATAATTTTCGATCTTGAATGAAAAAATACTTTTTTTCTTTGATCACCAGCAAATATTAATGTCAAAATAAATTTAAGAGCTAAATATGTACCTAAAAGAAACTTAAAACATCGGCGGCATCTTTTAACCTATTTCGTCATTTGATTTCTAATTTACGAATTTTGAGTACCTAAAATCCTAATTTTAATATAGAAAAATAAATCTTCAAATTAAAAATGTTAATTTCTTAAACTCAATTAATAAAATACATAAGAAATTTTGGTATTTTTTTTTTCAAAAGTGCTTATGAAGAAGTTGATAAACATTTTCATTCTCTTTGATAAAAATCAATTAAATTTGTTTCTACTTTTTTTTGTTGAGATTTTTCGGGAAAACTTTTAGTTTAGTTTATTTTTCTGTTGGCGCCTTACCAAAATTTGGATTTGATCAATATTTCACTCAAGTTCCCCTAAATATTTTGTGTCACCAATATTTGCTGAAATATTGGTGATCAAAAACAAAACGATGTTGTTTCATACAAGGTCAAACTCAGAAAAATGTTTTGCAGATCCGCATTATTTTCAATTTCTTATGCTCTTAATTTATCTCAATACAACCAATTTTAAAACAGAAATTCCCTTAAGAAAATATTAAGCACATTTTTAAAATTCTTGAACTATGATATTTTTAAACTAGATCCTTTAAAAAACCGCTCTTACAGAAACACTTGTGTTTTACTTTAACAATTTTTAAACTAAAAACAGAAAACTAATTTCAAAACTGGAAATTTATTTGGAATCTTTGAATGCAACTTTTATTTATGGTTTCAAAAAAGTTATTTATTGCAGCTAGACATCGTCTTGGTAAGCTAGCCACCAAATCCTGACATCTCTTCACTGGAATGTTTCTTAAAAGTGTTTCAGGATTCAGAGCTTTCAGTCTCTGTGTACATCTTAATTGCATCATGTACCATCTTTTTGGAGCACATTAGTTACTCCGCATGTGCCCCGACAGTTTCTGGAAGCAGTGCACAAATGCACTATTAACTTGCGCAGTTCTGGTGTGTATCTTTTATTTTTCCCCATTCTTTCTTTCTAAACATTCAAATAATAAAATGAATAGTTTCCGCAATGACATTCTTTACCAAATGTATTCGTTTTTTTTTTTTTTATTAAAAGTTGTTTTTTATTGAATTTAAAATGAAACTCACGCGATCACAAAGGTGTTAGAAGTTTTGCGGAATTTTTCATTTTTTTTTTTTGCAGATTTTTTTGGAACTTTAATATAAAGGAGAAATAGATTTTGAATTATTTAAAAGCATACCTATACGTGTTTCGATATTGAAGGTTTTCAATTATTATTTTGAAGAATAACAAAATATAAAAAAAAATATTTATTTTGTTTATCGTTTCTAATTATATTGTATATTCTTCTTAAATCAAAATCATTATTTTTTTACTCAAAAAATCAAATGTAATCGCACATAAGAGCGACCCAGTCGTTACATTATACCCAGCGTGAATAATAAAAATAAAATATGGCTTTTAAGGTATTTTTCTTAAGTTATCTTTGAGACTGAATATGATAATTGTTATATAACTTATTGTTATAGAATTAAAACGCCTAAAAGTATACTTTTTACATTTTTTCATAATACCTTTGTATGTATATGAAAACTAGTTTATATATACAAAGATAACACTAACCATTATGGAGATAAAAGCAAAAACCCTTTATAAATCGAAAATCTTCGCTCACAAATGAAAATAAATTAATAATTCATAAAGTAATAATAACAGAAAAAAGTTAACTTTTAGGCGCATTACATCTGAAATTATATATCCTATCAAAAAATGTTTCTTATAAAATGAGTTATTCTCGAGATATTGATTGAAGTGGGGTTTTCAGAATGGCTACCAACGCACAATAATAAATGCCGGGTCATGGTTATTTTAAACTAAGAGCGTACATTATTGAGAAAGTTTTAAATTGTCACCGGACGCCGCCGCCGCCGCGCCGTTCAGCTTCTCTCGGAATTAATTGGTATCGGGAATAGGTTTTTCTTGGAAGTTTTCGGTTGGGAGATCCATACATAACTGGAAAAATTCCGAGGGAAACAAAATTCCACTCAAAGCCCAAACAAAAGGTTATAAATTTTGAAAATTACTTTAAACAAATATTTTTTTAAATATGACCACTCAGGTATACATACAGTTGTGTATACCAGACATTATTAAACTTTTTCAAAAATTATCCGTTTTTGTATTTTATTTATTTTTATTAAAGAATTTTTATTTTTTGTAGGTATTTACTTTAAGCGACTTTACATACAAATAATACTTGTGTTAAAAAGTTTCTTAAATGGAACTATAAATCACTTTTTGAGTACAAATTTTTTTTAAGAAAACAAAATATTTCAACTTAATTCATTTAAAACGACACTCTGCGAAGGGGTATTCAACACCCTGTGTCGAAAAAGCATTGATTTTAAACGGTTCAATCTTCGTTTCAAATTACAATACACGGGACAGCAATCCGGGAATGGCTTGTACATCAAATCATCCTCATCGCCCTGGATACATTGGTCCGGTAGTATATCTAGGCAACTAAAACACATTTAGCAACCGAGAAAGGAAATAAAAAAATAATGAAACAAGGATAAAGTAGAATCCATTTCAAACACTACCAGAAAGAAACATGCAAGTTAGTATCTATAACTACAAAAGAACTGTATCTACTCATTTTGTCTAGCTACTTTTTCCACTACAAAAATAGACCTTAATCGTGGAACCAGTTGACTGTTTTCACAGAACAAATTTGAGCACAAGGATAGCAGAACTAAGCGCCGAGGCAGGAATTTTGACTGCTCCCACATGCAGCGACGGTATGTCCCTAATGAGGAATTAAATAAAATTGATATAATATGTAGTACACAATGCGATATTTAGAGAAAACATACGCAAAATATTGTTATTCATGTCATCCGCTGGCAAGGAAGAGGATGAAGAATATCCAAGTGAGAGAAACGCACATGTTGTAGTTGCCGATGCAAGGAGCAGCACAATTGTCCAATTCATGGACATGATACGGAGAATTTAACTTGTCACCGGCAAAGCGGTAATATACTTGACCGTACAAAAGGTTGATCAAAACTAAGAGCTGGGTGCAAAAACTAAAAGTGATGGTGTTGCAGCTTGTTGAGTAAAGTGATATTCCAGATTGATTGTTCCATCAACCAACTCATAACATGCACTAAAGTAAGAGGTAAGTGGGTAGAAGATTGAATTAATTAGGAATGTGAACGATCTTGAATGAACTTGAAATTAATTACTTTGGATAGTACGTAAAAAGCTGTCTAGAATAGATTATATATACATAGAAAGATAGATATACCATTAGGTGAGCTTTACCAAGTGAGTGTCCTCTTCTCAAAACACCCTTTTGTTTTCTAGGTGGTGTTGCTATAAATTTGCAGCACACCAAGTGCGGAAATTCATCATAACATGACATTTAAGAGAACGTGAAAGCCAACCAAATTGTAGCGTTAACATTTTGCCGTTCACACCGGGGCAACAATTGCACTTGACACTCAATAAATCACCCCTCTCGTTTATTCATATACAAATATCTCGGGGTCGCAATTTTATTATGTTATAAAAATTAAATTTACTTCAGTTGATTTTGCTAACGACCAACGACGTTGATGTTGATGGCTACGGTATGATTTAGTGTGACACGTCAGGGTTGCATGAATTAATGCATGGGGGCAGAAAAGAAGCAGATCATTGAGATAAATAGATGCACAAAAACAAAACTATAATATCAATTTAAGATTTAAATTTTAGAGCTTTCGTGGAACGTATTATATCTCCTAATGGAAATATTTGCTTTTGTTTTTAATTTGACTTTAAAAGTTTTGTTTATGTCTGTTTTAGAAAAAATGTCCCTGTTGTCTCCTAAATGAAACTTGAATCGGCCGAGTTATGTCCTCTCAGAATCTAGTAACTTTACCAATTCGATTAACCACTGGTTTTGTGTAATGTTCGGGATTATGATTTTAAATTCTATTCTTGTTTATTTCTTTATTTATCCAAAACAAAAAAACATCGTTTTCTACACTGTAAAATGTGTGCATTTATTCTTAAACAACTTTAGCCCCGATGGGAAATTGGAAAACCTGCCGACCTTTAGAAATAACCTAGCATTATAAGTTGACTTTTGGATCCTTCTGCTATAGAGATGTTGAACCATCTCATTTTCGAGGTCGCTATTCTCTTCTTTTCGTGCATCATCTGTTTAAATGATAGTTGAAATGTCCATACAATCCAAACACTCTAGTGGTATATTTATTAAAACCCTCCCCCTCTGGCAGACATGCATCACCATTGTTCAAAACTAGATTTGAAATAGGTATAATTTATGTTTTATGAAAACAATTACCAAATATCATTTTCAAGATTGACTTATTTTTAAATCTAAAACAAATTATCGATTACTAAATACATAAAGGAACTAAAATAATCACAAGGTCAATTATGTCTACACAATATATCACCAATAAGATGATTAAATTCAGCATAAAAGGAAAGTCATTTGTGGTACATTCTCTGGTAAACGGAAGCGTGGTAGACCATGCTTGGGCTGGAGAGATGGCGTAGATCAGGACGCCCGAAGCCTTGGGGTGCGCAACCGTATGGCGTCGGCTCGAGATCAGGATAGGTGGAGAGACTTGTTGAAGGAGGCCAGGACCGGACCCCGGTTGTCGAGCCGATGATGATGATGATAAAAGCAGAAAAATTTTTTAGTTCAGAGATAATTGAATTATAGAATTCCCTTTGTTCAAATAACGAGTTCGAAGAACGAAATGTCTTAACGAAAATTCTTTCTTTGAAAAAACTCACTGTAATAGAAACAATCAAATTCGCTTCAAGACAAGTATACATTTCATATGATAAGCCTACTAATCTATCGTTTTCAACAGGCTTACAAATATTTAAGTAACGACTTCGTAAAATAAAAGTTATGTTTTATTTTCCCTTCGATTATTTTTTGCTTTAGTGCGATATATAATACCAATTGTTTACTATATATTTTGTTTGTATGTACATAAAATGAGATTTTGTTTTAATAAATTGTACTTAAGGCTAGCTTAAAAGAGTTTATTTTAATTATTTTTTCAATCACCTTAAAAATTCAAGTTGTATTATAGAAAATATTTATATCTAACAATAAGTTTAAAAGTAATATTTCGACATTTTTTATTCACAGTGCTGTAGGATAAATGCCGCTTTTCGTGATGTAAGAGTCGTGGGTGGCTCCATTTCCTGATACTGTGACCGAACGTATTCGATTATTTAATACCGATTCCGTTGGAGACATTTTTTGATGATGTAACCAGAAAAAGCTAGTGGCAATGTTCCGTCACGTCAACTATAACTGATTTTTTCCAGCAAAACAAGAAGTAACCGACAGCAGCCCCGAGGACTACTGAGATGGCAAGCCAAACGTTGTATGTCATAAAAATCAGCATAAGCAAAAATGATAAAGTGACTTGAATCACATGCAAGAGAGTTTGGTACAAGTGGTTAATGGAAAGCATTGATGGCCTGTAATGAAAAATAGTAGATTATTTTTTAAAATGATTTGTATAACCTTTATTATGTAAATAATAAAAATGTGTAAGAAAAGATTAAATTCTTTGAATTCAAAAACATAAAACTAAAACTAAATGAGTAGCACGTTTTTATAAACGTTAGTAATAAGATGTACTCGTATGTGGAATTTGTAGTTAGTAAATAATATATATATCTGTGGCGTTTGGTATAAATGAAATAACTCCAAAAATTTACTTTTTCTGTTTGGACTGCCATTATGTTTCTTTTTGGCTATATTTTCAATCTATATTTAATCGAAAGCTGTATCTTCACTAGAAATAATTTTAATTTTTTGGTCCAAAGATGATAAGTACGGTTTTTAAATTTGGTATAAACCTGATATGTACACTTATCATATTTATACCAAACAAAATTCAGTTAAAAAAATAATGATATGTCCACTAGGGTGAGGCTTATTTTATCAATGTCGGAATTTCTTTCATGACCAGGCCTAAAAATGTTAAGGATAATAAATAAAAAATCTGTGCAAAATTTCATTGAAATATGTTAACGTTAACACGTGCCCGAGCAATTGAAATTTCCCATACAAAATGTATAGAAATTTTTTTAGTGTTTACTAAAAAAAATCGTGAGGGCGTAATAGATAATGGATAAAACTTAAACTTAGCACAGGTCTTAAGTATAATGTAAGGTATAAAAAAAATTCATATTTTATAAAAAAAATTACCCAATCAAAAACAACAATAATTATAACTTATCTTAAACTTTTTGATCATTTCAAGCATTTTTGTACAAAAAAATTAAATTAAAGGTGTGAACGGTATATTTGGCGATTTTTTTAAATTACTTAATAAGCTTGTCGACAGTTATTTATAAATTTGAGAAAAAACAAAAACAAAATGGAATATTAATTTACGCATAAGAAAAAATTGTATGAGTCGAAGAAATTTCCGTTCCGATCGGATAGGGCAGAATGATATCCAAGATCTGCTGCCATTTATCGACCCGATTTATCATATTTTTTACAAATTTTAACACATACTCTTTCTCAGTCGCAAGAAGCGTATTCCTATATGAGTGATAGCGATGAAAATTATGAACAATAAACTTTTTTATTTCATTTGAGATGAATTCTATTATTTGTTTTTTACTCTTGTTAACCTTAATTACGATGAATAAACTTTTCCTTTAATAAAAAAAAATTATTTAAGATAAGTGTTCTTAACATTGAATTCCGTTTGGTTTTTTTTTGATGAATTTATCTTATGAAAGATAATGTGCTTTTAACTTTGAATAAGCTGTTATTTTGTTTTATAAACTTAAAAGTAAAATCGAAAAATAAATTTATTTTTATGATAATTGCCAAATTTTCTTATATTTTTTGTTCGTTTGCATTTGGTATAAACATGATAACAAAATGATAACAAAATCCTAAAATCAAGCTTTTTTTAATTTAATGTGCATTTGAAGTGCAGATACATACATATGCATACACTTAGAAAAATAATTTCATTATTTCCAAACACTTTTTTACAATTGAATAAACATTCAAATGCGTTTTCTGCAAAACTCAAAAAATAGCTCATTTATACCAAACGCCATATATATATATTCATAACTCCTATATATATATATATATATAACTCCTAGATATATATTTTCATAACTCCTATTAAATATACAGAAATTCCTTTTGAAATTGTAGGTATGACTAAACGTTATATTTGGGCCCACTTCAGCGATTTTTTAATCAGTTCTTTTTGAACTAATTTCTCGGAGTAAAAAAAAAAGATACTTAAAATGAAGCTTGAAAAGGTCTATAAAATGCAAAAAACATGAAAAATTGTGTAATTTTTAGATTCAATTCAAATAAAATGCACGACTGGATCTCTAAAGTTTGCTGCTATGTTAAATTACTTTAAATAAAAACAAAATTTCGAAAAAAAAATATTTTGCCGTTTAAAAAAAAAATGATACATAAATATTTTTTTTTAATGATTTATATTTTATACAAATTTGTATCGCAACCCCTCGAACCCTTATTGAGAAAATCAAAAATCTGTTTCTATGGCATGTACCGCTAATAACGAGGTACAGACAGCCAAACACATCGACGCACAGATCGACACACAGACCATAATTTAATGGTAAGAACACTATTTCCAAACTGTAAGGAATCCTTCAAAAATTACTTTTTAACTTTAATTTAAAAACACCATAGTATTTGGTATTTTTATATATGTATAATTAAACAACAATTTTCGAAAAGTAATTTAATTAATTCCAAATTTTTATAATTTTAGTCAAAACTGCAAATCGAGGTTTAAATTGTTTAAGAAATGTTATCGCTAAATTTAAAAAAAATTAAAGTTAACACCGTTTTTCAAGTTTTTTTCAATACAAATTTTAATTCTATCCGCTTAGCTATAAGAACTGAGGTTCAAGAACTGAGGTGGTGTGGAGCGAATGGACTTCGACTCGAAAAGTCTCTGGGGAGGTTGCAGCTGAGCAAAACCTTACTCATTTAACGCACAAAAGTGGAAGGCGAATTTAACGTGCAAATCAGAGACAGCTAGCAAACTTTGACTGCAACCCCACGATAGGAAACAAAAATTAAATGTTTTAAGAAACTGTTATTATCTGGAAACTGCAATCATACATAAAACACATTATATCTAAACATTACTGAATGAGACATAAAACATGTACTATCTGTAGAGAAAAAAACTTAAAAACAAGCAAAATCATTCGTAAGGTAATTTCAAAAAACCGTTTCAAAACACTAACGATATTCTTTTTTGCTATACATATGTAAATTTATGAAATATATTAATGACTATGCAAATTTCAAGCGTGCACATTTTTCCGCGACGTATACAAAACATGAAATACAATAGTTTATATGGTTTCAATATTGAATTACAATGTCATTTTCAAGTCTTAGAGTAAGGTATTAATTTTTGTTTCTTTGCTGTTTGGATTTTTTTATTTTAATTTTATAATTATTTTATTAATTGTACTTACGGTTTTTTGTGTATAACTTCGCCCACATAACTAAAACGAAATAAGGCAAAAAAAAAATAAACTTTAGTAAACTCCAATGAAAAATTAAAAATTTGTGAATATAATATTAAAACTAATTTTAATCTGTATATCTTCGGCGTTTTCCTATCAAACAAATGCTTGAATCGCTTAAACGTCATCATGACTGTCTTTTGAAAGTTTTCGTAGATAATGTTTAACAATAATATAATGTAGTTATAAGTTTATTGTTGAGAGGAAAGGGTCATTATAAATTTTTCTTTAGAACGAGGTGGCGCAGTTTACTTGTGCAATATTTATTTACTTATATTTTAATATGGAATAAAAGCAGTTATCGGTAGATTATAATGACGAGATTAAAGCGATAATGTCTATATTAAAAAAAAGAAGATAGCTTGTCAAAAGTAAACAATTGAACAACGCAGTGAAATAAATTGCCAATTTAAAACGAATTTTTTTTTATAAACATCACTTAACTTGAATTCTAGATACAAATATACAAGATTATAAATTGGCCTTAGTCAGAAAAGGTAAAAAAAAGATTAATTTTTTCTTAATAAATAAAAGCAATAAACTAGAACACAATTATTTATTTACGTTCAGAAATAAAATACACGATTGTGATGACAGTATGGGCATGTTCCCAAGTTAAAAAATGTATAAAGGCAAGGGCTTCATCATAAATGTGAAAAAGCATAAAATTAATTATTTGAAGCCAAAAAAGAAGTTTGAGCTACATAAATACCAAATTGCCTTCTGATGTACATAGGTACATTTTGCAAAAAAAAAACATGATTTCACGAAGAAAAAATTAGTAATAGCTTAAAACGCACGTTTAAAATGCTCAATCTCAAGACGATGAAGATTCTCAAAGCGCACAATTCAAAGTTTCTTTCCAGGTTATCTGAAAAAGTATTACCAACAGATATTTGCAGCTAGTGCTTGACAAAAAATGCCGGATTTTTAAGATGGAATATGGAGTAATATAATTTGCAGTTTTTATAATGTATGTTGAAAATTTCAATTATGTATAAAGAATGATTAAAAAAAAACACATATAAATATATGCCAGTAAGAGTCAAAGTCTGTTCAGTCTGATCACTGAATCCACCGTAATAAGAAATTTTTCTGTTTGATCAAATGAAAGCCGCGAAAGTCTATATTAATACGATATACTTCTAAATTCCCAAATTGTGTAGGTAATAATTAATAAACACTTGTTCGATACACGGCTTACTTTTTTATTAATAGATCCACCAAATATAAACTCTCTTTTAAGACACCTTGTATTGCAAAACAAATAAATTTTTCATTCATTACATGATCTGCAACTACGTTTCTTTCGTTTACAAATCATTTTTAAACTTTTAAATCACTCATAAATTTAAGCTTTCGATTTCTCAGAAATTATTGTACTGATAGTAGTTTTTTTTTTTTAACTTACTGTATTGTAGGCGCCGGACTTTGTTCTTCGGATCCCTTTTCCGGCATGGAGACAGGTCGGTACTCAAGCAAATTGTAGGTTTTCCAAAACAAGTACTCTCTATAGTACTTTAAACCTTCATACATTGTTGCCATTATAAATATTGCAATCATAGATCCAATAAGTCCAAAAACTGTTTCGATTTTCCATCCTGAGAATAGTATTGTTTCGTTGCATCCAAAATGGAACTAAAAATGGAAATATAATAAATAAGTGAGAAAGAACCAACATTCAGTTGCATTCCTAGTTACCGCCATTGACATCATATGGTCCATAGCAGCCCCCGCTACACTCCCATGGTGATGATGTTGGTGCATAGAATGATCATTAATGTGGACATTTTCCGGACTGAGCGTTGTGGACCCCGGTAAATCATGAAGTATGTTATTAGGAGTAGTTTCCATGTGGTGCATATGATCTATTCGGCATTGGGAATCAAAATTAAGAATTAAATTACTTTGTGTAACAATAAATAAAAAAATTGAAAACACTTTCCCCGAAACTTATTTCACACGACCCAACCAAATAGCTATACAAAAATGAAAAATGACGAAGATAGAGTCAAAACTATTTGTGATTTAAAAAAAAAAAATACGTTTTCGATTCTTCTATTTTGCATGTTTTTAGCAATCTTCAAGGTACCTCGAGAACAAATTATAATCATGCCATATATCGATGCAAAGGTCAGTAGTTCGAGTTCAACTTTTTTTAACAAATCCAAAATTTACTTTAACAGTGCGGACATTAGCAGTGTTCACTTTAACACTTTTTGAACACTGCGTTGAATATTCATCACTACGTCACCTGCCTATTTATAATCAAAAAGGCGTCCGACAGTGTCAATAAAGAATTTATCTGGCTTGCTTTGTAGACTATGGGCATCCCAGATAAATTTATTGCTTATATTAGGCCTATAATGAAACTAAATCTGCATAAAGGAAGGTAGTCAAAAGAGCTGGAAATTTAAAGTTTGGTCAGAAGACAAGGCTGTACACTGTCACCAATACTGTTCTTGTTGTGGATAGGTGATGTATTGCATGTAGCTTTGTGGACGACAACAAAAGTTGAGGCTTAATCAGACGACAACAAAATTTGAGGCTCACTTGATTGAATATTTTAAAAATTATTAACATTTGCTTTAGTCTATCTACCTTAAGAAAAAAAAACACATTCAACATTAAGAATACTTTTAATTTGACATCAACATACCGTGATTTCCAATGCTATGTTGTGATTGGTCCATATTAATGCCTTATCTTTTCACAGGAATCCCTGAAAAAATATAGTAGTAATAATTATTTATTCTCAAATTGGTTGATAATTTCTATTAATAACTTAATAATTTAAATTAATATCACAGCATTAAAGTTTACTTTAAAGATTCTTTCTTAGCACTTGAAAATGATTTGTGAGAGTTAGAAGTCAATTTTTTTATATGTTTTGTACAGAATTGTTGGAAGTGAGTTTAAATTTATTCAATTCTTTGGTATTTTTCTGAACCGAAAAATAGTTTAATATTTATTTAAATATTTTTTATATTTAATTTTGTAACGTATAATGAGAAAACAATTGTAATAAATGAGGGAAAAATGTGGTATCTTGCTCGACCATTTTCTTACTTATCGATAAAAATTTAAAAGAAATATGTTGAAAAAAAAATCTATTAAAAGAATGGGTGGTAAATTTGAATTTTTTACTAAAAATTCTGGGTTTGATCTTCAGAATAAAAACTTTCTTTCTTGTCTTGTTTTATTCGATTTTTTTTAATTCAATTTTAATTTATTTTTCATCTTATGATAAGGATTCCAATTAATATCGTTTTCTATTTGGTTTTCGGAGTGATTCCTATAAACTATGAAATACAGAGAACACTCTAGACACTCCAAAGAACAAAAAATTACTCAAAAAATGAAAATAATTTATTCCTAGTTCAAACATTTTAAAAAATTAAAAACAAAAAATCTGCAGAAACAAGGAAGTTATATTATTATTATTATTTTTCAGAGGGTTTGCATCACTTTGTCCCATAGTGCGATGCACAAATAAGCTGAACAATATACTAGTAAGCCAATACATTTTCAGCCAAATTACTATTGCACCTCAAGAAAAAAAATTGAAGTAGCCAACGGTGCACGGGTAGTGGAGTTAGAAGTGTGTTTCTTTGAAATAGTTGGCGCAATAATCAGCGTACATTCTCCTATACTTACACATCTAACGAGTCATTAGCAATTTGGTGTTTGTAAATGAGATGTTTAAAGAAAAACCTGATCGCAGCCATAAAACATAATCCGTTGGCTTCCGGGAATAGCGCAGACCTGAAATTCATCATATATTTTTTTTCGCCATTAATTCAATAACTTAAATATGTATGTTTCTACAGTTAAAGGCTACTAATCGAGACGAAATGGTCACTAGCACAAGAGTTTATAATTTTTCTGATTCTACTTGTTGCTTTTTAATCCTTACGGCACGGCATTCCCTATATAGTATTATTATTGCGTTATATAGCATTTTCGTAGGATGACATAACGTCCGCCAAAATTTAATTGTGTACTCTCCATTGCTGTTCGCTTCACGAAAGTTTAGAGCTAAAGCTCCATTTCAGCTAATGCTTGAATAGAAAATATTTGGTAAATAGAGTAGCATAGCATTTGGAAAAAAGAAAACTTCCTATAAAATGTTGCATAGCTCTACGGATCTGGTTTCTACGCTCTAATTTTATGGTGTGAATGTAACGATTTGATTGTCTGAATCGTGTGCACAATATTTCTAAGCAATTTGCGTACAAATTCTTATATTTAATCAAATTGAACCTATCGATCACTGCACAATAAAACTATGGCCGAATATGAGCAATTAGAATTACCCACCACGAATCACCTTAAAAGAATTGGTCACCAGATCACCTTGAGAAAGAAAAACACAACTTATCTTCAAGTTATTTTTTAGCGCTATTGATCGCACTATTGATCAATTGTTTTCGAATGAAAACAAAAGAAAAAACACCAAACAGGCTTCTGCGATATAAAATTTTCTTATAGATATGCATGTACATACATAGGTACGTAACGTTTAATTAGGTTATGATGTAAAGATAAAGACATAAAGAGATGTCGGTTGGAAGTTAAACAAAAAGAAGTGAAAGGTTCAATTTGTTTTCGATAGCAATAGAAAGTAGAAAGTACAATTACAAGTAAACCTTTAATATAAATCACTTCACTTAAATTAAATCAAGATTTAAAACAAACGAGACGGATATAAATTTTCTTTTTTTTCTTATGACCGTACCCCGTATCAATAGCTTTAACTCACATCTATAAAATAAATATTATTTTTAAGCCTTTAACAACATTACGTAATATAAAACAATTTTATTCATTGACAATATAGACAGTCAAAGTCTTTTTATTCCAGAACTAAACGCAGCTCCAAATTATCTAGTTCGAAATCAATCAAAAAAAAAATTAAATTAAAGCACCTCCTTTTTTTGCGGATCCAAATTATGTATCACGATAAAAAAAATCAACTTTTAAACAAGTTAAGAGCAATGTACAGTTTAATATTTGAATATTATGTGCAACAATAATATAAATTGATGGTGTAACAAGAACATTTGTTATGTTGTCTTACTTGGATAAATTTATTTTAAATAAAATTAGACCAATATGCCAGCAGCTCCGCTGACTGTAAAATTTAATTTGTCGGTTATCAATTTATCTATCATGCGAAACGTCAGTTGAGTATGACGGAATAACACAGAATATATAGTTTAGAGACTTCACTCTTGACTTCTAGTTTGATAGGAAACCTTTTAATAAAAAAACCTGTTGGAAGGGAAATTTTAGGGGCTAACCATAATGGTTGTGAAGACCAAAGTAGAGCGCTTACTGACAATGCGACAACATGTTGTCATGTTGTCATCGGTGTTTTCACTTAATTGAAACCCCAAGTTTTCAGCTGAAATCTCAAATTGATGTTCAAGAAAAAACTTAGATTTCGTCTTCTATACAGACAAATACCCACAATATTTTATTGATGTTATTTATAATTATTGCATACCACTGAGTGTTTGTATTTGTGTTTCACTAATTTCAAATGTGAAACCAAACTCTTTCTTTTTAGCTGCTTTGTGTTGGAAAGAAGTATCCTAATTTGTGTTGAAAACTCTTTTCTAAACATACATTATGGAGAACTTTTACACTGTCATTCACATATAAAAGTTCGAATGCTATTTCATGGAGATTTCAACGAAATCCAAAAATCGTATGGGATATGTGGAGATTTGGGCAAACTCACCGAAATCTGAAATTTTACTTCTTGCCATAACGTTTATCTGACAATCGTATGGGGTAATGTAGTGATTTGGCCTGAAATAGCAGAAATTCTACAGTTCTATTCAGTGTGAACGCTATATATATAAAAAAAAAAAACAAATTCGTGAAAAATCATTTTGTTCAACCTCATAAGAATTCGTTAAAATCAAACTTAAAGTCTTAGCTACTTGCTTACTTACTTTTGTTCAAAAAAGACAAGAAAAAGAAATTAAACACTTAAAAGCTTAAACCTAGTACACATTTCTTTAAAGAAAAAAATTATTCGCATGAAATTTCTATGACCAAGAAATGTAATAAAATAACTCTCAAAACAACAATTTTTTTTGTTTCTTAATTTTGGGGTGTCTGACTTTTTGATGGATTTTAAAGTTTACAATACAAAACATAGTTTGTTAACTTTTTTGCAGATCTCTCCATTTTTGGGAATTCTCTATCATCAATTCAATTGTTGAAAAAATACCAAAAAGACCTATTTCATTCTAGCTGATTGAATCTTATCCAAAAGGCAGGGAGAGCTTCAAACTTTTTCTATTTTTGTTTTAAACATGCCCATTGTATATATAAACAGATTCAGGATTCATGTCAGAATCAGCTGTAGGTAATATTTTGTTTCATCTGTCACATGACTGACTGTTCTAACTTGTCTGACATTTCTCATGTAAACTGTTCTGTTCTACTCTGCTCTGAACTTCGTCATTGAACAAACCTTGTGAAGGGATAATCTTTGGTTTTGAGAGATGTACATGACAGTTGACATTTGACAGATCCAAATCAAATACAACGTTTTCTATTTGCAACGCACATGTTGGTGATACTGAATAAAAAAACTTAAAATAAATAAAATACTTGCAAAAAGAAATTGCATTAAAATGGGAGCGGTAAAATTCGATAAATCTAAAATAACTCGTCTTTTAAAATCGGAAAATGACTATATTCTGGATATTTTAACAAATTTTAATGTACCAGATTCCACAGAAGGTATGGCTTTGAAATAAAATGACTGCAACAGTTACAAAAATTGTTATTTCAGATGGAGACCTAAATAATTATCTTACCAATAGTAAAAAGAAAGGTGTAAATCCTCAAACAAATTCTGTTAATTCTGTTACGGATCTTGAAGAACGTCTAACGTCTATTAAAAACAAATTGAAGACAAAAAAACGAAAAGTCTCTGAGAAAAAATCAAAAAGACAGGGCATTAAAAAATTGAATAAAAATAAAGAATTTAAAAAGGTGCTACAAACAGCTAACAAAACTATAAAGAAGGAAGAAGCTGCTACAGGAGGTTTATCAGGTTTAATTGACAAAAAGAAAACTACTGTCAAGCCTATTTTCAATGCTGAGGGTAAAATTGTTTTTTCAAAGTTTGATTTCGCTGCGCATCATGGATCAAAAACTAAAAAGAAGAGCAATTCCGAAAAAGTTATCAGAAATCCCCAACAAGTTCTCAGTTCAATGAAAGAAATGGATAATAAATTAATGGAGCTTGAAGGGAAAGGTGACCAGGAAAAAGCTAAAGAACTGAAAACTGATCTGGCATGGAAGAAAGCATTTGATAAAATTGGTGGCAAGAAGGTTAAGGACGATAAACGTCTACTTCATAAATCAATAAAACGAAAGCAAGATAAAAAGAAAAAATCGAAGGAGCAATGGATTGAGAGGAAGAGCAAAGTGGAACAAAAAATACAGAATAAACAGAAGAAGCGAACGGAGAATATTACCAAAAGGCTAAAGGATAAGAAAAATACAAAACTAAAGAAAATGTCCAAAAAAGGGCGAGTCATTCCTGGTTTTTAATTCGAAATAAAAAATATAACTTTTAACAAAATATAGCCCCTTTGTTCATTTCATTTTTAGCTTTAAAATATGTATCTTATATTTCAGATTTTCGAACTGTCTAAGTTTAGATAGTGCTCCATAGTCGCATTTATGTCTATCTAGATTCATACCGGGATCCAGTTTAAATGAACGGTTAAATATTTTTGTTCTAGGTCGCGACCATCGATAAGGAAGTAAATCAAGACATTTTTTAATTGTTCTGATATGGAACAATTTTGAACTCATTATTTTTTTTAACATTTTTAAAATAAGAACTTTTTTTTTAAAATATAAATAGTTTCCTCGCGTTGCAAAAAAAAGGATTACGCTAAGGATTTACCTATTGTGAAATCACATTTATCTAGAGATTATCTCCCTACTCGTTTACCGAATTTGGAAGATAAAGAGGGTTGAAACACTGGTAGTTGTAGAAATGTCATTCAGCTCTGGCGACAAGCTTTGGTTCAAGTAATTTGTTATTTTGGGTATTGTCGTAAACATATTATCTGGGCCTTCAACTAGATCTAAACCTTAGTTAGTCAACGGAAAGAGGAAGACAAAAATAGTTGAACAAATGTTAAAACAATAGTAAAACTTAACCCTTAACGGAATGTTTATCCAACTGAACGTTTAAACATAATATAATGACCAGAATACATTCTTAAGCAAATGGTTGACATAAAGCTTTCCTTAGTTTGTTATCTTTTAAAAGTAGAGACATTGCCACCATTAATTTTTTTAATTAAATTTGAAAAAAAATATACATTCCCATTGCCGTTATCTCAATTTAAACATTAAGAAATATAACGGCTATTTTTCGCTTGACCTGACCGTTATATGAATTTGATATTTTTTTCCAGATTTTTGCATTTGAGATTAAATATATCTTTTTACATATTGTCTTTTGGGATTTTGTCTTCGGTTTCTGATAACGTTACCATGCTATCGAATTTTCGTTACGTTTTCAAAACATCTTTGAAACTTCGAATTTCGTAAATTATAATATCAATCGTATCATATATCAAAAACTTGATATCTACAAAAATAAACGATATTCGAAGGGTATGCAATCTATAAATGTTAAACTTTACATGGCAGATTTCAAATTATGCGCCGTGACCCCGTTCGTTTTATGCCAATTCAATTTGTATAAACGAAAAAAAAAAAACAATCTAAAAATATAACTAAATATTTTATTATTATATACAAATAACATTAAAAAATAGCCAAGGAACAAGGCTTTCTTTTTTTTTACATTACTTTGTCACCAAGTGCACAATTGTCTGAATAATTTTTCTACCATTTTCATGGTTCATAAGATTCAAACAGGGATCCTTTATTTTCTCTTCAAGTAATTTGAATAGCTCAATACGCAAACACTGGATCATCTCAGCTATTTCATGATTGTGTGCTTTTAGAACTATCCAACCGTCTTCTAACAAAACCAAAAACTCTCCACTATGTAGTTGAATTTGCAAATCACTGCCAGAAAAAAGTACCAATGGAAACATTGGCACCATTGAACACTCCCTGATGTAGATTCTGGAAGTTTTTACCTTTTCATGAAATACCAAAAACGGCGAATGGAAATTTCCCACATCAGAATTTACAGAAGAAGGATGGATTGCAACATAACCATCAAGACGTGTTTTGAATTGTAGTTCCCACGGGCTGCAAGTTTTCGGCATAGCCCCTCCGGCCGTCTGAATAAATGTTTTTTCAGGCGTAAGTATTTTTACTATGTTCGGATAAAGTGCCGCCGAAAGAAGTGAAATAAGCAATCTATTATTTTCACCGTTGACGTTCAAAGCATGACCTAAAATTATAATTTAACCGAATAATCATAATATAGTTAGTTGTAAAGCAAAAATTAAATTTTACCGGTGAGACTTAAAATTGTATCTTCGGCGTTCTTTCGTCTTCGTGGCACATTGATCGGCACGAATCCGATAGATACTAGCAGCTCCAAAAATTGGTATTTCATTTCTGCTATTGTCTGCAAACAGTTCATAGAGAGAAAATTTTCATCAACAAAGTTTCGACCGGCGTGTCGATTGCGTGCAGAAACTTCTAGCCATTTCTGAAAGTAAATTTTAAACATAACTTGAATTACACACAAAACAACATTTATAACTATTTATTAAATACTCCCTTATAAAAGTTCTAATGTTACTCCTAGCAACTAATACGAAAAAAATCACAATGGACTTTACCAAATTAACTGATGACTTAAATATTTAAGAGTACCAATTAAGTCATTATTACTAAATTGGCGTTATTTGCATGTCCCAATATCAATTAGATATTTAATATATATCATTTTTTCTTTGCGGAATGTATGTATATCAGTTTCATTTAGTATGCTCCTTTAGCACATAGTTTTTGAATAAAAATATCTTCATACATCTCTCTCCTGGACCAAGCAGTCCAGAATGTTTTGAATAATGTGATGTTTGGGAAGACAGTCTTAGGCCGTTAGGCCCCTGTTCTACGAGGAACTGTATTATTACGTACAAGTTGTTGCTTTCAACATGATAGAAATAAAAATTTCGAATGGATCGTTCGACGCAGATCGAGCTATATTGAAATAGTTCTTTTTTCGCAACTTGCATCAAACGTCGAAATTTGATTTTCCTAATAACGCGACATTTTGAAAAAAACGTTAGCTTTGAGTCGAACTTTCGATTTATTATTCATAATAAGGGCCAATTTCTGAAGTTATCTGTCACGTATTGCCAAATATAAATTGTAATCCTGTGTATGATTGAGTTAGTTTGGCTTAAAATTTTCCGCGTGGTTGATCTCTCAATCTTAAATATATTGTATTAACTTGGGACTGGACAAAAATTTAGTTTAAGATCTCATTTGTATAAATAAAGAAAAGGTTTATTCTACCGAGCCTGAACAAGAATGTTGAATTCAATCAATTTTATGATATAGTAATTTTGTTTTTAAATCACAGAATATTTTGCTTCAATATCATACGTATTTTTATACCTTTTTAAGAATGGCTCAGACAGCTAAATTGAATATGAAATAACTCACTTTATAAGCTTTAAGACATGTCAAATGATCACTATTACAGATCGAAAAATCTCTTTTTTTCTTGTTTGCTTCATTCCTTTTATCAAAAGGTGACACAAATGGTGACTTATGACTCAAACAAGCAGCTATTGTAAGAACACTATCCAAACATTGAAATATAACACCAAATAGCATGAGTTTTCCGATTCGAACATCGACAGGCAATGCAGACAAATGATGACCTAAAGCAGTCAACATCTGGTCTTCATCTAGTGCCCCAACATTCTGAAGACGTGTCACAGCTGAAATTATACTCTCTTCAGTTGGAGGCTCCACAGTTTCACCTATTCAAAAGAAAAAAACTTATAATTATTTTATTTAAAAAAAATCTTTCAATAGCAAATACCGAGAACTTCAACTACTTTTAATCCATCGAATTGAGGTAGAATTTTAGTTCGTAGCACAAGTTGCTCGAGTGGTATTCGGTGTATTTCAGGCACAGGTTGCTTAAGAAAGTTATTCATAAATCGATGAGCGGTAAATAGATGTATACACACACCAGGCATCACTCGTCCAGCGCGTCCTTTTCTTTGCATAGCATTTGCACGAGATTCCCAAACCATATCTAAGGACTCCATATTTCGATTGGAATCGAACCGTTTCTCCTTCATTGTTCCACAATCAACAACAAAAACACAATCATCTATAGTAACTGAAGTTTCAGCAATATTTGTGCTGAGAACAATTTTTCGTTTACCCGCTGGTGCTGGACGGAAGACTAAAGATTGTTCTTCACTCGTCAATGTGGAGTGAAGTGGTACTAGCAAAAATTTGCCACATCTACAAGAAAAACTGATTATTAAAAAAAAGTCAATTTATATGAGAAGTTCTTACTTCGGGCCAAATAATGCGCTGCTAGAGAGAGCCTCATGAACCAATTGAATCTCTTGCAGTCCAGGAAGAAATATTAAAATTGAACCACTTCTTGGCCAATTGTGATCCCCATCGACAATATAGTTCAGAACAGCTTCTATTAACTCCGGGTTAATCTTCATAGGTTCAGAAAGATAAATTGTTTTGCATGTTTTTCTCGAATAGCCTGCAAATAATCAATCAATGAGAGTTGAGTGCTTTAATTTATGAACAGAAATACATACTGGAATATCGAGCGTATATCGCGCTTAAATTAAGATTTTCATCTTTAATATTTCTTGGTGGCGGCTCAGACATAGCTTGGACGTCAAAGTTCTCCAATTCACGCATAATTTCGGCCTCTTCCTTCTTTTTTATTTTTCGACAGTAATGAGAATCGAATTCCATAACATAATTACTTATTTCTAGGATGTCCTCAAGAAACAACTGTTCAACATCGAAAGTTCGACCAGGAATTGCTAAAACAGGGGCTCCTCCAAAATATTCAGAAAACAAGTTAGCATTCAGAGTGGCCGACATAAGAATCACCTTTAAATCTTTTCGTCGTTTAAGAGTTCTCTTCAGAATGAGAAGCAAAAAGTCCGATTCTTCGCTTCTTTCATGCACTTCGTCCACTATGACGTGGCTAACGGATGAAAGGTGTGGGTCTGAGGCAAGTCGTCGAAGCAGTATTCCTGTAGTGCAAAACAGCAATCGTGTTGCCGATGACATTTTATTTTCCATTCGGATTTGATATCCAACCGATTGACCAGCTCGTTCGGCTCTCTCATTTGCCACACGCTCAGCCACTCCAATTGCTGAAAGCCTTCTAGGTTGGGTACAGACAATTTCCACATGTGATGGGTTTTCTTTTCCTTCCAGTTTTGAAGACTCATATAACCAATTGTCAAGAATAAATTGAGGTATTTGCGTACTTTTGCCGCATCCAGTTTCACCCGAAATGACTAGGACTTGACTTGATGAAATCTGATTCAAAATTTCCGTCATCATAGCAAAGGCCGGAAGATTCTTTCTGCTAGCTACCATCTTTTTGTATTGTTCATTTGTCTGTTTTTCAATAAACTTTCTGATCAACTCTTTATCTTCGCGGAGAATTTGTTGGGCGGTTAAGTTGGATCCATCAGATCTACCAAGTTGACCCTTTTCGTAGTGAGTTGGCATTGGCTTTGAGGGGTCGGCGGAGTTTTCAACTTCCGAAGAGCTTTCACTGGCAAAAAGGGATTTTGCAGAATTGGGAAATGTCTGGCGGTCGTCTTTTATACTTTGTGAGATACTCTCATCCAAAAGTAGTTCGGAGATAGTATAAACACATGGAACTCCATCACACGTAATAGCTATAGCCTCTTTATATAGCTTTCGGGATATTTTCAATAGAAGTTCGCGGGGTATGTCGTGGAGGGTTGTCTTCAAAAATATGAATGGGGCTTCATTAGGATAGTTGCTGTTTTTGGGAAACCTGAATTCAAGAAAAAACCATTTTTCGTCAGTATCCGCGGATGCATTTGTTTTTACATTTTTGTCTGAACTATCTTCGACCGCATGTGAAAACCGGCATTTGGACTCAAATTTACAGTGTCCCTTGGCAAAATTTTTGCATCTTGGTTTTGGCCTTGGCTCTTTGCTGCGAAGTAATTTTACCTCATTCGCCTTTTTTATTTTTTTTTCTTCGGAGGGACTGTGCACTAAAAGGTGGTTTATTTCAAATTTTAAGCTCCAAATGTGATTTTTTTCTTTTTCCTGGAACGCGCTCTCATATATTGACTCTAGGACGAGTTTTTCATCTTCTAACGTCTCTAAAAACGTTCCTCCACCCAATTCTGTAGGATCTTGGTTATTTCTACTATTAGAAACTCCCATGTATTTGGTATATAGCAAAATTAAAGCCTCATCACTATTCCATTCACAATGCTCTAAGGCCTCAACACAATGCGACTGTGGGAAGCCGTAGTTTTCTAGCTTGACAATAGCAAATCGCTGCAACCGATCCAGAGGATCATCACATTTTCCGTCCTGTGCGGAAAAATTTGAAATACTCTGCACAATGAGTGAACCTCTGTCTTCCCAGTAGCTTTTCTTCATTTTAATACCTCGATCTTTATATTGCGATGAATCGTTCAGTTTGAAATCATCACCATTTATAAAGCGCAACGTTTCCATTATAAGTTTTTGTGATTCATCGTCCAGTCGTAGAACTTGGAGTTCAGACTTCATAACGGTTTTAGAAGGATGGGCATCTTCTACTGTGTTGCTGAAAATTTAATTGTTTTTTTTACAAAAAAATGTTTTCCAGCAGGGAATAAATTCATTCCGGGAATAACCCTTTTCAGTCTTTGAAGTGGTTACCCCGAACTTATCACGTGTATGTTTGGACAAAAGAGGTTTAAACTTACGTGGATCTTACTTCGGATATAGGTCGCAGGAAGCAATCTTCGATTAGTTTTTGCGATGTATCATCCATTATTATTTATATTATATTATAAAAGAACAAGTAAAATTTTAAAGAATTACGGAAGACAACCAACCTAAATACTTTTAAATAAATTTTTGTTGACTAAAATTAAAATGACAGACGCTGTGACAGTTCACTTGTTGATATACCACGATAAACAATTCGACCAGAGGGTCCACTTCGTAAAAAATCTGCATAACAAATTTGGCTCTAACTTTCTCATTCTTAAGGCCTGCCCAGACCAATGTAGAACATTCGGATACGTGATTAAATAATAAAGCACGTTGCTATGGTTGTTGTTATTATTTTTTCGTCGTCACGAAAGTTTCGCACCGGTTTCGAATCGGTTTGGGTTTGCTTAGTGCTGAATTTACATATTTAATTTCTGCAAAAAAAAACAAATGTAAAATTCATATGAGTAAGATAGAGAGAGAAGATTAAATTACAGAAGAACTTCTTATCTGCATCATAGGAAGTTGCCACAACCACGATATGAAGACGAAAATGTTCAACTTTATTCTGGTACTCGTTCAAACATTAGGTTTGCTCTACTTTTCTGCATCTGATTTGTGGAATGCATGCATGCCAGATATAAAATTCTTATTTGTTAGAGAGACAAAGAGAGAGAGAGGGAAGAACAAAATGTATGCAAATCCAGCATGCAATTATTGTTACACCTATTAATTATTTTTTGACTTTTAGCTACACCTTGAACGTACCAAATAGAACAATATAATTTGACAGTTCACGAAAATATGAACATGTCTTATTTTAATTCAGTTTGTTTTTCTTCGTTTTTGCAAAAATATAAATAAAAAAATACATTATACCTACATTCTATATACATAATATTAATTTATATATTTAAAATATTTTTCATTATATTACGCCGCATTTACTTCGCACCAAACTTTTAATTCATATTTTTAAGTATTTTGTTTTAATTTGGATTCATAATGATTTCAATACGATGCATAACCCCTAGGAATAGCTATCTAGATTATAAGCGTTTTCATTTCCGACTCCAACAAAATCTTTTGATCCATTTAGACTCCGCGAATCAAATGTCCATTGTATTCAGGAAACGAAAGTTCCGCCCAATCCAACCTGAGATAAAAGCTGCACAAGACGTACCTAATGAATCCAAAGTTGTTATTTGTGGCGGTGGTATTATGGGAGCATCTGTTGCATATCACTTGGCTTTAAAAGGTTGGGGACCACAAACATTACTTATCGAGCAAGCCAAAATAGGGGGTGGCAGCAAATGGAGCGATATAGGGATAGCAGGAAGATTTGAACCTACCTACAACGCATTAAAGCTGGCAGAGTATTCTATAGACTTGGTGAAAGATTTAACAAATCGGGGTCATTCAACGGGATGGAAGCAAGTTGGATCGTTGAGTTTAGCGAGGACATTCGATCGAATGACTTCATATAATAGAATGAAATCGCAAGGATCCGCTTGGGGCATTCCATGTGAAATAGTAACTCCCGAGCAATGTAAAGAGTTATGCCCCATAATAGAAGTCAACGACTTGGCCGGCGGGTTGTGGATATCGGCAGATGGAATTTGTGATCCACATTTGGTATGTGATACTTTTATAAATGAATCAAAACGAATGGGAGCAACAGTAATTGAACATTGCGCCCTGAAAAAGGTCAGACAAGGCAAAAACAAAATTATTCATGTTGAGACAACTTCAGGCAACATAGATTGCGAGTTTTTTGTTAATTGCAGTGGATTCTGGGCTCGAGAAGTTGGTACTCTGTCTACACCAGTCGTAAAAATTCCTCTTCAGCCGGTGGAACGTCACTTTCTTCATACAAAACCCATTGAAGGACTCGATCCAAACACACCGTTTGTTAGAGATTGCGATGGTGAAATCTACTTCCGAGAAAAGAATGGAGGTATCCTAGCAGGAGGTTTTGAATCAGAAGCCAAATGTGCTTACGAAGACGGAGTTCCGCTGTCACAAGATGAACGCGAGCTTCAACCCAACTGGGATCACTTTCATCCGCTGTTAGATGAGCTGCTAATTCGTGTTCCTCGCCTTAAAAGTGCAAAACTTGAACGCCTTTGCAATGCTCCCGAAGCATTTTCTCCTGATTGCAATTGGATCTTAGGAGAATCCTCAGAAATTCAAAACTATTACGTATCTGCTGGCATGAAGACAATGGGTGTATCTGCTGCTGGTGGGATGGGAAAATCTCTGGTCGATTTGATTACAAAAGGATACACTGAATTGGATCTACATAATGTAGATATCAAACGTTTCTTGGGCGTTCATAGCAACAGAAAATTTTTAAGAGATCGCGCTAAGGAGGTACCAGGAAAATACTTTAAGATCAACTATCCATATCATGAATTTAAATCAGGGAGAAACCTTAGAATGTCACCAATATTTCCAGCTCTAAGAGAAGCTGGTGCAGTTTTTGGGCAATTGATGGGCTACGAGAGGCCGAATTATTTCGAACAAAAAAACAAGCTTGGTAAGCAACGCAATGCTGATTGTGTTTTGGATTATTTTTAATATATTTTTTTTTTATTTAAGATGAACATGGAATTCCCCGTTTCCGCGTTGCACAAACTTGTACATTTGGTAAACCTCCATGGTTTGATTACGTTATGGCCGAGTATAATGCATGTAGAGAACGAATCGGCCTAGCAGATTATAGTTCCTTTACAAAATATGATATGTGGTCAAAAGGCCGGGAGGTTGTTGATCTTCTGCAGTATTTGTGTTCTAATGACGTTGATGTTCCGGTAGGATCTATAATTCATACGGGGATGCAGAATGAATGGGGTGGTTACGAGAATGATTGTTCGTTAGTCAGACTAGCAGAAAGTCAGTAAGTATGCAAAACATAACTTTTTAATTAATAGGTAGATTAGTAAATTTAAGTTACTAATATAACATAACTATACAGTGTGTCCACCCTTCACAGCTGTAGAAAAAAAAAACCTTAAATTCCGCAGGTCATTTTAAGTCAAAAAATTGGGCAAGACGTCATCAGGTTCTCGATTTTTTAAATTTACACAAGAACACTTAGCAGTTTTTTTTTGTTATAAAACTTTATCTAACGGCTTTTCGCAATTGATTCAAAAACATTCTTTTAAAAAACGAAGCGAACATAAGAAAATTACATTCAAAGCACTCTTTGTTTTCTTCTGCGGCGCACAGGTTGCACCTTATTTGGTTGCAAAAATAATATGTGTACAATATTTTTTCTGCTATAAGTTTATGAATTTAAAAAAAAATATTTACACGTTGTTGCAGATTCTTATGGTGAAATAGAACTTTCTTCCATAATAATTTACATCAAAAAATTAACATATGTAATTGAATTAAAAAAAACAGGAATACACCAAGTCATTTGGTGTATTAAAAGTATTTTTATTTTATTTTGCTTTAATCATCATCCTGATTTTGTAATGCTATCAGAAACTTGCATCACAAATAGAATAGATGACTCGGAAGTGGGAATTCTTGGTTACAAACATGTAATTTGTACTTCGCACTCTAGGCATACTGGAGGAGTAGTACTATATGTGAAAAAAGGAATACGATTTCAAGTGATAGACAGTTCAAATTTTATAAATCATGTATGGGTTATAAAAATGTATGTGTGGTTGAATGAAGAAAAGTGGACATTGGCAGTGTTTTATAGATCTCCTAGCTCCTCAGCAGGTGAATTTTTAACATTTTTATCTGATTGGTGTCATTATTCTCTAGAAAACGAAAGCAATATTTTAATAACTGGTGATTTTAACATAGATTTACTTACAAAGGACCGCAATACGGAAAAAGTGTTGGATCTCTTTACTGATCAGGGACTTTCTCAGTTAGTGAATCAACCTACTAGAATAACCGAAGTCTCATCTACACTAATAGACTATGTCATTACAAATATGGATTTGAAATCTAAAGTTAAAGTTAATATAATTGCAGATGATAAAATATCAGATCACGAAACCATAAGAGTGGAAGTTCAAGTTAGGCAAAAACAAGTTATACAAGAAAGAAAATACAAAACTATTCGTTATACGAAACCGCGGTTTGATTCTTTTCTAAACGAAAATGGTTTTTCGGATATATACTTTGAAGACGATTTAAACCTTTTATCTAATGCTTTTTGTAAAAAATTAAACGCATGTTGTGAAGCCCTGACAATCGAAAAAGTGGAAAAACTAGAAGAAAATAATGCATGGTTCAATTCACACTTAAAAAGATTAAAAAAAGAAAAAATCAAAGCTTATAACACTGCTGTTTATTTTAGCACAGCTGATAATTGGTCAGTATATAAGTCAATTCGTAATAGTTATAAGAATGAAATTAAAATTGTTAAAAGTAATTATATAACATCTCAGATTATGGCGAAGTCTGGAAATCAAATTGAAATGTGGAAGACACTCAAGAGGATCGTGTTAAAAAATATCAAAACGAATGTAATTGATAGTGTAAAATTCGGAGAGGAGACGTCAACTCTTTCTAATGAAATCGCTGAAAAATTTAATGCATACTTTGTGAACAGTATTCGGGAAATAAATCAATCAATCGAAAATATAAGTTTTGTGTCGCCAGAAATAAATTGCAGTTCCACTTTTACTTTTGGTTTTTGTAATGAAAGATTGCTAAATACGTTAATTCAAAATTTAAATAATAAAAATGACGTGTTTAGACTTAATAGAGACATAATTCTCCAATCAATCGAAATTATCGGTCCAGTTCTTTTAAAGCTCATTAACAAGTCATTAGAAACAGGTAAATTTCCTGAAGTTTGGAAGGAATCTGTCGTTATTCCAGTTGAAAAAGTGAATAATACAAATAAATGTGAAGAGTTTAGGCCAGTGAATATGTTGCCTACATGTGAGAAAATATTGGAGAAGTTCGTTGCGGAGCAGTTCCAGAATTACCTAGAGAACAATAATTTATTAATTGAGGAACAGTCAGGCTTTAGAAGAGCGCATTCATGTGAAACTGCTATTAATTGTGTTGTGTGGAAGTGGAAAAGACAAATTGACTGTGGAAATTCGGTGATAGCAGTTTTCTTGGACTTGAAACGAGCTTTTGAGACTATTGATAGAGATATCTTATTGAAAAAGTTGTTTTTGTATGGTGTGCGTGGTCGTGAGTTGAAATGGTTTGAGTCATATTTGACGAATAGAAGCCAAAGAACTAGAGTGAATGATGAAATGTCCAGTGAGATAAATAATGATCTAGGGGTCCCAGAGGGTTCTGTGTTGGGGGTATTCCTCTTCCTTTTATACATGAACGATTTTAAAAAATGTTTGAAGTATTGCAGTGTAAAACTTTTTGCGGATGATAGTTTGATCTACATTTGTGGAAAAAAGAGTGAAACAATGTGTGAAAGATTGAATGAAGACTTGATGAGAGTTGATAAGTGGTTAAAAATGAACAAATTGAAAGTGAATGTGAGTAAGACTAAATGTATGAAATTTAGAATGAATGATGAAATTAATGTATTTGTGGATGGTGCATTAATAAACTGTGTTGAAAGTATAAAATACTTAGGTGTTATCATAGATGAAAAGCTTAACTTTAAGGAACATTCAAATCATGTTTGTGCGAAAATTTCGAAGAAAATATATTTTTTGAGTAGAATAAGAAAACAACTGACATTTGAAACTTCTATTCTTCTATATAATGCCCTTGTAATGCCACATTTCAATTATTGCTCAACTTTGCTGTTCGGATCCAATGCAGATGTCAAATTAAGACTTCAGAGACTTCAGAACAAGGGAATGAGAGTTATCTTGAAGCTGAACATTTACACGCCGATTCGATTCATGCTGGACTGTCTAAATTGGATGAATATCAAACAGAGACTCATCTATGATGCGATGGTTTTTATTTATAAAATGCGTAATGGTAAGCTGCCGGAATACTTATTTGATGGAATATCAGAAGTATCTGAAGTACAACCGTTTAACTTAAGGAATAATAATGACTTAAGACCGGAACGATGTCGTTTAAGCAGGACTCAAAACTCCATCTTATATGATGGTATTATTTATTACAATAATCTACCCGAGTACCTTAAAATCGAAGCAAATGTACATAAATCTATTTAAGAAAAAACTCATTGGTTTTATTAAATATAGTGTTGTTTAGCCAAAATATAAAAATTCAAGTTATATGATATTTATACGTTCTCGTCAATTTTAAAGTTTTTTTAACTAATAATTATGTTTCTTCACCGATTCTTTTGCTAGGGACTAATATAGAGCCCAATCTTGACGTTAAGATGGGTACTCTTGGCCTTGGCCAGGATGGTATGCGGAAACTCTATATATATATATTTAACTCAGAATGCAAATATAATATTTCAATAATAGATTTTTAATCAAGTTGTGGAAAAAAGATGTTAAGCGGCGAAAAAATTGATAAAATGAATGAAAAATACTCTAGGGTTTTTTAAAATTTCATGCTGATTCTTTATATTAAAGCATAAAACTCTCAGACTCAGCCAGATTCAAGTTTTCGCATCTGAGTTGTTTTAATATATTTAAACAAATATAATGTATAAGGATATTTGTTCGCTGAGTTTTAAGTGTCGGGGGATGATTGTTTTTTCCTGCCTCGTCAGTTTTGTATCAGTGATAGGCTTTAATTTGAAGTTAAAAACGAAGGCCCGTATTTTTTAAAGTTGCATTTTAGAAATTTTAAATGTATGAGTCGAATTCATTGAAGTTTGGCAAATACAACTCCAACGAGGACATTCTGCTTCAAAAAAAAAAAATATTAACATTAAAAACTAACAAAATTAAAATAAATCAAAGCAAATGCATTTAAGTATACTTTCGACTTAGTAACAATTTGGGAATAACCATGAATTAATATAATATGCTGTTGGTAGGAGTACTAAATGTCAATTTTTCTACATGCGGATCATTTAAACCCACTTAAAAACATCTTCCAAAAATACAATATTATTTCTCTTCCTATCTGCATTTTATTCCTAACTGAAGTTTTATACTTTTTAGTAGCAGCCTGCTCCTAGCTTTTCTTGGAAAGACAAACCTAATATAGGTAATATTACGAAAAATGATTGATGCTCTTATAGAACAGAATTATGTATTAGACAAGAAAAATTAATACTTTGATATGCCTTGAGCTTTTTACTAAGCACATACTTCTAAGCACAATGCACAATTTCTTTTTTATTATTCAAAAACATAGTTACCCTGCCCTTCTTACAAACTTTGAGGCAAAATTTAAAAAAAAATTCTTCAAAACTGACCTCTTCATTAAATTGCTCGAACCTTAAAATGTTCTTTAAGAGCAAATTATTTTATTATTTTGATGCAAAATTGAAACTAAGTACATACATACATATTTAAATTACTAATTTGTAATTTTTTTTTCGTTTTGCCCTGTCCTTTTCTTTTAAATACACTTTCATTCATTACTCTTTCTGTTATCATTTGAATTTCGTTCCAAATAAGTGGTACTATTGTTCCACTGATTTGTGTTCGTTTCTTAATTTGTACAATCAGTTTTCAACTGAAAGATCAAGAATAAATTAAAAATCAAAATATGTTGTCACAGATCAATAACAGCCAAGGTTTAATAATTGCTATAGCCAACTTGTCATTCACCGTTTCACTAATTTGTTTTAATTATGACTTTCACGGATAGCTGTGATTGACGCCTTTAAATCCAATACAAAAAATGGATTACTAGTTTCACTCTTTATTTATTATGTACAATATGATTGCTTGATTTTTTCATATTCCATCATTCGAACAAATAGAAAAAGTGAAGTGGATATTATTATCACATTTATTTATTTAACTAGTTGTATATACTATGCATTGTCTTCGCCTCAACTAATGAAATGCTAATTTTAAAGTTTGAATAAATGTTTTTATATTATTAAAAACAGAACAAAAACTAAATTAAAATGTTTATCGATTTTATTTTTTTGTACTCGTATTCTATTCAAGTTTTCAACTAAAAACCTTTGCCTCAAAATAAAAACTTTGTTTTACATTTAATTAAACTCTTATTTTATCTTATACAAAATTAGTTTTTGAAAAAAGGTCTACTTCTAGTTTTTCCTATATATCCTAATGTTAAATGTTTTTGTCTATCCCTTAACGTGATCTTTTCTATAAAAATTTTATCATTTAAACACAAATAATTGCTAAAATTTGTTTTACTTTTAATCTACCCCATCACCCTCTAAATATGTAGCTCCTGCCCTATTAATAAACAAATGTAATTTCAGGTCTTATTTTGAAATTTTCTAATCCATGGATTAAACTACAAGCAATTGTCTTTACGTTGAGTCCGAAAAAATTTAAATTCATGGATTAGTTCATTTGAAAGAACAGTTTTGTTTTTGTATTAATAGAGCTGCTAAATTTTGAATAATGTTTAGCTCTAAAAGTCGTTGCAGGAACCATAAAGCTTTTCGCTATCATTAAAATTCTCCACTTTATTTGTCTGGTTGGTTGTTTTATTTTCAGTTTCATGATGATTGCACCTACTGTTCAACAAACTAGATCAATGGCTTGGATTAACAAACACATGCTTCCTGGCGCAGGAGTGAATATCTCTGATGTAACATCTATGTACACCGCAATTTGTGTGCTCGGCCCTTACAGTAGAATATTACTCTCAGAGTTGACAGACACGGATCTTTCGCAAAAGAATTTCCCATTCTTTACATACAGGGCTAGTTTTCTTTAATTTTTCGTTATGACATCAGCCTCATTTTGTTGTTTTAGGAACTAGATGTCGGCTTAGCAAATGGTATACGAACTATGAACATAACTCACACAGGAGAATTGGGCTACGTCCTTTATATTCCGAACGAGTTTGCGTTGCATGTTTATGGAAGACTTGTAGAAGCCGGGCAGCGGTATGGCATACAACATGCAGGTCAGTTATTAATTATTTATAGTTTTCTTCATAATAATTTAATAAAATTTCTAATTAGGATATTATGCAACTAGAGCTTTAAGAATCGAAAAATTTTACGCTTTTTGGGGACAAGACTTGGACACATTTACAACTCCCTTAGAATGTGGTCGCAGTTGGCGTGTAAAATTTAATGTAAGACAGATGATAATGATAATGCATGATGTTATATATATACATTCTTTAACGTCTTATAAATTATAGATTTTTTCACTTTTGGAATTCAAAAAATTTGGCTAAATCGCTCAGTTTTTGAATTTGACGTTATGGGTCAGATCAAAATACTTTTCATTGTTTATTTGTTCATAATTTCTTACAGAAACCTATTGAATTTATCGGCCGCAAAGCATTAGAACAACAGCGCAAAGACGGCGTCAATCGGATGTACGTTCAACTCCTCCTCAATGACCATGACCATGAAGTAGATCTTTGGTGCTGGGGAGGTGAACCCATATATCGTAACGGTTTGTACTGCGGAATGACCACTACAACGGGCTATGGGTTTACTCTGAAGAAGCAGGTTTGCCTGGGATTTGTGCGGCATTTAGATGAAAATGGAAAAGAAATGCCTGTTACAAACGATTACATTTTATCTGGACATTATGAAGTTGAAATAGCTGGAATTCGTTATGAGGCGAGAGTTAATCTACACTCTCCGAATTTGCCAACAAAATTCCCTGACCGGGAACGTGAAGCGTATCATGCCACCCGTGATAAACCAGATCAAGCTGATTTGCTACTGTATGAACCAAAACCTAAGAACTATTAAAGTCGTAGTAAATTTTATTAAGTGTCCTTTTTTATGAAGTACAAAAATTCTTCAAAAATAAAACTGTGTATATATTTATTGCAATTTTTGTTGTTTTCAATTGTGCCAATAAACAAAAATGCCATTTTTATCATTAAAAAAATCTATTTAAAACATAAAGCATAACCATCATCTTTTTTCTTAATTCGAATTTTCATATAATGTAATAATGTTTCAGAGAAGGTATGAAAAAATCCTAAGTTTTTGCATGATAAAAAATAAAATTTACATTTTTCTCCAACATTTAGTTAAACGATGATGTCAACGTCATGGAATTTTGTAGCGTTTTTGGTAGACGTAATTCAACCCGAAATTTAACTATCCGTCGGAGACAAGAAGTTTCACTTCAAAAGCCCCTCCTGAGGTTTGACTCTGAATATTAATGTTATGACACACCATATATAGAGCTAAAACTTAAAACATTTTTAAAGAACTTATTTGCAAGATATTAAGGAATGAGGCAATAAAACTTAAATGAGGACTGCCCTTTGTTTGTCTTCTACCAAAATTTAAAACGCTGTTACTTTTTAACTGCTTGTAAGCTCAAACTTAACCTATTGAAATGATAGACTGATATCAAATACACGCAACCATGGATTGCAAAAGGGTATATGTATTTCCAAAATAAAAATTAAATTAATCGTAAGTATGATTGCATCATTTTTTGTTTTTAACTACCAAATTACATAATATGTTTAAAAAGCTTTGTTATGAAATTTTTTGTACATTTTTATATCCAAAAATACGTTTCCAATAATATTTGTTATTATTTATATATGTACTCGTATGTACTTAATTCTAATAAATTCAATGAGATTCTATTTGAAAATAATTGGTTTATTAAATTTCAAATAAAAATTGCCTGGCAGTGTGTTATCATTGCGGAGAGCATGAATATTTCCTCCGATAGGTTAGTCATGTGTTGTGGCGTGGCAATTAATGTTGGTGCAAAAACCGTAGCAAGGTTGTGTTCGTTCATTTTGTTGACAGCATAGTGAGAAGCAACTCTAAAAGATAATTATAAATAAAATGTATGACAGTAGGTATAGAGAAACATTTAAATATGGGTTAAGAGATTTAATTAAAAAAATCAGAATTGAGTTAATAAATTGCCATACGATGAATACCGTATTAAGATTAGATGTCGCCCTACAGTGATAAACTAATTTAATAGTTCAACTGAACAGCTTTTGCACATTCAGCAGATCAAAAACAGTATCTGATTTTACAAGAAACGTTTGAATTGGTCTAGAATCAGAAATTATGCTTTTAAATTAAATTGGACCTAGATAATATGTACATATATGATACAATTTCTTTAACCTTTGTCGATAAGTAGTTTCTACCATTAGAAAAAAATTTAGTATATGTATTGAGAATTGAGATGAATAAAAATACTAAAAACATACAAAATGTCTTATGTATTTCCCATAAGAAAATGAATGGCCTTGTATGCATAAATTTGAAAAAAAAATCAGAATTAAGATTTTTTGCTAATTGGCTTTTTTCGTCTTTCTTTGGGAATAATATAAATATGTGAATTTTCCATAAATACCTTTTTAAATGCTCCGCCATAAACTTTAAACAATTATAATGTGCCGGTGGTAATTCCTTGACAGCCTCTTTCATCATTTGTATTTGCTCCAATAAATCTGTGTGTCGGGCTGATCTCATAAATGCAGGATATGACCGATAGGTTATCAATGGAACAGGCAGTAATCTTAAATACAGCTTAAGTGTACCAGCTATAACATTTATATTTCCGTAAGCCAATTCTGACATGTCTGTTTTCTCGCCATCGCGATCAAGAGCTAGTTTAAGGGCTTCGATTTCATCGGCAAACCCAGATACTCTATATATTCCTTCTTGCAACATGCCACGGCATTCAACTTCTTCAACACATCTTCTTATAACAAATGGAATTGTGCACACATGAGCCGTTACCAAAGTCGTTAAATCTGTTCCAAAAACACCTCTTATTCTTTTGAGATCTGGAACACACTTTGCAGGAACAAGCTCAGAGCACTTATTATGGGCTATAAATCCACAATCCTCACATTTAACCCCCTGTGCTGTGAATCCCCAAAGAAAATTCGCACAAAACTCGCACCAGTTGAGGCCTTTGAAAGTATGAATTTTAAATTTGTGATTTTTTTCATACACAACTGGCAATATATCAGCCTCGAAAGCTACTTTTTCCGATAGAGCTTCAGTGTTTACTTTCTCTTTCATAGAATTCCTAATTTCATTAGAGAGTGCTCTGAGTTTTCTACGATTTAACGTCATGTACGGGCTATTGTTGTAACAGTGTTTGGTTTGTTGCATCATGCCTTGAATTATTGGAGCAGCATGCAATGCCATGTAAAAATTCACTAGGCCATCGGCTACTAGATCGTGTATGGTGTCATAGCTTTTTGAAGTTTCTTGCAAATAATGACCCTTTCCGGGCTTATTGTATACCTTGTAGTGTTTTGTTTTGTTGTTAAACCTCACACTAAGAGTAAAGTAATCGTCTGCCTTGGGACTTTTTCTTATTAAATATGTTCCATCACAGCTATTTTCTAATAGCTTCTCTACCTCCTGATGTCCCATTAATCCATGGTACTCATGTCCATAGAAAGACGGAGTGTTGTGAGGGTCTCGGCTCCTTAACAAAGGTTTTGGAGTAGGGGCTTCAAGTTGAATTTTGTAAACTAGACGAGTTCAATGGGATAGTTAATTTCTTTATTAACAAAAGGAACTTACTTACGCTCTGGTTTCCAAACCATATTCAGAGAAGAGCTGGTATCTGGAAACTTTTGGTTAAAAGACATTTTGCACTAAGGTGTATACCATTATTTATTTATTTGCGCATTAGTCATTTACATTAAAAGGAATTTGCGAAACTCCAAGAGCAAACCATACGTCGGATATCATTCAGAATTTCAATTTAGATGATCTAGATCTATTCAATTTATCATTTTATTATTTTATGACACAAATTTCAAACATTTCTTTCTATGAGCAAGAGTGAGAAAATGATGTTCTTCCTGAAAAAGAGAGCCAACAAATTCATCGAAGAAAATATAATTCACCACCCACCCATTCAACAGTTTACAGCCAAAAATACTTTTTATAAAGATTCAAAACTTCTACCGTCTGTCGTTGCGGCTTGCGGAGGAGCTATGTACTTTTCCCTGATTTGTTTCTTTTTTTTTTCTCCTTGTAATTTGACATTTGAACAACAACAAAATCCATTGGGCTTATTATTTTTTCGTTTCTCGATCTCGTTGTTACTGTTAAATAAAGAAGAACAAGACAAACGTCAAAACTTTTGGAAGAGTAATCAAAATCAAATGCGATAATTTCTTTCTGTGGAAATCAATAAAAAATAATAATTTTACGTTATTAAACTATAAAAAGAAAATATTGTTGAACAATTAAATCAAAATAGTCCGGTGCATTTTTTTAAATGAAAAAAACATTGACCACGATCGTTGTATATAATTGATTTTTAGATTTCATATGCAATGCCACGATTTAAATTCGTTTTATAAAATAGCTGCTTAGAAATTGAAATTAATTGTCATGGGGCGCATTAACAAAGCTAGTGGCTACGTAGTCAAGGGATTCTGATTGGTTAAATCTAACTACAAAAGTAGTTGAAATTTCCCCTCCAACGTAGTGTAAAATTTTCAGCTAAAAAGTTAGTTGGCACTGATTTTGACGTTTCACAATCAGCTGTTGAAAAAATTTATAAAAGATTCAAACAAATTGACCACAATTAAACTATTTTACATACCTATGACTTCATATTCTTCCAAATCGCTCATATATATCTAATTTTTTTTTATTTGTTTTTATTTAATTTAAAATATTATTTAAAATTCTCAAAACTTTCTCAAATGTTTCCGATTTTGCGTTTGTTTGGTTTTGCATCTGTCATTAATATGACAGCTCAGGATTGACTAGCTTTGTAGTGAAGTTTTGCATTCACAAATCTAGTTGAATTTCGACTACGTAGCCACTAGCTTTGTGAATGCGCCCATTGTATATAAATTTGCATAGTACTATCATCAGCACGTTCCACCACGTCGGCCCCAAGCGATCACAGCGCATACTAATTTTCTGGTTGCTGTTTCTGTGTATATACTTTGTATATGAAAACTATAGTACTCTCATGGTGGAAGTCGAATGGGGCGACATCTAATGTATGCCGGCAACCCTTACTCTTGTTTTTTTGCGGAGAGCTTATGGAGGTTTTAAATGATATTTATTGATATTTTTTGGATGCAATTATCCAAAAAATAGTCTCCTCTTGCTCCTACCACCAATTTTCGACGCTTAAAGACTCACCAAATCGAATTTTACACCTCACATTTTGCAGCGCCACCACCAGGATCCGGGCAACCCTAAAAAAAACTCGCCATGAGAGTACTATAGTTTTCATATACAAAGGTATATACAAGTGCGCCCTCAGACGACTACAGCGCACAATTTAAAAATCATCGTGATGATAGTACTATAAGTTTTATATACAATGCCCATGGTCTCTAATAATTTTTTTTGACAAATGCGCAGAATTTATTGAAAATAAAAACTCGTAATAAATCATAAATTTAATGATTTATTACTATTTAAAATTGTTTTTAAAGAAAATGTTTGTCTATTCTTTTTGTTGAATACCTACTCTGCATTATATATTGTTCTATTAATAACCATAATAAAAATTATGAAACTGGATGGTATAATTTCTTATTTTTTGACGATTGGTATAATTTAACACAATGAGACATGAATTGAAAACTTTTTTGCTACATATTTTTTTTAATTCGAAAATACAAAATATGTTTAATCATTATTAATTCCATATTGTTGGCTAATATTAACCAAGTACTCTTAAGTTTAAGAACCTTTTAATTAAAAATGTCCTTTTTCGTTAGTATGTACATGAAAGGGAAATTTGTATGACCTAGTGAGGGAGGATATTTTAAGTTGAGAGGCTCTTAAAATTAAGAGCGCTTGTTGAATACCGGCGTTAGGCTGGGGATAGAGATACCTTTGTGTCAAAAATGATGAAACAGCTTTTCCGCATTCAGAGATCTCTGGCGTATGTTTTTCACTTTTTGGCAAAAAAAAGCAAATGAAAAGGCTTAAAGTCTTAACTACATTCAACTGCTTTTCGCCAAAAGTGGGGAAAAGTACAAAAGTGAAAAACTAAATATCTGATAGCGATGTGTGTGTGGGAAAAATGTTTGGCAAATTGTCTTTAATTGATCATATTAAATTGATTTAACAGCTTAAAATGGATCGTTCCATCGAAATTGACTTACAAGTACTTCACCATCTCCAAATGAAAATGCTTATTATGAGTGATGCAACAATATATATATTTATAAAACGATAATCAATTTCCCATAAAAGGTTATTTCTTCTACCGCTTCTATCACTTTTTTGACATTTTCGAAATTTAAACTACCACCAACTTCACACTTTGCATGTGTGCCAACACAACAGCGCCAACAATGGCTAAATTTCGCAATTTTTTTTCAGTTTAGCATCGGCATTTGAGTTTTTCCGGAATCGAAGACCAAACCACTTCATTTGTTTAAAAAATTGTGTGTTGCAAAGGCGAGGTGAAAATATTTTCTCAATCGAAACTTTATTGGAATTATAACACTGACGCATCTTCCATTTCCCTTTGTAAAAGAATATCCAAATGTAAGTAGAATTTTAATTATTTCTTTTCTGAATTCACAAGTTCATTTCTTGTGGGAAACATGTCGCGTACATTAAAATGACATGCAATGTCAATTTGCCTACCTCACCGTCACCGCATTGCGATTCTTCATTCTTCTCTGACTAAGGAGTCCATAAAAAAAACCACATGTGCTCCCCATTTGTTATAGCAAATATGGATTAAATCCATATATATATACATATAATAAAAATCTAAAAATTTGTTGAAAACCATATTTTTTTATTAAAACATTGTTAAAATCCTTCAAAATTGTGTTGAAAGTAATATTTGAGGTTAGAACTAAACTATTCGATCCATTCCAACAGAACTGCCTGGCGGAATTAAATTATGAAAAGTAATTGCACCCAAAACGGGTGTTTGACTTTGGCAAAGGATTACATAAAAATGGCGCCAAGCAAGCATCTCCTTGAGACCAGTCGAAAACAATCACCCACCAGTGAATATAATTAATAGCCGACTTTTAATGCATAAGGTGTGTTGAGTCGGTGGAAAACGGAAATCGGTATTTGGAACAAAGCGAAATGTTTTTTTTTGCTTGGTTCTTATTGTGATTAATTATTTATGCACCATGATCAGTTTTCAAGTTTTTTTTTTGTTAGATAGGCAGTAGAGCACACAAAACATTTTTAAATTTTATCAGAACTATGCAAGACATATCTGGGGTATTATTAATGGTATGTAGGTATGTAACTGATATTTTTGTAATTTAGATGCACATATAGGTATTTTTAATAACAGATTATATTAAATAAGGGAGTTCTAGCACGATCTTTGCATGATAAAAAAATAGTTACATGGTCCGAGTTGATTAGATTGATAGAATTCAATAATAATTATGACGTGTGTTCTTTTTGTGTACATGCATATAGGTATGTCATAAACATATTGGAAGTGATTTTAAAATTTGTATATAATTTACCGGTTGATATATATGTACAGAGATGTCAAAGTTATTATTTATTAGGGTTTAAATTTACTATGTATGTAATTATATGTCTTAAGTTGAATTGGCAATTTTTTAGTTTATATCTGCATGAAGTTTGGTCTAAAGTGCATGTGTCCATTTTTGTGCAGACTTGAATCTAGGTACCTACTATCGATTTGTCCTTAAAGAAAGGTTCCTCGTCTATTCAGTGGCTCTAAATACCTACAAAAAAATTATGATTTTAGACTCGTACTCTTTTGACAAGTCATTTCCTTTATGAAGAGCCTTCACAAATAAGACTTACTTACTGACCACCCCTACAAGAAAATAATATTTTGTTAGTGTGATGATAAAATCATGAATTAATAGAACACATAACCTACATAAATAAATATGCACAATCAAAAAAATTATTAATTTATATACTTTCACAAACCTTTAAAAAGTTTTCTGTCATAATTTATTAACTGAACATATTAAACATTGCTTTGTCACTCAAACGTTAAAAACGTTGAAAACAAATTTTTGTTTTCAAACTTGTCTAGCTAAACGAAAGCTTTTTTCAGTTAACAAAACTGAAACAACTATTAACTATGTAATTAAATTTTTATAATACCAAATTTAATTGCATGTTAATTATGAAAATGAGCAATTTTGGCAGTGAATTTTATTTACATAGAGGCACTAACACTAGTCGAACATTTTTAGTTCTTTAAGTTTTTTTTTATTACGAATGTTTAACGCAAATCTATCTGAAAAATTTCTCAGCTTAAACTGACAAGTTTCTTAATTATTTCGACAAATTTGTTCATAGTCGGAAATATAAAAATCTTCAAACTGTGTGAACTGAAAATTTAACGTTGTAAGCTGTTTGATTATTGCGAGCTAATTATCAGCTATTTTTAGATAACTAACAGTTATTGAACGATTTCATATTTATTTTCATGACATCTCAGAAATTTTTGAGAATTTCTCATTCTTTTCTGGCAATTTGCTGGGAAATCTTAGTATTCTCAAACTGGCTAAATTTTTATTCAGTTTCATCACGTTATTGACAGGGGATGGAGGTGAGGTCACGAAGTTTTTGGTTTATGAAATATTTGATTGGACCCACGACGTATTAGCTATGTTCATATATCTTTCCATCTATTCTATTTTAGATCGCATAATGAAGCAAGAAAACTATTTTGTGATAGCACTCCCAAATAATTGAGAAATTTTATTCCAATTTGTATGTACCACTCTTCAAATTAAGTTCGTAATTTGCTTTATAACGACAGTCTGAGATTTAGGAATAAATGTCGCGTGTGATAGATCATATCGTTATCAAGTTCAGTGTTTTTTTTTTCAATTAAATACCTGCTCGCTTTAATCTCCAACACGTAACACTGCTAAAGAAATTTACGTATAAAGAAGCACTGATAATAACAGAAGATTGTATGAATGTCACCACTAAATCAAAGTGCATAATTCGTTGTATGATATTTTTGCTCATCTATTGACTCATCTCTTGACTCATATATGTTCTTTTGTATAAATTATTCCAAAGCTATTGGGAATAATATGCGAGTGTTGACTATTAATTATTGGTTGAAAAATGTTGAAAAATAGCATTTTCAAACTCAATTAATTAAAAAAAATTATCATGTTTTCCTTGAAAATTATTACTCTTCTCATCGTTCTTCTTCAATATAATCAATATTAAATTTCAGCGTTCAAATTACATTTTTACTTAATAGTTGAAAATCATAGTAAGGGTAAATACCAATCGAAAAATTGTCCACAAAAGTTTTGTTCAATTATTAATAAACTGTTAATGATTTCAAAAAGCCTTAACTAAATGTCAATTATTAACTTAGACACCCGATTGAATTGATCGCTCGAATTATATGCATGTACATATATAATGATATATATTATTTTAAAATATAAACGTAAGTCGGCACATACCATATAATAATATTACAAAACGGTACTTATACAGACTTTTTAGGAATCTTAAACCTCGTTAGGAAGTATAAAACATGATAGGGATAGAGAAAATATATTCCGGCCGAAAAATTGGCTAAGTACTTTAAAGAAAACAATGTGAAACGTACAGTTATACAATTTGTACGGTTGTAAAATAAAACTATTTTTTCATTAAACAACATGATGATCATTCTAAGCAAGGGCATGCTTTTAGCATGCCTTCAAAAGTTGAACGATAAGTCTTCTATTTTGATGAAATATCAACGAAACCTGTATGATATTTGTATGTTTTGACAACCTGCGCAGTATAATACTTAAAATGTATGTACTGTTGTTCGCACTGAAGGGATTGAACAACGCTAGAATAATTTTGTACATGCGAAGACTTCTATTTGAACGCAGGTTATCATTAACCTTTGTCATTTTGTCGTATTTTTTTAAATTAAGATGGCAGGATATAGAAAATTCATTGTTACCTTGTACCTTCTTTGGAATATAAAAACAAAATTTATCAGGTAGGTAGGTAGATCAAACCCAAAAAAATGTAACTTGAAGAAAAGAATTATATCGGCTTGTGCCGAAGCAGATGGTAACCACATTATTTTATGTACATTATGTATGCATGTATGTGATTCTATACCTTGATTGTGTGCTTCCATTCGTTGAGCATCTGTTTTTTTTTTTTTAATTTTGCGAAGGAAAATAAATAGGTACCTAACATACACAAGATACACACGAGTTCTCCTTCCAGATATTGTTCATATAAAACTGCAAGATATAATTTTCTTTTTCCTCTGGCATCTCTTTTTTTATTTACCTGGAAGAAGCGCGCGAGAATTTGAAATCATTAGCAGTTAAACATTGTTGAAGTGAAGATCATCAAAATCTACGCGAGTGTAGTGAATAAAAGTGTTTGTCTTTTCGTTGTTTGTTTGTTGAAGTTCTGTTATTTAAGGTAAATTTCCTTAATAATATAAGTATTATTTATGTATTCTTGATAAAATAGAAAAGTGATGTAAATTTTCAAAAATATAAATAGTTTTGGATAACAAGCCCCATCCAAAAGAATAAAATATATTCTGTGGAATATACAATTAAATTTCAAGTGACTGCAACCAAATTTTTCGTTATAAACCCCAATTCCAGTATCTGCCAGAGTGATGAGCAACATCAATTTTTTTCCACACAATTTATTTTTGTTTGTGATTTCTGCCAACAACCACGTGGAAAGAGGTGAAATATATCTCTTCTTGCAAATGTTTAAATCATAAATAATTGTTATTATTAGAGTATATATTTTTTTAAAGATTTATTAAGAGTTTTTAATCCATGGACATGAACATAAAAAAATGCCAACTAAAGTAATAATTGTTAATAAACTATTTCCTTTTAATATTACGAGATTCTTCCTGCGAGTTTAATGCAGATATTTTGGAAAGCTAATGTAAAGATTATATAGGTATATCAATTTTAGATTCATAATAAACCTATAGAATAAAAATTACTGCTTGGAAAAAAAGGAAATTTAGACTCAGTACCACACGTTTAATCCTTTAAATAATTTTAGTTTCTTTTATAAAACGCAAAACAGTTATTTGCACACAATATTTCAATACTCATTTTTAATAGACTTTAACTTGGGGAATTTATGGATTCTGAAATCCAATAGAATAAATTCGTTCAGTTCAACTCGGACGTTTTATTTTTATTTTAATGAGTTAGAATTATTTTGTGAAGTATTATACTACCTTACATAAAGTTGCAAACGCACCGATATTGAGTTTCGAAAACTCTTGCTTTATCATTCGGATGCATAATTTGGCTTAGAACTAATAGGTATGATAATATCATGATTTTACATTTGTTCGCCCATGGGGCCTAACTTTTTAGAATGTCTTAGGTTAAACAAATTATAAATTATGTCTACATATGTTCCCATCATGGTATTTACTCCCGGTTGTAAATAATCGTTTTGGTATTGGGTAGATTTGGGTTTTAGCCGCGGTGGAAGAGTTAACCACCAATGTCGGCGCAGAACGAGACTGCTTTCTTCTTGCTCATGAGTATGTTCTCATCCGGGTTTTCATCACACTGAAGTTCTCGGCTTGGTATTTTGTTGCTCTGTGGGCATCCTTCCCATTATCTGATTTGTGCGGTTGATGATGTTCCGTACAAATTCATTCCCTTTCGTGTAGAGAAGTTCGTTCCTGTTGTATTTTTGTCACTGCCGATGGAGGTCTGATGCAGATCTGGAGTATCTTCCTTTCGAAAACATCGAGTTCCTTCGAGCTGCCTTCTAAATTTAAAACCAGACTGGAAAGGAATACCTGATGGTCGAAATTTTTGGTTTTTAGAATGGAGTTAACAAAGTGCAAGTAAATGCGTAAGGAAAACATAGACCTGGGCATTCTTGTTTATTTTGTTTTGATATATGTACCTACAAATTTTTAGAAACATTTCGTTTAAAACAGGAGTCGTTTTAATTGTGTTTCAAAACTCTATGACAAGCAGCATTTTGTATCTAACAATTTTTGCCTCTGCCAGGAAGTGAATGATATCATTACAAAGTCGGTAGTCACTTTTTATATAATATTTAAAATCTTTGCGAAAAATGTGTTTAATGAACAGCACAAAAATTGCGAAACATGTTATTTTTTTGTTTATAATCATATCATCAGATACAGGGGTCTGACAAACCTATGGAGTGCCATTAAAAGCGTTTGCATTTTCCAAATCGACAGTTACTTTCATCGATCAAAACTCTCATACTCACAAATAAAAAATTTGATTACAAGACTGAATTGAGAAGACCCCATTAAGGCATAATTTTCTTTAAAAAATAATCCACATTCACACGCTAAAAAGGTTGGAAGAAATGAGGATTTAAAGTTGAAGATTACCCTCCGAACACTCTATCACAGATCTTGTTTCATGTGAGATGTCGATTTCAAAACAAGATCATATCTATTTTCCTTATTTAGCATTTTGCATTTTTAAATTTTTATATATGTTTTTTATGAAACGAGAGAAAATAATTCTCTCAACTCACAAGGTGATAAACCATTAAACTGCTTTTATTCTTTTATGCCTTTTTCCAATTTCTTTTAGTAAAGTAATAACTATAATGCTTATACAGTTTTTTTTTTTTTTTTACATATTTTACAGATAAAAATATATAAAGCCAAAAACAATGGCCCAAGAAGCAGATATTCCCACATTTAAATGCGTCCTTGTCGGTGATGGTGGTACCGGTAAAACAACATTCGTCAAACGTCACATGACTGGAGAATTCGAAAAGAAATACGTTGCTACACTCGGCGTAGAAGTGCATCCGCTTATATTCCATACCAATCGAGGAGCAATCCGCTTCAACGTATGGGACACTGCTGGTCAGGAGAAATTTGGCGGACTTCGTGATGGTTACTACATTCAGGGTCAGTGCGCTATCATTATGTTCGATGTAACGTCACGTGTCACATACAAAAATGTGCCCAACTGGCATCGAGATTTGGTCAGAGTATGCGAGAACATCCCAATAGTACTTTGTGGCAACAAAGTTGATATAAAGGATCGTAAGGTCAAAGCCAAGAGTATTGTATTCCACAGAAAAAAGAATTTACAGGTGAGATTAAATCGAAATTGTTTATGTAATCGAAATGAGTATTAATTCAAAAATTATTTTATAGTACTACGACATCTCAGCCAAGTCAAATTACAACTTCGAAAAGCCATTCCTGTGGTTAGCCCGTAAACTGGTCGGTGATCCAAATCTTGAATTTGTGGCTATGCCAGCGTTGCTGCCACCAGAAGTTAAAATGGACAAAGATTGGCAGTTGCAGATCGAACGTGATCTACAAGAGGCACAGGAGACTGCATTGCCGGAGGAGGATGAAGATTTGTAAAACCTTCTATGTCCATCCCCGCCCAATTATTCAAACAAAAAGAAATTAAGAACTAAACATCGCAATTAGCATGAAATAAAAAAATGTTTTTCATTTGTCTGGAACTGTATGTTACATAATTTTAGGTATCTAAAACCAATAGAATTAATAAGGAAGCAAAACAATAGGGCAGTAATCCTCAAATCAAGACTTTTTTTCCAATTTATTTTTATAAGTGATTACATTTAACCATAAAGAATATGCTCTACACCAGTTCCAACAAGAGATGAGATGAAAAAATATTGAAAACATGAGTAAAACATAATTTTCCTTGTGAGCAAGAGTAGATGAGACAAAAAATAATTATTAAAAAATCCTTATCTTATAAGGGCTACAAGAAATTCCTTGTAGACTGTGTGTGCTGTTGTTGTATATGAAAGCTTCTTTATTGCGAATTAAATTAGTAATATATATTATACCTAATTCTTTTATTATCATTTTTTTTTATTGTTTTGCTCACGCAATTTATTTTTTGTTATTTAATAAAAAAAAAAACAAAAAGTAAAGTTTCTTTGGTAATAAATACAAAAAAAATAAATAATTTTGAATTTAGTTAATTTAATTTTAAAAAGTTACGGATATGTTACAAGAATCTTGACATCGAGACCACAAGATCAAAAATTAGTTAATAGAGACCGAAGAATTAAAATAGGACAGCTGTAATTAACATCTGAATTTGAACTCTACTGGTTTCCCTTTTTCACCTCAGTACCACAATAAAGCGAGAGAAATCATACAATAGGGGTATTCATGCAGCTGTGTAAACGCATGGTAAAAGTGTAAAGTGGTATGTTTGATGTGAACCTTTCTCATCGGTGCAATGCGGTAAAATATTAGAAAACGCCGAAAGATGCGATCTTCACCCTCAAAACAGCAATTGAATTTTTTTTACTCGAATCTATAAAAATCATACATCATTGAAAAGGTCTGACTCCCTAGATTACAGAAATGCTATTTTCAGCCTTCTGGTGCATTCCTTTACGAGTTATGAGCGATTAAAGTTTTCAAAAAACAATGAAATTTTTTTGGTACTCAAATCGCCGAAAGATGCGATCTTCACCCTCAAAACAGCAATTGAAAATTTTTTACTGGAATCTATAAAAATCATACATCATTGAAAAGGTCTGGCTCCCTAGATTACAGAAATGCTATTTTCAGCCTTCTAGGTGCATTCCTTTACGAGTTATGAGCAGTTATGAAAGTTTTCAAAAAACAAAATATTTTTTTTGGTACTCAAATCGCCGAAAGATCGCCTCAAAACAGCAATTGAAAATTTTTTTACTCGAATCTATAAAAATCATACATCATTGAAAAGGTCTGACTCCCTAGATTATAGAAATGCTATGTTCAGCCTTCTAGGTGCATTCCTTTACGAGTTATGAGCATTCAAAGTTTTCAAAAAACAGAATATTTTTTTGGTACTCAAATCGCCGAAAGATGCGATCTTCACCCTCAAAACAGCAATTGAAAATTTTTTACTCGAATCTATAAAAATCATACATCATTGAAAAGGTCTGACTCCCTAGATTACAGAAATGCTATTCTAGGTGCATTCCTTTACGAGTTATGAGCATTGAAAGTTTTCAAAAAACAAAATATTTTTTTTGGTACTCAAATCGCCGAAAGATGCGATCTTCACCCTCAAAACAGCAATTGAAAATTTTTTTACTCGAATCTATAAAAATCATACATCATTGAAAAGGTCTGGCTCCCTAGATTACAGAAATGCTATTTTCAGCCTTCTAGGTGCATTCCTTTACGAGTTATGAGCAGTTATGAAAGTTTTCAAAAAACAAAATATTTTTTTGGTACTCAAATCGCCGAAAGATGCGACCTTCACCCTCAAAACAGCAATTGAAAATTTTTTTACTCGAATCTATAAAAGTCATACATCATTGAAAAGGTCTGACTCCCCAGATTACAGAAATGCTATTTTCAGCCTTCTAGGTGCATTCCTTTACGAGTTATGAGCATTCAAAGGGCAAATTCTTAAACGCAAAACTTGCGCAAATTATGCTAAGCAAACAATTCCAAAATGCAAAGGTAAACATCCCTGCTAAGCAGTTTGTCCCTAAATGTAGCAGATTTTATTTTCATGCGCAAATGCAAATGTATTTCGGCAAATGTCAAAAATATCTTGCGCATATTTCACTTGCTTTGCCTTTTCAACTGCATTCTTCATTTGCTTTGCATGTGGTTTGCTTTGCAAATGTTGCGTTTAAGAATTTGCCCAAAGTTTTCAAAAAACAATGCATTTTTTTGGTACTCAAATCGCCGAAAGATGCGATCAAAACAGCAATTGAAAATTTTTTTACTTGAATCTATAAAAATCATACATCATTGAAAAGGTCTCCCTAGATTACAGAAATGCTATTTTCAGCCTTCTAGGTGCATTCCTTTACGAGTTATGAGCATTTAAAGTTTTCAAAAAACTCAAATCGCAGAAAGATGCGATCTTCACCCTCAAAACAGCAATTGAAATTTTTTTTACTCGAATCTATAAAAATCATACATCATTGAAACGGTCTGACTCCCTAGATTACAGAAATGCTTTTTTCAGCCTTCTAGGTGCATTCCTTTACGAGTTATGAGCATTCAAAGTTTTCAAAAAACAAAATATTTTTTTTGGTACTCAAATCGCCGAAAGATGCGATCTTCACCCTCAAAACAGCAATTGAAATTTTTTTTACTCGAATCTATTCAAATCATACATCATTGAAAAGGTCTGACTCCCTAGATTACAGAAATGCTATTTTCAGCTTTCTAGGGGCATTCCCTTACGAGTTATGAGCATTTAAAGTTTTCAAAAAACAATGAAATTTTTTTGGTACTCAAATCGCCGAAAGATGCGATCTTCACCCTCAAAACAGCAATTGAAAATTTTTTACTCGAATCTATAAAAATCATACATCATTGAAAAGGTCTGACTCGCTAGATTACAGAAATGCTATTTTCAGCCTTCTAGGTGCATTCCTTTACGAGTTATGAGCATTTAAAGTTTTCAAAAAACAATGCATTTTTTTGGTACTCAAATCGCCGAAAGATGCGATCTTCACCCTCAAAACAGCAATTGAAAAATCAATACATCATTGAAAAGGTCTGACTCCCTAGATTACAGAAATGCTATTTTCAGCTTTCTAGGTGCATTCCTATACGAGTTATGAGCATTCAAAGTTTTCAAAAAACAGAAAAATTTTTTGGTACTCAAATCGCCGAAAGATGCGATCTTCACCCTCAAAACAGCAATTGAAAATTTTTTTACTCGAATCTATAAAAATCATACATCATTGAAAAGGTCTGACTCCCTAGATTACAGAAATGCTATTTTCAGCCTTCTAGGTGCATTCCATTACGAGTTATGAGCGATTAAAGTTTTCAAAAAACAATGAAATTTTGTTGGTACTCAAATCGCCGAAAGATGCGATCTTCACCCTCAAAACAGCAATTGAAAATTTTTTTACTCGAATCTATAAAAATCATACATCATTGAAACGGTCTGACTCCCTAGATTACAGAAATGCTTTTTTCAGCCTTCTAGGTGCATTCCTTTACGAGTTATGAGCATTCAAAGTTTTCAAAAAACAAAATATTTTTTTTGGTACTCAAATCGCCGAAAGATGCGATCTTCACCCTCAAAACAGCAATTGAAAAAATCTATAAAAATCATACATCATTGAAAAGGTCTGACTCCCTAGATTACAGAAATGCTATTTTCAGCGTTCTAGGTGCATTCCTTTACGAGTTATGAGCATTCAAAGTTTTCAAAAAACAATGAAATTTTTTTGGTATTCAAATCGCCGAAAGATGCGATCTTCACCCTCAAAACAGCAATTGAAATTTTTTTTACTCGAATCTATTCAAATCATACATCATTGAAAAGGTCTGACTCCCTAGATTACAGAAATGCTATTTTCAGCCTTCTAGGTGTATTCCTTTACGAGTTATGAGTGATTAAAGTTTTCAAAAAACAATGAATTTTTTTGGTACTCAAATCGCCGAAAGATGCGATCTTCACCCTTAAAACAGCAATTGAAAATTTTTTTACTCGAATCTATAAAAATCATACATCATTGAAAAGGTCTGACTCCCTAGATTACAGAAATGCTATTTTCAGCCTTCTAGGTGCATTACTATACGAGTTATGAGCATTCAAAGTTTTCAAAAAACAATGAAATTTTTTTGGTACTCAAATCGCCGAAAGATGCGATCTTCACCCTCAAAACAGCAATTGAAAAATTTTTTACTCGAATCTATAAAAATCATACATCATTGAAAAGGTCTGACTCCCTAGATTACAGAAATGCTATTTTCAGCCTTCTACGTGCATTCCTATACGAGTTATGAGCATTCAAAGTTTTCAAAAAACAATGAAATTTTTTTGGTACTCAAATCGCCGAAAGATGCGACTTCACCCTCAAAACAGCAATTGAAAATTTTTTTGTCTATAAAAATCATACATCATTGAAAAGGTCTGACTCCCTAGATTACAGAAATGCTATTTTCAGCCTTCTAGGGGCATTCCCTTACGAGTTATGAGCATTTAAAGTTTTCAAAAAACAATGCATTTTTTTGGTACTCAAATCGCCGAAAGATGCGATCTTCACCCTCAAAACAGCAATTGAATTTTTTTTACTCGAATCTATCAAAATCATACATCATTGAAAAGGTCTGACTCCCTAGATTACAGAAATGCTATTTTCAGCCTTCTAGGTGCATTCCTTTACGAGTTATGAGCATTCAAAGTTTTCAAAAAACAATGCATTTTTTTGGTACTCAAATCGCCGAAAGATGCGATCTTCACCCTCAAAACAGCAATTGAAAATTTTTTTACTCGAATCTATAAAAATCATACATCATTGAAACGGTCTGACTCCCTAGATTACAGAAATGCTATTTTCAGCCTTCTAGGTGCATTCCTTTACGAGTTATGAGCATTCAAAGTTTTCAAAAAACAATGAAATTTTTTTGGTACTCAAATCGCCGAAAGATGCGACTTCACCCTCAAAACAGCAATTGAAAATTTTTTTGTCTATAAAAATCATACATCATTGAAAAGGTCTCCCTAGATTACAGAAATGCTATTTTCAGCCTTCTAGGGGCATTCCCTTACGAGTTATGAGCATTTAAAGTTTTCAAAAAACAATGCATTTTTTTGGTACTCAAATCGCCGAAAGATGCGATCTTCACCCTCAAAACAGCAATTGAAAATTTTTTGAAAAGGTCTGACTCCCTAGATTACAGAAATGCTATTTTCAGCCTTCTAGGTGCATTCCTATACGAGTTATGAGCATTCAAAGTTTTCAAAAAACAATGAATTTTTTTGGTACTCAAATCGCCGAAAGATGCGATTTTCACCCTCAAAACAGCAATTGAAAATTTTTTTACTCGAATCTATAAAAGTCATACATCATTGAAAAGGTCTGACTCGCTAGATTACAGAAATGCTATTTTCAGCGTTCTAGGTGCATTCCTTTATGAGTTATGAGCATTTAAAGTTTTCAAAAAACAATGCATTTTTTTGGTACTCAAATCGCCGAAAGATGCGATCTTCACCCTCAAAACAGCAATTGAAAATTTTTTGAAAAGGTCTGACTCCCTAGATTACAGAAATGCTATTTTCAGCCTTCTAGGTACATTCCTATACGAGTTATGAGCATTCAAAGTTTTCAAAAAACAATGAATTTTTTTGGTACTCAAATCGCCGAAAGATGCGATTTTCACCCTCAAAACAGCAATTGAAAATTTTTTTACTCGAATCTATAAAAATCATACATCATTGAAAAGGTCTGACTCCCTAGATTACAGAAATGCTATTTTCAGCCTTCTAGGTGCATTCCTTTTGTTATGAGCATTTAAAGTTCAAATCGCCGAAAGATGCGATCTTCACCCTCAAAACAGCAATTGAAAAAATCTATAAAAATCATACATCATTGAAAAGGTCTGACTCCCTAGATTACAGAAATGCTATTTTCAGCTTTCTAGGGGCATTCCCTTACGAGTTATGAGCATTTAAAGTTTTCAAAAAACAATGAAATTTTTTTGGTACTCAAATCGCCGAAAGATGCGATCTTCACCCTTAAAACAGCAATTGAAAATTTTTTTTACTCGAATCTATAAAAATCATACATCATTGAAAAGGTCTGACTCCCTAGATTACAGAAATGCTATTTTCAGCCTTCTAGGTGCATTCCTTTACTAATTATGAGCATTCAAAGTTTTCAAAAAACAATGAATTTTTTTTGGTACTCAAATCGCCGAAAGATGCGACCTTCACCCTCAAAACAGCAATTGAAAATTTTTTGAAAACGTCTGACTTCCTAGATTACAGAAATGCTATTTTCAGCCTTCTAGGTGCATTCCTATACGAGTTATGAGCATTCAAAATTTTCAAAAAACAATGAATTTTTTTGGTACTCAAATCGCCGAAAGATGCGATTTTCACCCTCAAAACAGCAATTGAAAATTTTTTTACTCGAATCTATAAAAATCATACATCATTGAAAAGGTCTGACTCCCTAGATTACAAAAATGCTATTTTCAGCCTTCTAGGTGCATTCCTTTACGAGTTATGAGCATTCAAAGTTTTCAAAAAACAGAATATTTTTTTTGGTACTCAAATCGCCGAAAGATGCGATTTTCACCCTCAAAACAGCAATTGAAAATTTTTTTACTCGAATCTATAAAAATCATACATCATTGAAAAGGTCTGACTCCCTAGATTACAAAAATGCTATTTTCAGCCTTCTAGGTGCATTCCTTTACGAGTTATGAGCATTTAAAGTTTTCAAAAAACAATGCATTTTTTTGGTACTCAAATCGCCGAAAGATGCGATCTTCACCCTCAAAACAGCAATTGAAATTTTTTTACTCGAATCTATAAAAATCATACATCATTGAAAAGGTCTGACTCCCTAGATTACAGAAATGCTATTTTCAGCCTTCTAGGTGCATTCCTTTACGAGTTATGAGCATTCAAAGTTTTCAAAAAACAATGAAATTTTTTTGGTACTCAAATCGCCGAAAGATGCGATCTTCACCCTCAAAACAGCAATTGAAATTTTTTTACTCGAATCTATTCAAATCATACATCATTGAAAAGGTCTGACTCCCTAGATTACAGAAATGCTATTTTCAGCCTTCTAGGTGCATTCCTTTACGAGTTATGAGCATTTAAAGTTTTCAAAAAACAATGCATTTTTTTGGTACTCAAATCGCCGAAAGATGCAATCTTCACCCTCAAAGCAGCAATTGAACATTTTTTTACTCGAATCTATAAAAATCATACATCATTGAAAAGGTCTGACTCCCTAGATTACAGAAATGCTATTTTCAGCCTTCTAGGTGCATTCCTATACGAGTTATGAGCATTCAAAGTTTTCATAAAACAATGAAATTTTTTTGGTTCTCAAATCGCCGAAAGATGCGATCTTCACCCTCAAAACAGCAATTGAAAATTTTTTACTCGAATCTATAAAAATCATACATCATTGAAAAGGTCTGACTCGCTAGATTACAGAAATGCTATTTTCAGCCTTCTAGGTGCATTCCTTTACGAGTTATGAGCATTCAAAGTTTTCAAAAAACAATGCATTTTTTTGGTACTCAAATCGCCGAAAGATGCGATCTTCACCCTCAAAACAGCAATTGAAAATTTTTTTACTCGAATCTATAAAAATCATACATCATTGAAAAGGTCTGACTCCCTAGATTACAGAAATGCTATTTTCAGCCTTCTATGTGCATTACTATACGAGTTATGAGCATTCAAAGTTTTCAAAAAACAGAATATTTTTTTTGGTACTCAAATCGCCGAAAGATGCGATCTTCACCCTCAAAACAGCAATTGAAAATTTTTTTACTCGAATCTATAAAAATCATACATCATTGAAAAGGTCTGACTCCCTAGATTACAGAAATGCTATTTTCAGCCTTTTAGGTGCATTCCTAAAATTTTTGAAATTTTTTTGGTACTCAAATCGCCGAAAGATGCGATCTTCACCCTCAAAACAGCAATTTAAATTTTTTTTACTCGAATCTATTCAAATCATACATCATTGAAAAGGTCTGACTCCCTAGATTACAGAAATGCTATTTTCAGCCTTCTAGGTGCATTCCTTTACGAGTTATGAGCATTTAAAGTTTTCAAAAAACAATGCATTTTTTTGGTACTCAAATCGCCGAAAGATGCAATCTTCACCCTCAAAGCAGCAATTGAACATTTTTTTGGTACTCAAATCGCCGAAAGATGCAATCTTCACCCTCAAAGCAGCAATTGAACATTTTTTTACTCGAATCTATAAAAATCATACATCATTGAAAAGGTCTGACTCCCTAGATTACAGAAATGCTATTTTCAGCCTTCTAGGTGCATTCCTATACGAGTTATGAGCATTCAAAGTTTTCAAAAAACAATGAAATTTTTTTGGTTCTCAAATCGCCGAAAGATGCGATCTTCACCCTCAAAACAGCAATTGAAATTTTTTTTACTCGAATCTATAAAAATCATACATCATTGAAAAGGTCTGACTCGCTAGATTACAGAAATGCTATTTTCAGCCTTCTAGATGCATTCCTTTACGAGTTATGAGCATTTAAAGTTTTCAAAAAACAATGCATTTTTTTGGTACTCAAATCGCCGAAAGATGCGATCTTCACCCTCAAAACAGCAATTGAAAATTTTTTTACTCGAATCTATAAAAATCATACATCATTGAAAAGGTCTGACTCCCTAGATTACAGAAATGCTATTTTCAGCCTTCTAGGTGCATTCCTTTACGAGTTATGAGCGATCAAAGTTTTCAAAAAACAATGAAATTTTTTTGGTACTCAAATCGCCGAAAGATGCAATCTTCACCCTCAAAACAGCAATTGAAATTTTTTTTACTCGAATCTATAAAAATCATACATCATTGAAAAGGTCTGACTCCCTAGATTACAGAAATGCTATTTTCAGCTTTCTAGGTGCATTCCTATACGAGTTATGAGCATTCAAAGTTTTCAAAAAACAGAAAAATTTTTTGGTACTCAAATCGCCGAAAGATGCGATCTTCACCCTCAAAACAGCAATTGAAAATTTTTTTACTCGAATCTATAAAAATCATACATCATTGAAAAGGTCTGACTCCCTAGATTACAGAAATGCTATTTTCAGCCTTCTAGCTGCATTACTATACGAGTTATGAGCATTCAAAGTTTTCAAAAAACAATGAAATTTTTTTGGTACTCAAATCGCCGAAAGATGCGATCTTCACCCTCAAAACAGCAATTGAAAATTTTTTGAAAACGTCTGACTTCCTAGATTACAGAAATGCTATTTTCAGCCTTCTAGGTGCATTCCTATACGAGTTATGAGCATTCAAAGTTTTCAAAAAACAATGAATTTTTTTGGTACTCAAATCGCCGAAAGATGCGATTTTCACCCTCAAAACAGCAATTGAAAATTTTTTTACTCGAATCTATAAAAATCATACATCATTGAAAAGGTCTGACTCCCTAGATTACAGAAATGCTATTTTCAGCCTTCTAGGTGCATTACTATACGAGTTATGAGCATTCAAAGTTTTCAAAAAACAATGAAATTTTTTTGGTACTCAAATCGCCGAAAGATGCGATCTTCACCCTCAAAACAGCAATTGAAAAATTTTTTACTCGAATCTATAAAAATCATACATCATTGAAAAGTCTGACTCCCTAGATTACAAAATGCTATTTTCAGCCTTCTACGTACATTCCTATACGAGTTATGAGCATTCAAAGCTTTCAAAAAACAATGCATTTTTTTGGTACTCAAATCGCCGAAAGATGCGATCTTCACCCTCAAAACAGCAATTGAAATTTTTTTTACTCGAATCTATTCAAATCATACATCATTGAAAAGGTCTGACTCCCTAGATTACAGAAATGCTATTTTCAGCCTTCTAGGTGCATTCCTTTACGAGTTATGAGTGATTAAAGTTTTCAAAAAACAGAATATTTTTTTGGTACTCAAATCGCCGAAAGATGCGATCTTCACCCTTAAAACAGCAATTGAAATTTTTTTTTACTCGAATCTATAAAAATCATACATCATTGAAAAGGTCTGACTCCCTAGATTACAGAAATGCTATTTTCAGCCTTCTAGGTGCATTCCTTTACGAATTATGAGCATTCAAAGTTTTCAAAAAACAATGAATTTTTTTGGTACTCAAATCGCCGAAAGATGCGATCTTCACCCTCAAAACAGCAATTGAAAATTTTTTGAAAACGTCTGACTTCCTAGATTACAGAAATGCTATTTTCAGCCTTCTAGGTGCATTCCTATACGAGTTATGAGCATTCAAAGTTTTCAAAAAACAATGCATTTTTTGGTACTCAAATCGCCGAAAGATGCGATTTTCACCCTCAAAACAGCAATTGAAAATTTTTTTACTCGAATCTATAAAAATCATACATCATTGAAAAGGTCTGACTCCCTAGATTACAGAAATGCTATTTTCAGCCTTCTACGTGCATTCCTATACGAGTTATGAGCATTCAAAGTTTTCAAAAAACAATGCATTTTTTTGGTACTCAAATCGCCGAAAGATGCGATCTTCACCCTCAAAACAGCAATTGAAATTTTTTTTACTCGAATCTATTCAAATCATACATCATTGAAAAGGTCTGACTCCCTAGATTACAGAAATGCTATTTTCAGCCTTCTAGGTGCATTCCTTTACGAGTTATAAGTGATTAAAGTTTTCAAAAAACATTGAAATTTTTTTGGTACTCAAATCGCCGAAAGATGCGATCTTCACCCTTAAAACAGCAATTGAAAATTTTTTTACTCGAATCTATCAAAATCATACATCATTGAAAAGGTCTGACTCCCTAGATTACAGAAATGCTGTTTTCAGCCTTCTAGGTGCATTCCTTTTGTTATGAGCATTTAAAGTTTTCAAAAAACAATGCATTTTTTTGGTACTCAAATCAACGAAAGATGCGATCTTTACCCTCAAAACAGCAATTGAAAAATTTTTTACTCGAATCTATAAAAATCATACATCATTGAAAAGGTCTGACTCCCTAGATTCAGCCTTCTAGGTGCATTCCTTTACGAGTTATGAGCATTTAAAGTTTTCAAAAAACAATGCATTTTTTTGGTACTCAAATCGCCGAAAGATGCGATCTTCACCCTCAAAACAGCAATTGAAAATTTTTTACTCGAATCTATAAAAATCATACATCATTGAAAAGGTCTGACTCCCTAGATTACAGAAATGCTATTTTCAGCCTTCTAGGTGCATTCCTTTACGAGTTATGAGCATTTAAAGTTTTCAAAAAACAATGCATTTTTTTGGTACTCAAATCGCCGAAAGATGCGATCTTCACCCTCAAAACAGCAATTGAAAATTTTTTACTCGAATCTATAAAAATCATACATCATTGAAAAGGTCTGACTCCCTAGATTACAGAAATGCTATTTTCAGCCTTCTAGGTGCATTCCTTTACGAGTTATGAGCATTCAAAGTTTTCAAAAAACAATGAAATTTTTTTGGTACTCAAATCGCCGAAAGATGCGATCTTCACCCTCAAAACAGCAATTGAAATTTTTTTTACTCGAATCTATTCAAATCATACATCATTGAAAAGGTCTGACTCCCTAGATTACAGAAATGCTATTTTCAGCCTTCTAGGTGCATTCCTTTACGAGTTATGAGCATTTAAAGTTTTCAAAAAACAATGCATTTTTTTGGTACTCAAATCGCCGAAAGATGCGACTTCACCCTCAAAGCAGCAATTGAACATTTTTTTACTCGAATCTATAAAAATCATACATCATTGAAAAGGTCTGACTCCCTAGATTACAGAAATGCTATTTTCAGCCTTCTAGGTGCATTCCTATACGAGTTATGAGCATTCAAAGTTTTCAAAAAACAATGAAATTTTTTTGGTTCTCAAATCGCCGAAAGATGCGATCTTCACCCTCAAAACAGCAATTGAAAATTTTTTACTCGAATCTATAAAAATCATACATCATTGAAAAGGTCTGACTCGCTAGATTACAGAAATGCTATTTTCAGCCTTCTAGGTGCATTCCTTTACGAGTTATGAGCATTTAAAGTTTTCAAAAAACAATGCATTTTTTTGGTACTCAAATCGCCGAAAGATGCGATCTTCACCCTCAAAACAGCAATTGAAAATTTTTTTACTCGAATCTATAAAAATCATACATCATTGAAAAGGTCTGACTCCCTAGATTACAGAAATGCTATTTTCAGCCTTCTAGGTGCATTACTATACGAGTTATGAGCGATCAAAGTTTTCAAAAAACAATGAAATTTTTTTGGTACTCAAATCGCCGAAAGATGCGATCTTCACCCTCAAAACAGCAATTGAAATTTTTTTTACTCGAATCTATTCAAATCATACATCATTGAAAAGGTCTGACTCCCTAGATTACAGAAATGCTATTTTCAGCCTTCTAGGTGCATTCCTTTACGAGTTATGAGCGATCAAAGTTTTCAAAAAACAATGAAATTTTTTTGGTACTCAAATCGCCGAAAGATGCGATCTTCACCCTCAAAACAGCAATTGAAATTTTTTTTACTCGAATCTATTCAAATCATACATCATTGAAAAGGTCTGACTCCCTAGATTACAGAAATGCTATTTTCAGCCTTCTAGGTGCATTCCTTTACGAGTTATGAGCATTTAAAGTTTTCAAAAAACAATGCATTTTTTTGGTACTCAAATCGCCGAAAGATGCGACTTCACCCTCAAAGCAGCAATTGAACATTTTTTTACTCGAATCTATAAAAATCATACATCATTGAAAAGGTCTGACTCCCTAGATTACAGAAATGCTATTTTCAGCCTTCTAGGTGCATTCCTATACGAGTTATGAGCATTCAAAGTTTTCAAAAAACAATGAAATTTTTTTGGTTCTCAAATCGCCGAAAGATGCGATCTTCACCCTCAAAACAGCAATTGAAAATTTTTTACTCGAATCTATAAAAATCATACATCATTGAAAACAATGAAATTTTTTTGGTTCTCAAATCGCCGAAAGATGCGATCTTCACCCTCAAAACAGCAATTGAAAATTTTTTACTCGAATCTATAAAAATCATACATCATTGAAAAGGTCTGACTCGCTAGATTACAGAAATGCTATTTTCAGCCTTCTAGGTGCATTCCTTTACGAGTTATGAGCATTTAAAGTTTTCAAAAAACAATGCATTTTTTTGGTACTCAAATCGCCGAAAGATGCGATCTTCACCCTCAAAACAGCAATTGAAAATTTTTTTACTCGAATCTATAAAAATCATACATCATTGAAAAGGTCTGACTCCCTAGATTACAGAAATGCTATTTTCAGCCTTCTAGGTGCATTCCTTTACGAGTTATGAGCGATCAAAGTTTTCAAAAAACAATGAAATTTTTTTGGTACTCAAATCGCCGAAAGATGCGATCTTCACCCTCAAAACAGCAATTGAAATTTTTTTTACTCGAATCTATAAAAATCATACATCATTGAAAAGGTCTGACTCCCTAGATTACAGAAATGCTATTTTCAGCTTTCTAGGTGCATTCCTATACGAGTTATGAGCATTCAAAGTTTTCCAAAAACAATGAAATTTTTTGGTACTCAAATCGCCGAAAGATGCGATCTTCACCCTCAAAACAGCAATTGAAATTTTTTTTACTCGAATCTATAAAAATCATACATCATTGAAAAGGTCTGACTCCCTAGATTACAGAAATGCTATTTTCAGCCTTCTAGGTGCATTCCTTTACGAGTTATGAGCGATTAAAGTTTTCAAAAAACAATGAAATTTTTTTGGTACTCAAATCGCCGAAAGATGCGATCTTCACCCTCAAAACAGCAATTGAAAATTTTTTGAAAACGTCTGACTTCCTAGATTACAGAAATGCTATTTTCAGCCTTCTAGGTGCATTCCTATACGAGTTATGAGCATTCAAAGTTTTCAAAAAACAATGAATTTTTTTGGTACTCAAATCGCCGAAAGATGCGATTTTCACCCTCAAAACAGCAATTGAAAATTTTTTTACTCGAATCTATAAAAATCATACATCATTGAAAAGGTCTGACTCCCTAGATTACAGAAATGCTATTTTCAGCCTTCTAGGTGCATTCCTATACGAGTTATGAGCATTCAAAGTTTTCAAAAAACAATGAAATTTTGTTGGTACTCAAATCGCCGAAAGATGCGATCTTCACTCTCAAAACAGCAATTGAAAAATTTTTTACTCGAATCTATAAAAATCATACATCATTGAAAAGTCTGACTCCCTAGATTACAGAAATGCTATTTTCAGCCTTCTACGTGTATTCCTATACGAGTTATGAGCATTCAAAGTTTTCAAAAAACAATGAATTTTTTTGGTACTCAAATCGCCGAAAGATGCGATTTTCACCCTCAAAACAGCAATTGAAATTTTTTTTACTCGAATCTATAAAAATCATACATCATTGAAAAGGTCTGACTCCCTAGATTACAGAAATGCTATTTTCAGCCTTCTAGGTGCATTCCTATACGAGTTATGAGCATTCAAAGTTTTCAAAAAACAATGAAATTTTTTTGGTACTCAAATCGCCGAAAGATGCGATCTTCACTCTCAAAACAGCAATTGAAAAATTTTTTACTCGAATCTATAAAAATCATACATCATTGAAAAGGTCTGACTCCCTAGATTCAGCCTTCTAGGTGCAATCCTTTACGAGTTATGAGCATTTAAAGTTTTCAAAAAACAATGCATTTTTTTGGTACTCAAATCGCCGAAAGATGCGATCTTCACCCTCAAAACAGCAATTGAAAATTTTTTTACTCGAATCTATAAAAATCATACATCATTGAAAAGGTCTGACTCCCTAGATTACAGAAATGCTATTTTCAGCCTTCTAGGTGCATTACTATACGAGTTATGAGCGATTAAAGTTTTCAAAAAACAATGAAATTTTTTTGGTACTCAAATCGCCGAAAGATGCGATCTTCACCCTCAAAACAGCAATTGAAATTTTTTTACTCCAATCTATAAAAATCATACATCATTGAAAAGGTCTGACTCCCTAGATTACAGAAATGCTATTTTCAGCCTTCTAGGTGCATTCCTTTACGAGTTATGAGCATTCAAAGTTTTCAAAAAACAATGAAATTTTTTTGGTACTCAAATCGCCGAAAGATGCGATCTTCACCCTCAAAACAGCAATTGAAAATTTTTTTACTCGAATCTATAAAAATCATACATCATTGAAAAGGTCTGACTCCCTAGATTACAGAAATGCTATTTTCAGCCTTCTAGGTGCATTACTATACGAGTTATGAGCGATTAAAGTTTTCAAAAAACAATGAAATTTTTTTGGTACTCAAATCGCCGAAAGATGCGATCTTCACCCTCAAAACAGCAATTGAAATTTTTTTTACTCGAATCTATGCAAATCATACATCATTGAAAAGGTCTGACTCCCTAGATTACAGAAATGCATTCCTATACGAGTTATGAGCATTTAAAGTTTTCAAAAAACAATGAAATTTTTTTGGTACTCAAATCGCCGAAAGATGCGACTTCACCCTCAAAACAGCAATTGAAAATTTTTTTACTCGAATCTATAAAAATCATACATCATTGAAAAGGTCTGACTCCCTAGATTACAGAAATGCTATTTTCAGCTTTCTAGGGGCATTCCCTTACGAGTTATGAGCATTTAAAGTTTTCAAAAAACAATGAAATTTTTTTGGTACTCAAATCGCCGAAAGATGCGATCTTCACCCTCAAAACAGCAATTGAAAATTTTTTACTCGAATCTATAAAAATCATACATCATTGAAAAGGTCTGACTCGCTAGATTACAGAAATGCTATTTTCAGCCTTCTAGGTGCATTCCTTTACGAGTTATGAGCATTTAAAGTTTTCAAAAAACAATGCATTTTTTTGGTACTCAAATCGCCGAAAGATGCGATCTTCACCCTCAAAACAGCAATTGAAAAATCAATACATCATTGAAAAGGTCTGACTCCCTAGATTACAGAAATGCTATTTTCAGCCTTCTAGGTGCATTCCTTTACGAGTTATGAGCGATCAAAGTTTTCAAAAAACAATGAAATTTTTTTGGTACTCAAATCGCCGAAAGATGCGATCTTCACCCTCAAAACAGCAATTGAAAATTTTTTTACTCGAATCTATAAAAATCATACATCATTGAAAAGGTCTGACTCCCTAGATTACAGAAATGCTATTTTCAGCTTTCTAGGTGCATTCCTATACGAGTTATGAGCATTCAAAGTTTTCAAAAAACAATGCATTTTTTTGGTACTCAAATCGCCGAAAGATGCGATCTTCACCCTCAAAACAGCAATTGAAAATTTTTTTACTCGAATCTATAAAAATCATACATCATTGAAAAGGTCTGACTCCCTAGATTACAGAAATGCTATTTTCAGCCTTCTAGGTGCATTACTATACGAGTTATGAGCGATTAAAGTTTTCAAAAAACAATGCATTTTTTTGGTACTCAAATCGCCGAAAGATGCGATCTTCACCCTCAAAACAGCAATTGAAATTTTTTTACTCCAATCTATAAAAATCATACATCATTGAAAAGGTCTGACTCCCTAGATTACAGAAATGCTATTTTCAGCCTTCTAGGTGCATTCCTTTACGAGTTATGAGCATTCAAAGTTTTCAAAAAACAATGAAATTTTTTTGGTACTCAAATCGCCGAAAGATGCGATCTTCACCCTCAAAACAGCAATTGAAAATTTTTTTACTCGAATCTATAAAAATCATACATCATTGAAAAGGTCTGACTCCCTAGATTACAGAAATGCTATTTTCAGCCTTCTAGGTGCATTACTATACGAGTTATGAGCGATTAAAGTTTTCAAAAAACAATGAAATTTTTTTGGTACTCAAATCGCCGAAAGATGCGATCTTCACCCTCAAAACAGCAATTGAAATTTTTTTTACTCGAATCTATGCAAATCATACATCATTGAAAAGGTCTGACTCCCTAGATTACAGAAATGCATTCCTATACGAGTTATGAGCATTTAAAGTTTTCAAAAAACAATGAAATTTTTTTGGTACTCAAATCGCCGAAAGATGCGACTTCACCCTCAAAACAGAAATGCTATTTTCAGCCTTCTAGGTGCATTCCTATACGAGTTATGAGCATTCAAAGTTTTCAAAAAACAATGAAATTTTGTTGGTACTCAAATCGCCGAAAGATGCGATCTTCACTCTCAAAACAGCAATTGAAAAATTTTTTACTCGAATCTATAAAAATCATACATCATTGAAAAGTCTGACTCCCTAGATTACAGAAATGCTATTTTCAGCCTTCTACGTGTATTCCTATACGAGTTATGAGCATTCAAAGTTTTCAAAAAACAATGAATTTTTTTGGTACTCAAATCGCCGAAAGATGCGATTTTCACCCTCAAAACAGCAATTGAAATTTTTTTTACTCGAATCTATAAAAATCATACATCATTGAAAAGGTCTGACTCCCTAGATTACAGAAATGCTATTTTCAGCCTTCTAGGTGCATTCCTATACGAGTTATGAGCATTCAAAGTTTTCAAAAAACAATGAAATTTTTTTGGTACTCAAATCGCCGAAAGATGCGATCTTCACTCTCAAAACAGCAATTGAAAAATTTTTTACTCGAATCTATAAAAATCATACATCATTGAAAAGGTCTGACTCCCTAGATTCAGCCTTCTAGGTGCAATCCTTTACGAGTTATGAGCATTTAAAGTTTTCAAAAAACAATGCATTTTTTTGGTACTCAAATCGCCGAAAGATGCGATCTTCACCCTCAAAACAGCAATTGAAAATTTTTTTACTCGAATCTATAAAAATCATACATCATTGAAAAGGTCTGACTCCCTAGATTACAGAAATGCTATTTTCAGCCTTCTAGGTGCATTACTATACGAGTTATGAGCGATTAAAGTTTTCAAAAAACAATGAAATTTTTTGGTACTCAAATCGCCGAAAGATGCGATCTTCACCCTCAAAACAGCAATTGAAATTTTTTTACTCCAATCTATAAAAATCATACATCATTGAAAAGGTCTGACTCCCTAGATTACAGAAATGCTATTTTCAGCCTTCTAGGTGCATTCCTTTACGAGTTATGAGCATTCAAAGTTTTCAAAAAACAATGAAATTTTTTTGGTACTCAAATCGCCGAAAGATGCGATCTTCACCCTCAAAACAGCAATTGAAAATTTTTTTACTCGAATCTATAAAAATCATACATCATTGAAAAGGTCTGACTCCCTAGATTACAGAAATGCTATTTTCAGCCTTCTAGGTGCATTACTATACGAGTTATGAGCGATTAAAGTTTTCAAAAAACAATGAAATTTTTTTGGTACTCAAATCGCCGAAAGATGCGATCTTCACCCTCAAAACAGCAATTGAAATTTTTTTTACTCGAATCTATGCAAATCATACATCATTGAAAAGGTCTGACTCCCTAGATTACAGAAATGCATTCCTATACGAGTTATGAGCATTTAAAGTTTTCAAAAAACAATGAAATTTTTTTGGTACTCAAATCACCGAAAGATGCGACTTCACCCTCAAAACAGCAATTGAAAATTTTTTTACTCGAATCTATAAAAATCATACATCATTGAAAAGGTCTGACTCCCTAGATTACAGAAATGCTATTTTCAGCTTTCTAGGGGCATTCCCTTACGAGTTATGAGCATTTAAAGTTTTCAAAAAACAATGAAATTTTTTTGGTACTCAAATCGCCGAAAGATGCGATCTTCACCCTCAAAACAGCAATTGAAAATTTTTTACTCGAATCTATAAAAATCATACATCATTGAAAAGGTCTGACTCGCTAGATTACAGAAATGCTATTTTCAGCCTTCTAGGTGCATTCCTTTACGAGTTATGAGCATTTAAAGTTTTCAAAAAACAATGCATTTTTTTGGTACTCAAATCGCCGAAAGATGCGATCTTCACCCTCAAAACAGCAATTGAAAATTTTTTACTCGAATCTATAAAAATCATACATCATTGAAAAGGTCTGACTCCCTAGATTACAAAAATGCTATTTTCAGCCTTCTAGGTGCATTCCTTTACGAGTTATGAGCGATCAAAGTTTTCAAAAAACAATGAAATTTTTTTGGTACTCAAATCGCCGAAAGATGCGATCTTCACCCTCAAAACTTTCTAGGTGCATTCCTATACGAGTTATGAGCATTCAAAGTTTTCAAAAAACAATGCATTTTTTTGGTACTCAAATCGCCGAAAGATGCGATCTTCACCCTCAAAACAGCAATTGAAAATTTTTTTACTCGAATCTATAAAAATCATACATCATTGAAAAGGTCTGACTCCCTAGATTACAGAAATGCTATTTTCAGCCTTCTAGGTGCATTACTATACGAGTTATGAGCGATTAAAGTTTTCAAAAAACAATGCATTTTTTTGGTACTCAAATCGCCGAAAGATGCGATCTTCACCCTCAAAACAGCAATTGAAATTTTTTTACTCCAATCTATAAAAATCATACATCATTGAAAAGGTCTGACTCCCTAGATTACAGAAATGCTATTTTCAGCCTTCTAGGTGCATTCCTTTACGAGTTATGAGCATTCAAAGTTTTCAAAAAACAATGAAATTTTTTTGGTACTCAAATCGCCGAAAGATGCGATCTTCACCCTCAAAACAGCAATTGAAAATTTTTTTACTCGAATCTATAAAAATCATACATCATTGAAAAGGTCTGACTCCCTAGATTACAGAAATGCTATTTTCAGCCTTCTAGGTGCATTACTATACGAGTTATGAGCGATTAAAGTTTTCAAAAAACAATGAAATTTTTTTGGTACTCAAATCGCCGAAAGATGCGATCTTCACCCTCAAAACAGCAATTGAAATTTTTTTTACTCGAATCTATGCAAATCATACATCATTGAAAAGGTCTGACTCCCTAGATTACAGAAATGCATTCCTATACGAGTTATGAGCATTTAAAGTTTTCAAAAAACAATGAAATTTTTTTGGTACTCAAATCGCCGAAAGATGCGACTTCACCCTCAAAACAGAAATGCTATTTTCAGCCTTCTAGGTGCATTCCTATACGAGTTATGAGCATTCAAAGTTTTCAAAAAACAATGAAATTTTGTTGGTACTCAAATCGCCGAAAGATGCGATCTTCACTCTCAAAACAGCAATTGAAAAATTTTTTACTCGAATCTATAAAAATCATACATCATTGAAAAGTCTGACTCCCTAGATTACAGAAATGCTATTTTCAGCCTTCTACGTGTATTCCTATACGAGTTATGAGCATTCAAAGTTTTCAAAAAACAATGAATTTTTTTGGTACTCAAATCGCCGAAAGATGCGATTTTCACCCTCAAAACAGCAATTGAAATTTTTTTTACTCGAATCTATAAAAATCATACATCATTGAAAAGGTCTGACTCCCTAGATTACAGAAATGCTATTTTCAGCCTTCTAGGTGCATTCCTATACGAGTTATGAGCATTCAAAGTTTTCAAAAAACAATGAAATTTTTTTGGTACTCAAATCGCCGAAAGATGCGATCTTCACTCTCAAAACAGCAATTGAAAAATTTTTTACTCGAATCTATAAAAATCATACATCATTGAAAAGGTCTGACTCCCTAGATTCAGCCTTCTAGGTGCAATCCTTTACGAGTTATGAGCATTTAAAGTTTTCAAAAAACAATGCATTTTTTTGGTACTCAAATCGCCGAAAGATGCGATCTTCACCCTCAAAACAGCAATTGAAAATTTTTTTACTCGAATCTATAAAAATCATACATCATTGAAAAGGTCTGACTCCCTAGATTACAGAAATGCTATTTTCAGCCTTCTAGGTGCATTACTATACGAGTTATGAGCGATTAAAGTTTTCAAAAAACAATGAAATTTTTTGGTACTCAAATCGCCGAAAGATGCGATCTTCACCCTCAAAACAGCAATTGAAATTTTTTTACTCCAATCTATAAAAATCATACATCATTGAAAAGGTCTGACTCCCTAGATTACAGAAATGCTATTTTCAGCCTTCTAGGTGCATTCCTTTACGAGTTATGAGCATTCAAAGTTTTCAAAAAACAATGAAATTTTTTTGGTACTCAAATCGCCGAAAGATGCGATCTTCACCCTCAAAACAGCAATTGAAAATTTTTTTACTCGAATCTATAAAAATCATACATCATTGAAAAGGTCTGACTCCCTAGATTACAGAAATGCTATTTTCAGCCTTCTAGGTGCATTACTATACGAGTTATGAGCGATTAAAGTTTTCAAAAAACAATGAAATTTTTTTGGTACTCAAATCGCCGAAAGATGCGATCTTCACCCTCAAAACAGCAATTGAAATTTTTTTTACTCGAATCTATGCAAATCATACATCATTGAAAAGGTCTGACTCCCTAGATTACAGAAATGCATTCCTATACGAGTTATGAGCATTTAAAGTTTTCAAAAAACAATGAAATTTTTTTGGTACTCAAATCACCGAAAGATGCGACTTCACCCTCAAAACAGCAATTGAAAATTTTTTTACTCGAATCTATAAAAATCATACATCATTGAAAAGGTCTGACTCCCTAGATTACAGAAATGCTATTTTCAGCTTTCTAGGGGCATTCCCTTACGAGTTATGAGCATTTAAAGTTTTCAAAAAACAATGAAATTTTTTTGGTACTCAAATCGCCGAAAGATGCGATCTTCACCCTCAAAACAGCAATTGAAAATTTTTTACTCGAATCTATAAAAATCATACATCATTGAAAAGGTCTGACTCGCTAGATTACAGAAATGCTATTTTCAGCCTTCTAGGTGCATTCCTTTACGAGTTATGAGCATTTAAAGTTTTCAAAAAACAATGCATTTTTTTGGTACTCAAATCGCCGAAAGATGCGATCTTCACCCTCAAAACAGCAATTGAAAAATCAATACATCATTGAAAAGGTCTGACTCCCTAGATTACAGAAATGCTATTTTCAGCCTTCTAGGTGCATTCCTTTACGAGTTATGAGCGATCAAAGTTTTCAAAAAACAATGAAATTTTTTTGGTACTCAAATCGCCGAAAGATGCGATCTTCACCCTCAAAACAGCAATTGAAAATTTTTTTACTCGAATCTATAAAAATCATACATCATTGAAAAGGTCTGACTCCCTAGATTACAGAAATGCTATTTTCAGCTTTCTAGGTGCATTCCTATACGAGTTATGAGCATTTAAAGTTTTCAAAAAACAATGCATTTTTTTGGTACTCAAATCGCCGAAAGATGCGATCTTCACCCTCAAAACAGCAATTGAAAATTTTTTTACTCGAATCTATAAAAATCATACATCATTGAAAAGGTCTGACTCCCTAGATTACAGAAATGCTATTTTCAGCCTTCTAGGTGCATTACTATACGAGTTATGAGCGATTAAAGTTTTCAAAAAACAATGCATTTTTTTGGTACTCAAATCGCCGAAAGATGCGATCTTCACCCTCAAAACAGCAATTGAAATTTTTTTACTCCAATCTATAAAAATCATACATCATTGAAAAGGTCTGACTCCCTAGATTACAGAAATGCTATTTTCAGCCTTCTAGGTGCATTCCTTTACGAGTTATGAGCATTCAAAGTTTTCAAAAAACAATGAAATTTTTTTGGTACTCAAATCGCCGAAAGATGCGATCTTCACCCTCAAAACAGCAATTGAAAATTTTTTTACTCGAATCTATAAAAATCATACATCATTGAAAAGGTCTGACTCCCTAGATTACAGAAATGCTATTTTCAGCCTTCTAGGTGCATTACTATACGAGTTATGAGCGATTAAAGTTTTCAAAAAACAATGAAATTTTTTTGGTACTCAAATCGCCGAAAGATGCGATCTTCACCCTCAAAACAGCAATTGAAATTTTTTTTACTCGAATCTATGCAAATCATACATCATTGAAAAGGTCTGACTCCCTAGATTACAGAAATGCATTCCTATACGAGTTATGAGCATTTAAAGTTTTCAAAAAACAATGAAATTTTTTTGGTACTCAAATCGCCGAAAGATGCGACTTCACCCTCAAAACAGCAATTGAAAATTTTTTTACTCGAATCTATAAAAATCATACATCATTGAAAAGGTCTGACTCCCTAGATTACAGAAATGCTATTTTCAGCTTTCTAGGGGCATTCCCTTACGAGTTATGAGCATTTAAAGTTTTCAAAAAACAATGAAATTTTTTTGGTACTCAAATCGCCGAAAGATGCGATCTTCACCCTCAAAACAGCAATTGAAAATTTTTTACTCGAATCTATAAAAATCATACATCATTGAAAAGGTCTGACTCGCTAGATTACAGAAATGCTATTTTCAGCCTTCTAGGTGCATTCCTTTACGAGTTATGAGCATTTAAAGTTTTCAAAAAACAATGCATTTTTTTGGTACTCAAATCGCCGAAAGATGCGATCTTCACCCTCAAAACAGCAATTGAAAAATCAATACATCATTGAAAAGGTCTGACTCCCTAGATTACAGAAATGCTATTTTCAGCCTTCTAGGTGCATTCCTTTACGAGTTATGAGCGATCAAAGTTTTCAAAAAACAATGAAATTTTTTTGGTACTCAAATCGCCGAAAGATGCGATCTTCACCCTCAAAACAGCAATTGAAAATTTTTTTACTCGAATCTATAAAAATCATACATCATTGAAAAGGTCTGACTCCCTAGATTACAGAAATGCTATTTTCAGCTTTCTAGGTGCATTCCTATACGAGTTATGAGCATTCAAAGTTTTCAAAAAACAATGCATTTTTTTGGTACTCAAATCGCCGAAAGATGCGATCTTCACCCTCAAAACAGCAATTGAAAATTTTTTTACTCGAATCTATAAAAATCATACATCATTGAAAAGGTCTGACTCCCTAGATTACAGAAATGCTATTTTCAGCCTTCTAGGTGCATTCCTTTACGAGTTATGAGCGATTAAAGTTTTCAAAAAACAATGAAATTTTGTTGGTACTCAAATCGCCGAAAGATGCGATCTTCACCCTCAAAACAGCAATTGAAAATTTTTTTACTCGAATCTATAAAAATCATACATCATTGAAAAGGTCTGACTCCCTAGATTACAGAAATGCTATTTTCAGCCTTCTAGGTGCATTCCTTTACGAGTTATGAGTGATTAAAGTTTTCAAAAAACATTGAAATTTTTTGGTACTCAAATCGCCGAAAGATGCGATCTTCACCCTTAAAACAGCAATTGAAAATTTTTTTTACTCGAATCTATAAAAATCATACTTCATTGAAAAGGTCTGACTCCCTAGATTACAGAAATGCTATTTTCAGCCTTCTAGGTGCATTCCTTTACGAGTTATGAGCGATTAAAGTTTTCAAAAAACAATGAAATTTTGTTGGTACTCAAATCGCCGAAAGATGCGATCTTCACCCTCAAAACAGCAATTGAAAATTTTTGTACTCGAATCTATAAAAATCATACATCATTGAAAAGGTCTGACTCCCTAGATTACAGAAATGCTATTTTCAGCCTTCTAGGTGCATTCCTTTACGAGTTATGAGTGATTAAAGTTTTCAAAAAACATTGAAATTTTTTGGTACTCAAATCGCCGAAAGATGCGATCTTCACCCTTAAAACAGCAATTGAAAATTTTTTTTACTCGAATCTATCAAAATCATACATCATTGAAAAGGTCTGACTCCCTAGATTACAGAAATGCTATTTTCAGCCTTCTAGGTGCATTCCTTTACGAGTTATGAGCATTTAAAGTTTTCAAAAAACAATGAAATTTTTTGGTACTCAAATCGCCGAAAGATGCCATCTTCACCCTCAAAACAGCAATTGAAAATTTTTTTACTCGAATCTATAAAAATCATACATCATTGAAAAGGTCTGACTCCCTAGATTACAGAAATGCTATTTTCAGCCTTCTAGGTGCATTCCTTTACGAGTTATGAGTGATTAAAGTTTTCAAAAAACAATGAAATTTTTTGGTACTCAAATCGCCGAAAGATGCGATCTTCACCCTTAAAACAGCAATTGAAAATTTTTTTTACTCGAATCTATAAAAATCATACTTCATTGAAAAGGTCTGACTCCCTAGATTACAGAAATGCTATTTTCAGCCTTCTAGGTGCATTCCTTTACGAGTTATGAGCATTTAAAGTTTTCAAAAAACAATGCATTTTTTTGGTACTCAAATCGCCGAAAGATGCGATCTTCACCCTCAAAACAGCAATTGAAAATTTTTTTACTCGAATCTTTAAAAATCAAAACAGCAATTGAAAATTTTTTTGTCTATAAAAATCATACATCATTGAAAAGGTCTGACTCCCTAGATTACAGAAATGCTATTTTCAGCTTTCTAGGGGCATTCCCTTACGAGTTATGAGCATTTAAAGTTTTCAAAAAACAATGAAATTTTTTTGGTACTCAAATCGCCGAAAGATGCGATCTTCACCCTCAAAACAGCAATTGAAAATTTTTTACTCGAATCTATAAAAATCATACATCATTGAAAAGGTCTGACTCCCTAGATTACAGAAATGCTATTTTCAGCCTTCTAGGTGCATTCCTTTACGAGTTATGAGCATTTAAAGTTTTCAAAAAACAATGCATTTTTTTGGTACTCAAATCGCCGAAAGATGCGATCTTCACCCTCAAAACAGCAATTGAAAATTTTTTTACTCGAATCTATAAAAATCATACATCATTGAAAAGGTCTGACTCCCTAGATTACAGAAATGCTATTTTCAGCCTTCTAGGTGCATTCCTTTACGAGTTATGAGCATTTAAAGTTTTCAAAAAACAATGCATTTTTTTGGTACTCAAATCGCCGAAAGATGCGATCTTCACCCTCAAAACAGCAATTGAAAATCATACATCATTGAAAAGGTCTGACTCCCTAGATTACAGAAATGCTATTTTCAGCTTTCTAGGGGCATTCCCTTACGAGTTATGAGCATTTAAAGTTTTCAAAAAACAATGAATTTTTTTGGTACTCAAATCGCCGAAAGATGCGATCTTCACCCTCAAAACAGCAATTGAAAATTTTTTACTCGAATCTATAAAAATCATACATCATTGAAAAGGTCTGACTCCCTAGATTACAGAAATGCTATTTTCAGCCTTCTAGGTGCATTCCTTTACGAGTTATGAGCATTTAAAGTTTTCAAAAAACAATGCATTTTTTTGGTACTCAAATCGCCGAAAGATGCGATCTTCACCCTCAAAACAGCAATTGAAAATTTTTTTACTCGAATCTTTAAAAATCAAAACAGCAATTGAAAATTTTTTTGTCTATAAAAATCATACATCATTGAAAAGGTCTGACTCCCTAGATTACAGAAATGCTATTTTCACCTTTCTAGGGGCATTCCCTTACGAGTTATGAGCATTCAAAGTTTTCAAAAAACAATGAAATTTTTTTGGTACTCAAATCGCCGAAAGATGCGATCTTCACCCTCAAAACAGCAATTGAAATTTTTTTACTCGAATCTATAAAAATCATACATCATTGAAAAGGTCTGACTCCCTAGATTACAGAAATGCTATTTTCAGCCTTCTAGGTGCATTCCTTTACGAGTTATGAGCATTTAAAGTTTTCAAAAAACAATGCATTTTTTTGGTACTCAAATCGCCGAAAGATGCGATCTTCACCCTCAAAACAGCAATTGAAAAATCAATACATCATTGAAAAGGTCTGACTCCCTAGATTACAGAAATGCTATTTTCAGCCTTCTAGGTGCATTCCTTTACGAGTTATGAGCATTTAAAGTTTTCAAAAAACAATGCATTTTTTTGGTACTCAAATCGCCGAAAGATGCGATCTTCACCCTCAAAACAGCGATTGAAAATTTTTTTACTCGAATCTATAAAAATCATACATCATTGAAAAGGTCTGACTCCCTAGATTACAGAAATGCTATTTTCAGCTTTCTAGGTGCATTCCTATACGAGTTATGAGCATTCAAAGTTTTCAAAAAATAGAAAAATTTTTTGGTACTCAAATCGCCGAAAGATGCGATCTTCACCCTCAAAACAGCAATTGAAAATTTTTTTACTCGAATCTATAAAAATCATACATCATTGAAAAGGTCTGACTCCCTAGATTACAGAAATGCTATTTTCAGCCTTCTAGGTGCATTCCTTTACGAGTTATGAGCATTTAAAGTTTTCAAAAAACAATGCATTTTTTTGGTACTCAAATCGCCGAAAGATGCGATCTTCACCCTCAAAACAGCAATTGAAAATTTTTTTACTCGAATCTTTAAAAATCAAAACAGCAATTGAAAATTTTTTTGTCTATAAAAATCATACATCATTGAAAAGGTCTGACTCCCTAGATTACAGAAATGCTATTTTCAGCTTTCTAGGGGCATTCCCTTACGAGTTATGAGCATTCAAAGTTTTCAAAAAACAATGAAATTTTTTTGGTACTCAAATCGCCGAAAGATGCGATCTTCACCCTCAAAACAGTAATTGAAATTTTTTTACTCGAATCTATAAAAATCATACGTCATTGAAAAGGTCTGACTCCCTAGATTACAGAAATGCTATTTTCAGCCTTCTAGGTGCATTCCTTTACGAGTTATGAGCATTTAAAGTTTTCAAAAAACAATGCATTTTTTTGGTACTCAAATCGCCGAAAGATGCGATCTTCACCCTCAAAACAGCAATTGAAAAATCAATACATCATTGAAAAGGTCTGACTCCCTAGATTACAGAAATGCTATTTTCAGCCTTCTAGGTGCATTCCTTTACGAGTTATGAGCGATCAAAGTTTTCAAAAAACAATGAAATTTTTTTGGTACTCAAATCGCCGAAAGATGCGATCTTCACCCTCAAAACAGCAATTGAAACAGCATTCAAAGTTTTTGAAAAGGTCTGAGTTGTGTTCCAAAAAAGTGAGTTACTATTCTATTATTTAAAAAATTAAAAACCTCGCTAGATTACAGAAATGCTATTTTCAGCCTTCTAGGTGCATTCCTTTACGAGTTATGAGCATTTAAAGTTTTCAAAAAACAATGCATTTTTTTGGTACTCAAATCTTCACCCTCAAAACAGCAATTGAAAATTTTTTTACTCGAATCTATAAAAATCATACATCATTGAAAAGGTCTGACTCCCTAGATTACAGAAATGCTATTTTCAGCCTTCTAGGTGCATTCCTATACGAGTTATGAGTTTTCAAAAAACAATGCATTTTTTTGGTACTCAAATCGCCGAAAGATGCGATCTTCACCCTCAAAACAGCAATTGAAAATTTTTTTACTCGAATCTATAAAAATCATACATCATTGAGAAGGTCTGACTCCCTAGATTACAGAAATGCTATTTTCAACCTTCTAGGTGCATTCCTTTACGAGTTATGAGTGATTAAAGTTTTTTTGGTACTCAAATCGCCGAAAGATGCGATTTTCACCCTTAAAACAGCAATTGAACATTTTTTTTACTCGAATCAATCAAAATCATACATCATTGAAAAGGTCTGACTCCCTAGATTACAGAAATGCTATTTTCAGCCTTCTAGGTGCATTCCTTTACGAGTTATGAGCATTTAAAGTTTTCAAAAAACAATGCATTTTTTTGGTACTCAAATCGCCGAAAGATGCGATCTTCACCCTCAAAACAGCAATTGAAAATTTTTTACTCGAATCTATAAAAATCATACATCATTAAAAAGGTCTGACTCCCTAGATTACAGAAATGCTATTTTCAGCCTTCTAGGTGCATTCCTTTACGAGTTATGAGCATTTAAAGTTTTCAAAAAACAATGCATTTTTTGGTTTTCAAATCGCCGAAAGATGCGATCTTCACCCTCAAAACAGCAATTGAAAATTTTTTTACTCGAATCTTTAAAAATCATACATCATTGAAAAGGTCTGACTCTCTAGATTACAGAAATGCTATTTTCAGCCTTCTAGGTGCATTCCTTTACGAGTTATGAGCATTCAAAGTTTTCAAAAAACAATGCATTTTTTTTGGTACTCAAATCGCCGAAAGATGCGATCTTCACCCTCAAAACAGCAAAATATGAGCATTCAAAGTTTTCAAAAAACAATGAAATTTTTTTGGTACTCAAATCGCCGAAAGATGCGACTTCACCCTCAAAACAGCAATTGAAAATTTTTTTACTCGAATCTATAAAAATCATACATCATTGAAAAGGTCTGACTCCCTAGATTACAGAAATGCTATTTTTAGCCTTCTAGGGACATACCCTTACGAGTTATGAGCATTTAAAGTTTTCAAAAAACACTGAAATTTTTTTGGTACTCAAATCGCCGAAATATGCGATCTTCACCCTCAAAACAGCAATTGAAAATTTTTGAAAAGGTCTGACTCCCTAGATTACGGAAATGCTATTTTCAGCCTTCTAGGTGTATTCCTATACGAGTTATGAGCATTCAAAGTTGTCAAAAAACAATGAATTTTTTTGGTACTCAAATCGCCGAAAGATGCGATTTTCACCCTCAAAACAGCAATTGAAAATTTTTTTACTCGAATCTATAAAAATCATACATCATTGAAAAGGTCTGACTCCCTAGATTACAGAAATGCTATTTTCAGCCTTCTAGGTGCATTCCTATACGAGTTATGAGCATTCAAAGTTTTCAAAAAACAATGAAATTTTTTTGGTACTCAAATCGCCGAAAGATGCGATCTTCACTCTCAAAACAGCAATTGAAAAATTTTTTACTCGAATCTATAAAAATCATACATCATTGAAAAGGTCTGACTCCCTAGATTCAGCCTTCTAGGTGCATTCCTTTACGAGTTATGAGCATTTAAAGTTTTCAAAAAACAATGCATTTTTTTGGTACTCAAATCGCCGAAAGATGCGATTTTCACCCTCAAAACAGCAATTGAAATTTTTTTTACTCGAATCTATAAAAATCATACATCATTGAAAAGGTCTGACTCGCTAGATTACAGAAATGCTATTTTCAGCCTTCCAGGTGCATTCCTTTATGAATCGCCGAAAGATGCGATCTTCACCCTCAAAACAGCAATTGAAAATTTTTTACTCGAATCTATAAAAATCATACATCATTGAAAAGGTCTGACTCCCTAGATTACAGAAATGCTATTTTCAGCCTTCTAGGTGCATTCCTTTACGAGTTATGAGCATTCAAAGTTTTTAAAAAACAATGCATTTTTTTGGTACTCAAATCGCCGAAAGATGCGATCTTCACCCTCAAAACAGCAATTGAAAATTTTTGAAAAGGTCTGACTCCCTAGATTACGGAAATGCTATTTTTAGCCTTCTAGGGACATACCCTTACGAGTTATGAGCATTTAAAGTTTTCAAAAAACACTGAAATTTTTTTGGTACTCAAATCGCCGAAAGATGCGATCTTCACCCTCAAAACAGCAATTGAAAATTTTTTGAAAAGGTCTGACTCCCTAGATTACAGAAATGCTATTTTCAGCCTTCTAGGTGCATTCCTATACGAGCTATGAGCATTAAAAGTTTTCAAAAAACAATGAATTTTTTTGGTACTCAAATCGCCGAAAGATGCGATTTTCACCCTCAAAACAGCAATTGAAAATTTTTTTCATCATACATCATTGAAAAGGTCTGACTCGCTAGATTACAGAAATGCTATTTTCAGCCTTCTAGGTGCATTCCTTTATGAGTTATGAGCATTTAAAGTTTTCAAAAAACAATGCATTTTTTTGGTACTCAAATCGCCGAAAGATGCGATCTTCACCCTTAAAACAGCAATTGAAAAATTTTTTACTCGAATCTATAAAAATCATACATCATTGAAAAGGTCTGACTCCCTAGATTACAGAAATGCTATTTTCAGCCTTCTAGGTGCATTCCTATACGAGTTATGAGCATTTAAAGTTTTCAAAAAACAATGAATTTTTTTGGTACTCAAATCGCCGAAAGATGCGATCTTCACTCTCAAAACAGCAATTGAAAATTTTTTTACTCGAATCTATAAAAATCATACATCATTGAAAAGGTCTGACTCCCTAGATTACAGAAATGCTATTTTCAGCCTTCTAGGTGCATTACTATACGAGTTATGAGCATTCAAAGTTTTCAAAAAACTGTAAAATTTTTTGGTACTCAAATCGCCGAAAGATGCGACTTCACCCTCAAAACAGCAATTGAAAATTTTTTTACTCGAATCTATAAAAATCATACATCATTGAAAAGGTCTGACTCCCTAGATTACAGAAATGCTATTTTTAGCCTTCTAGGGACATACCCTTACGAGTTATGAGCATTTAAAGTTTTCAAAAAACACTGAAATTTTTTTGGTACTCAAATCGCCGAAATATGCGATCTTCACCCTCAAAACAGCAATTGAAAATTTTTTTACTCGAATCTATAAAAATCATACATCATTGAAAAGGTCTGACTCCCTAGATTACAGAAATGCTATTTTCAGCCTTCTAGTACGAGTTATGAGCATTCAAAGTTTTCAAAAAACAATGCATTTTTTTGGTACTCAAATCGCTGAAAGATGCGATCTTCACCCTCAAAACAGCAATTGAAATTTTTTTTACTCGAATCTATAAAAATCATACATCATTGAAAAGGTCTGACTCCCTTGATTACAGAAATGCTATTTTCAGCCTTCTAGGTGCATTCTTTTACGAGTTATGAGCATTCAAAGTTTTCAAAAAACAATGAAATTTTTTTGGTACTCAAATCGCCGAAAGATGCGATCTTCACCCTCAAAACAGCAATTGAAAATTTTTTTACTCGAATCTATAAAAATCATACATCATTGAAAAGGTCTGACTCCCTAGATTACAGAAATGCTATTTTCAGCCTTCTAGGTGCATTCCTTTACGAGTTATGAGCATTCAAAGTTTTCAAAAAACAATGCATTTTTTTGGTACTCAAATCGCCGAAAGATGCGATCTTCACCCTCAAAACAGCAATTGAAAATCATACATCATTGAAAAGGTCTGACTCCCTAGATTACAGAAATGTTTTTTTCAGCCTGCTGGTGCATTCCTTTACGAGTTATGAGCGATTAAAGTTTTCAAAAAACACTGAAATTTTTTTGGTACTCAAATCGCCGAAAGATGCGATCTTCACCCTCAAAACAGCAATTGAAAATTTTTTTACTCGAATCTATAAAAATCATACATCATTGAAAAGGTCTGACTCCCTAGATTACAGAAATGCTATTTTCAGCCTTCTAGGTGCATTCCTTTACGAATTATGAGCATTCAAAGTTTTCAAAAAACAATGAATTTTTTTGGTACTCAAATCGCCGAAAGATGCGATTTTCACCCTCAAAACAGCAATTGAAATTTTTTACTCGAATCTATAAAAATCATACATCATTGAAAAGGTCTGACTCCCTAGATTACAGAAATGCTATTTTCAGCCTTCTAGGTGCATGCCTTTACGAGTTATGAGCATTCAAAGTTTTCAAAAAACAATGAAATTTTTTTGGTACTCAAATCGCCGAAAGATGCGATCTTCACCCTCAAAACAGCAATTGAAAATTTTTTTACTCGAATCTATAAAAATCATACATCATTGAAAAGGTCTGACTCCCTAGATTACAGAAATGCTATTTTCAGCCTTTTAGGTGCATTCCTTTACGAGTTATGAGCGATTAAAGTTTTCAAAAAACAATGAAATTTTTTTGGTACTCAAATCGCCGAAAGATGCGATCTTCACCCTCAAAACAGCAATTGAAATTTTTTTTACTCGAATCTATAAAAATCATACATCATAAAAAAGGTCTGACTCCCTAGATTACAGAAATGCTATTTTCAGCTTTCTAGGTGCATTCCTTTACGAGTTATGAGCATTCAAAGTTTTCAAAAAACAATGCATTTTTTTGGTACTCAAATCGCCGAAAGATGCGATCTTCACCCTCAAAACAGCAATTGAATTTTTTTTTACTGGAATCTATAAAAATCATACATCATTAAAAAGGTCTGACTCCCTAGATTACAGAAATGCTATTTTCAGCCTTCTAGGGACATACCCTTACGAGTTATGAGCATTTAAAGTTTTCAAAAAACACTGAAATTTTTTTGGTACTCAAATCGCCGAAATATGCGATCTTCACCCTCAAAACAGCAATTGAAAATTTTTTTACTCGAATCTATAAAAATCATACATCATTGAAAAGGTCTGACTCCCTAGATTACAGAAATGCTATTTTCAGCCTTCTAGTACGAGTTATGAGCATTCAAAGTTTTCAAAAAACAATGCATTTTTTTGGTACTCAAATCGCTGAAAGATGCGATCTTCACCCTCAAAACAGCAATTGAAATTTTTTTTACTCGAATCTATAAAAATCATACATCATTGAAAAGGTCTGACTCCCTTGATTACAGAAATGCTATTTTCAGCCTTCTAGGTGCATTCTTTTACGAGTTATGAGCATTCAAAGTTTTCAAAAAACAATGAAATTTTTTTGGTACTCAAATCGCCGAAAGATGCGATCTTCACCCTCAAAACAGCAATTGAAAATTTTTTTACTCGAATCTATAAAAATCATACATCATTGAAAAGGTCTGACTCCCTAGATTACAGAAATGCTATTTTCAGCCTTCTAGGTGCATTCCTTTACGAGTTATGAGCATTCAAAGTTTTCAAAAAACAATGCATTTTTTTGGTACTCAAATCGCCGAAAGATGCGATCTTCACCCTCAAAACAGCAATTGAAAATTTTTTTACTCGAATCTATAAAAATCATACATCATTGAAAAGGTCTGACTCCCTAGATTACAGAAATGCTATTTTCAGCCTTCTAGGTGCATTCCTTTACGAATTATGAGCATTCAAAGTTTTCAAAAAACAATGAATTTTTTTGGTACTCAAATCGCCGAAAGATGCGATTTTCACCCTCAAAACAGCAATTGAAATTTTTTACTCGAATCTATAAAAATCATACATCATTGAAAAGGTCTGACTCCCTAGATTACAGAAATGCTATTTTCAGCCTTCTAGGTGCATGCCTTTACGAGTTATGAGCATTCAAAGTTTTCAAAAAACAATGAAATTTTTTTGGTACTCAAATCGCCGAAAGATGCGATCTTCACCCTCAAAACAGCAATTGAAAATTTTTTTACTCGAATCTATAAAAATCATACATCATTGAAAAGGTCTGACTCCCTAGATTACAGAAATGCTATTTTCAGCCTTTTAGGTGCATTCCTTTACGAGTTATGAGCGATTAAAGTTTTCAAAAAACAATGAAATTTTTTTGGTACTCAAATCGCCGAAAGATGCGATCTTCACCCTCAAAACAGCAATTGAAAATTTTTTTACTCGAATCTATAAAAATCATACATCATTGAAAAGGTCTGACTCCCTAGATTACAGAAATGCTATTTTCAGCCTTCTAGGTGCATTCCTTTACAATTATGAGCATTTAAAGTTTTCAAAAAACAATGAAATTTTTTGGTACTCAAATCGCCGAAAGATGCGATCTTCACCCTCAAAACAGCAATTGAAAAACTTTTTACGAGTTATGAGCGATTTATGTTTTCAAAAAACAAAGAAATTTTTTTGGTACTCAAATCGCCGAAAGATGCGATCTTCACTCTCAAAACAGCAATTGAAAATTTTTTACTCGAATCTATAAAAATCATACATCATTGAAAAGGTCTGACTCCCTAGATTACAGAAATGCTATTTTCAGCCTTCTAGGTGCATTCCTTTATGAGTTATGAGCGATTAAAGTTCTCAAAAAACAATGAAATTTTTTTGGTACTAAAATCGCCGAAAGATGCGATCTTCACCCTCAAAACAGCAATTGAACATTTTTTACTCGAATCTATAAAAATCATACATCATTGAAAAGGTCTGACTCCCTAGATTACAGAAATGCTTTTTTCAGCCTTCTAGGTGCATTCCTTTACGAGTTATGAGCATTCAAAGTTTTCAAAAAACAGAATATTTTTTTGGTACTCAAATCGCCGAAAGATGCGATCTTCACCCTCAAAACAGCAATTGAAAATTTTTTACTCGAATCTATAAAAATCATACATCATTGAAAAGGTCTGACTCCCTAGATTACAGAAATGCTATTTTCAGCCTTCTAGGTGCATTACTATACGAGTTATGAGCATTCAAAGTTTTCAAAAAACAATGAATTTTTTTGGTACTCAAATCGCCGAAAGATGCGATCTTCACCCTCAAAACAGCAATTGAAAAATCATACATCATTGAAAAGGTCTGACTCCCTAGATTACAGAAATGCTATTTTCAGCCTTCTAGGTGCATTCCTTTACGAGTTATGAGCGATTAAAGTTTTCAAAAAACAAAATATTTTTTTGGTACTCGCCGAATCGCCGAAAGATGCGATCTTCACCCTCAAACAGCAATTGAAAATTTTTTTACTCGAATCTATAACAATCATACATCATTGAAAAGGTCTGACTCCCTAATAATATATATTATATCGCATATTACTATATTAATAAATATAAGAAAAACTTAAATTTCATATGTTTATAGATACATATATAGGTAACCGTCGGAGCGGAACTTTCTCCGCAACGCGTCCTTTCGTCCTTCGACGGAGATTCAATTTCGGTTCGAAGTAGCTGACATCGCAAAAAAAAGAAAAACTTCCGCACCAAGAACTTGTCGGAGGAATTCGGAGAAAATATTAAAGAAAAGAAAAACGATTTCAAGTACTTCATTGCATACAAATGGCATGCGTTTAATTTCGACATCGATAGGGCCAAATACAATTTAGGAAAGTAAATTTGTATTTGATGTTGAACACGTAAGGTGGAATGTAGCCCATCTGACCCAATTTGCTCATTAACCCAATGAGGAAGTTTGACATCAAAAATATTGTTTTTAAATATGGTAGAGTAGTTAGCTACCTTCGCAATGTACACGTTTTCTCGTACATTTTTGGTAAAGCACAGTTTAAGATAAAAAAGTACTGTTTTGAATATGGCCGAACAAGCAGAAAGGCCCGGATTTATTTTGTCTGAGCAGTTGTTTTGAAATTACTAGAAAAATTCAATCGAACAAGTTTTAAATCATCGGGCAAATTCTTAAACGCAAAACTTGCGCAAATTATGCTAAGCAAACAATTCCAAAATGCAAACGTAAACATCCCTGCTAAGCAGATTGTCCCTAAATATAGTAAATTTTATTTTCATGCGCAAATGCAAATGTATTTCGGCAAATGTCAAAAATATCTTGCGCACTTCACTTGCTTTGCCTTTTCAACTGCATTCTTCATTTGCTTTGCATGTGGGTATTAAGAATTTGCCCATCCATTGAACCTATAGTATAACCTATCACAAAAAAAAAGATAGCCATTTCATTGTTAAAGGGCTCAGAATTTTTTTTAGTTGATTAAAAGGTAAAAAACATTAATAAGATAAAAATTAGGTGTTGAATTGTATTTATTTTTTATTATTATTTGCATACAAAATTCATTTTCGTCATCGATTAGAATAACATTTATCACCATCGTAAATAATCCATGAGAAAATGTTTCACATTTCGTTCTTTCCTCCACAGCTGACTACGGCTTACAGTAGGTACATACACAACTTTAACATTTTATACAACAAGATGGAAATACTCCTTGAAATTGTCGCCTATTCGAGCAAGTGATCTTTGCTGAAGTGCAGCTGCAATTGGTTTACAAAATATTACCAAAATGAATATAATTATTTTAAACGTTGAAACAAAAAATATAACTTACTCTTCAACTTTGGTAGAGAAATCATCCAAACATGTTGCTTTTTTGACGCACATTCCCTTCCCAGCATTATTAAAATCAACATATTCTTCACCTTTCTTCAATATTGGCATATAAGTAAGAAAAACTGTTTCGCCATCGGTGTTTTTGTATGTGCACAGTGGTTGTTTAGCTGGAAATTAACAATTTTTTTCCTTCCATATAACCGTTCTTAAATCAAATATTATTCTATGATAGGTTTGATACATACCAGCGAAAGATATGTCAATAATAATTAATATACCGGCTAATAACGCCACTACACTTGAGAGAGACTTCATATTATTAATAATAGACACTGTGTGATGTGAAATCTAAATAAAACTAAACGAGTGCCCAACTATAAACTAGCCTTATATATTCCCATCTTTTCAAGAAAATGCGTCATTTTGCTCTTAACTAATTAATGTCTTTTCTAATTACGGTGCGGTGACCATCCGCTCTGATATCACTTTCAAAGATATCAGGTAAATGAATCAATTATTAATTAAAGTTTCACGGAACAAAAATGTGGCTAAACGATGCGATGTGCAGAAGCAACGATCTCAGGTACACTATTTGCAGTCTGATGGGGGCTTTGATTTGAAGAATCGTTTGGGTGTAGCATTGATTTAACTTTTTAAACTTAATCCACGTTTTCGAACAGAATTCAATAATTAATCAGCCACATACTATTTTTTGTATACACTTCTATGTTGTAGAATTGTAGACCTTAAAGTAAGCTTCATAAACTATTGAAAAATGTCATTCTTTTGCAGCTTCAGCCAGGAATTTAACCCCTTACCCTTGAACAAACCTCTTTAAGGCCTGGCATGCATCGCCATTAGTCACTTGAATATTGGATTGCGAATGACTAGCATTTTTAAAAGTTTGTTATTGGTTAGTTGGCTTCTTTCTTTTTTTCTTCCTACATACCTTGGCTAAGCTTAGAAAACCAAAGGAATGTGAATGATAGGCTTGGTAACTTTGAAACAGCTTTTAATTTCGGCCAAAAATTGGTGGTAGTTGTTCTTAGTCATTCTTAATGTTCAACCTAAATTGCTACTGTCAAGCATGAATGCAAACCCCTCCGGACATTGTTTTATTCCTCGTTATTTATAGTATTTACATGAGAAATTTAAATTTTTACAGTTTAAAATCAGAAGACCCGCAGGACAACAACGCACATCAGCCACAAGCTGACATAGCATCATCCTCAATTTACCCTACGGATCACAACTGACAACCAACATATCTGCGAAAATCTCGGCTTCTCTGCAAGCAACTTCTCAGACCTATCATAACATAGTGCTTGGTTTACTATATATCTCATAATATAAAACCAGGATGAAGAAAATCCTACAGAGTTGTAACCGACCTCATTTCGATCGCCAACAACGTAAAAACGTAATCAACCTTAGACTACGAGGTATCAGATCAGGCATCATTGCTGCAAAAAAGTGTATAAGCAATCATCCGAACCTGCTGGTGAAGTTTGAAATATTTTTATTTGTTTTGACCTGAAACGAAACTTAAATATTTAAGTTCAACAGAAGATTTTACATATATGTGACAGCTTAGGGTAAGGAAAAACTAGATCAAAAATGCGTTTAAGTTAAACATACTATACACATTTTTAAGCTTCGTAATAGCAAACAGCTCCCAGAACCATGTTGGATCAGGTTCAAATGTTTCTAATTTTCGATTTACCCAAGTCCTGGTTTGGTACCTTTATCCACTTTTTGATAACTAGAAAACATAATATGTAACAAGTTCTTAAAAGCGAATACATAACTTTTATTGTGTCATACAGTTTTTTACAGTTCGTTTCTATCAAGTAAAAAATAAGACTTGATCAAATTTAATGAAAATTTATAAATTTTCAGCCAATTATGAATTATGACACCAATAAAAGAAATTGATTCACGAAGTTGGTTAAACTATTAACCAATGCTTTAGAAGCAAAAGATATTTTATTGAAATTGTTCTACATAGCTGTTTTTTTTTAATTTTTTAATAAAAAATACGTTTTTCTATAGAAATACTAAACAAAACGAGATACCCATTTAGGGTTTGGATCAAATTGGAATCGAGGCTCAAGACTTCTAATCTGACGATTATCTCTTTTTTCTTTCCGTGGTTCATATAATGTTCAATGTCATGTGTAATGTCAACGTAAAAAGAAAGTACAAACAGAAAATTTATTAATTAAAATATTAACTAAATGCTTGGCATATGGCTGAGTAAGATAAACCGAGATTCAGACTCAAACGCTGTTTCAATTAAAGTTTAATTGAAAAACCACATCACATATTGTTAAGTTAAAAAAAAAAATTATCAGATCGTGATTAATCAAATCTGTCTTTTAGAATGATCTGTTTGTTTGCATGTTTTCGAAAAAAAATTAATTATTTTCAACAAATATTTATTTAACGCTATTAATATTATGCATCTGCAACATAAATACATACATTGGGACGATGGTCACCGTACTCGTATGTTTAGAAGCTTATTTAATTTATTGACAAGTTTTTTTTTACTTGCGACTATACAATAGTACAATACTATGGGGTATGTAATGTTATCGTGAAAAAAATCGAGCTCGAGGCATTTAATCAAAAGTGATTTTCTTCTAACTTTAATTTTCGGTTGAAATAATCGTGGAGATAAATCTTGTTTATTTCGAAAACAGCTCTGATAATTTGGATTTTTCTGCTGGGCTTTGTAAGTATTTAGTTTAAGTTATTTGGTGAAAAACATTTTCGAAAACCGTTATTAACTGAACCATATTTTCGATTTTCACATAAATGGTTTGACAGATTGCGATATAAAATTTTATAAAAATTCCTATATAATAAAAAACTTTAAAAATTGTTTTTATTGATTTTTTTTTTTTTGAAAATTTGAATTTTTTTTTAAACGGGTGGATTTTTTTTTTAAATTTTATTTCAAGGGTACATGTATGTATTATGAGTACTTTTTGGCTCGTGTTATCAGTTCGTAGAATGAATTTTATGCTTTTTAATATGTATATTTTTTTTTCTCTTTAAAATAGGAGCAAGTTCGTCCGATCTAGTTGTGCAAAACGATTATTTTTGTATTCTGAAACAAATTACATCAAAGAAATAATTAAATAATAAGTCTCAACTACATTTATGTTTGTTTAAAAACAATAACAGAAGATAAAATTAAGATTTACTACTACATGAAAAAATACACTGATAAATGTTCATTATTGTAAATATGTATGAAAATTGTATATCAATGCTATACATGTTAATTTCTAGTATACGTTTGAAAAAAATAGGTGTTATGCACATCCTGGTTTGCTCCCACATTTTTTGTATGTGTTCTGCAGGTTATTAGGAAGAAACTCCTCTAAAATTACATACGAAATGACAAAACGGTTAAAATAAAATAATTTTAACTGTTTTATAAGCTTGATCTAGGTTTTCGAAATCATTAAATTAAACAATATTAATTCGGAATATAGCAGTTACGATTTTATTATACATACATATGTACTTCGAACTCAAATAAACGTCTTTGTTTGGCAAAGATATTCATTTTTAGTATTTAAAACACCTGTTACCAAATCTTGAATTTTTAATTGGGTGACATGAATTACTATCGTAGATGAAAATTTTAATATTTCTGCTGTAAAATGCATCTAGCTAAGCTTTTGTTTTTTTTCCATGAACTTACTTTGAATGATATTGAGCTAAATATATACGTAAGATTTTACAGCTATTATAATTTTCGTTCTTGATAATAATCTGTCAGCAGTATAGCTGCTGTATCTCAAACAGGAAAGCTACACCCCCACTATGACGTGTACGGGTACCCTGATTTAATTGGCATTGATGCTGAACAGCTGAACTTAAAGCTCAGTTACATGATAAGAGGGCTCTTAATTGTAAAGTACTACTAGATATATTTTTTGATGCATTTTGAGAATATTAATCATATAAAAGTTGTTGAGATTTATTTAATGAATCAGTTAATAAAAAATTATTATATTGTTAAAACCTACAAACTGCAAAAAAAAAATAATATAATTTTACTTATAACTTCGTATACCTATATAATTTTCAAACAATATGTTGAAACTTGAATTAAATTTTGGAGTTATAATCTTAGTTTGCGGGCTTTATTTAGCTGGGTCAAGTCCTAGTCAACGCTACATTGGGAATGCTGTTAATAAAGGTATATTCAAGCTAGAAACAATTTCAATAGATTAAGACCCAGTTTTTCAGTGCGAAAACAATTGTGTTTTAACAGATCATTTGTGTTTTAACACTAGTTAACACAAAAATATGTAATATGCAGCTGCTTGTAAACTGCGCAAGATATTTTTTTTTGTACATAATACTGTCATAATGCAACCAATAATGAATAATGGCTTGCAAGCAGACTCAAGCTACTTTGATTTACATACCTTACTCAGAGTTAACTGAAGACTGAAAAACTAGGCCTTACATTTATAGTCCCAATTTTTTCGTCTTAGATTTTCCGGGGATGTGCTTTTATAATGGCACTCAAACACCAATCAAGATTGGATCAACCTTTAAGCCAACATCTGAATGTGTTCAAATATACTGCAGAGAGGATTTTGTTCTTTACCTGTTGTAGTACGTTTTAATATATTGCTAGTAATTTTCACAACTCTTTAAATAAATTTATATATTTTCAGTTGCCCTCGGTACATGCTTGGTGAAGGTTGTGAGGTGACATTTAATGAAGGTGCAGAGTTTCCTAACTGCTGTGCAAACATTACCTGTCCAAAAAGACCCCAAAAAATAAAGTAACTCTATTTCATTTACTTTTATGAATAAATGATTTTGAAAGTACCTATCCTTAGTTTAAATAGTAATAATATTAAATTTTAGTATACAGTAAAACATAAAGTTTTTTTATACAAACATACGTACATGTACATACATATTTCTAAATAAAATACACAATTGAGTCGCACATAATTTTTCTTATGTCCAAGTGGTTTTAAGTTTAACAAGATGTATATTCTGTTAAATAAAGAAAAACTAAAGAAAGATGAATCCAAATTATCAATTTTCGATATTTGAAGAGTGGAGTCAGTTTCAGTTTCAGTTTCATTTTAATTTTAAATGTTCTATAATTTTTTTTGATGTTTTCTTATATATTTAAAATTATAAGTCTTAAGCGCTATTCATATGAGCTGCTACCTGCGTCTGCGAATAATTCTATTAAAGCTACTGCAGAAGCAAATATCAATTTATTCTTATTTTAATTGTTTTATTAAGTGAATAAATGATTATATTTACAACAATTTTAAATAGTAAAAATTGCGTATAATTAGTTAAAATTACAAAAAAAAAAAACAAATTTCAATATATTCTATGCGACCAACATATGCGACCTGCGACCAGTCAAATGTGAACTTGCAGTCTACAAATCCAAGACGAATTCCACAGAGCTGCGAACAAATAATTCGCAAGAATTTAACCTCAAAAAAGTTGTTTGCCTGCTTTTGTGTTGGGTGATCCGCATCTGTCTGTGACCACTCATATGAACGAAATGTCAAATTCTGCGACCATTTACAATTCGCAGACGCAGATTGGAGCTTATATGAATAACGCTTTTTGCTTTCAGTATATTTGACCTTAAATTTAAATATAAGCAATATATAAAGGTACTTACGTATGAAACCCCTTTGAGGTTGTCAACAAAAAAAAATGTTCCCAAAAAATTATGAATAAAAAATATTTCGAAAAATAATCTCAAAAATAAATGAGTAATGTCCAAAAATAGTAGATGAACGGAGGTATCAGATATTGACAAGGCTAGGGAGTCTATTTCCAGGGTCATTATACCCTTCTACTTCTGATATGAGCCTTATAGTATGTACTTGAATTTAAGTCCAGAACGGAAATTTTAGAACTTATCCATATCGAAGAGATATCAATCAAATTGTTATAGGAGTACCTACATATTTGAATAATGTCATGAGTCAAACACACTGTGTATGATTTTGTTTTAGATAAACTAAAAGCCCGATTTTATAATCATTTAAATAAATTAAACTAAAAGCCATCATATTTATGATTTTGCATTTTTTTTGTACATATGTATGTATATATGTATGTATTTTTATATTTTCTTTTATAAACTGAAAACTTTATTTGAATTCAATTTTTTTACCATTTTTGTTTTTGCTAAACTAAAAGAGCATGGCTGTTCTATATAATCTTTTATAAAAATTGTACTTACATACATATATGTATATTTATACTTACATAATGTTCATCTAATTTAAAATAATATTTCCAATGCCGTGGAAATAATATTATTTAAAGGATATCACTACACGGGTAAACGAGTTACGTAAAAGTACTTTAGTTAAGTTAAGTTTAATTTGACTTTTTATTTCAATTTAAATAAAATATAACATTTTGTTTCGTGTATAACAAAATTTATCTAAAGACATCTCGGTTTGGCCTATGGCTATCATTGATTGACATTTTAAATTTACAAAAAATAATAAGTATGGTGGCAAAAAATAATAGAATATACATATAATAAAATTGGAGTAAATAACAATATTAGAGGTCTAAAAATCTTTATTTATTATACAATTTCTATTTCGAAGTGCACCAAAAACATATGAGTAAATTGGGCAGATTGCAATGAAATGCTTAATGTCTTCACGTTCATTTTGATTGCATAGACTACAAAGTAGTGGCAGGTCAGGGAGATGGGGTATAAAGTTTAGCGGGAGTAGATCCCCTCGCGTTTTGAAGATAGCACTGTGCTCAATACACATACATACTTTTGAAACAGCGTTTACATAATGCTGAAAATAGACGTTTTGCTTCTTACAGCTTTTCTTCATGTTGACGTTCGAAGTAAATAAAACTCCAAGGTATTTATATTCTCGTACTATTTCCACTTTCTCTCCATCGAATGGCCACTTTTCATTTCTCGCATATCTGCCACACCGGCCCCTCTAAATATCATAACATTTACAATAATCCTTCAATCTGTTCATCATAAGTTGTAAAACATTTACTCTTTCCAAAAAGAAAATTAAGTCATCTTCATACATAAGAGCTGGTGTTTTGACTCCTCCAAACGTGATACTACCACCTACAGCATATATATTGTTTATTAATAAAACAAAGAGTAAAGCACTCAGGATACACCCTTGTTTAAGCCCAATTTCTGTCGTAAATTCATAGGCGATAGATTTTCCATCCCAAACATAAGCTGTGTTGTCAGTACACAGAGCTCTTAAGGAGTTAATTACTTTTCTTGACAAACCAATCGTTAATAACTATTAGAATAGATGTAGATCAAATCAGTGAAAGTTCTTAAAAATTACTTCAGAAATCAACTGATTGATTTAAAGGAAAACGGAACGATCTCCATAAAATAGAAAAACTTTATTAAATCAAGTTATAAATGGCAAATATATACATAGGTATAAGAATTTTGAGTAATCTTTCCGGAAATTCAACTGCAAGGGTAAAAATTGTAAACAACGGGCATTTAATAGAACGTGTACATGTGATGGAGTACGACAAAGAGGTAACTTGCGCTTTGCCTACGATTATAATCACTTATAAGCCTCTCAACTTTCGAACTTAATGCAGTAGCCGCATTTTATTATCACCGATAACCTGGATGGGTTACCCGGTGATAATAAAACGATCTAGGTCATGAAAAATTTTTACTTTGCGTTGTTGGCATGGGAATTTCCGTTTATGGTGTAAATTTTTGTGTTTGTCTGCTGTGGATGACTGAAATCGTTTATTTAATTTTTTTTTGTTGACATCTCACTTTTTCTTGTTTTTTTTCACACTAGTACCAACATTTACGATGAAAGTGGCCACCTAGCCGTCGAAGTTAAAACTATTTTCTGGGTTACAGAAGATAACCTAGATAAAAAGCAAGATCCTAAATTGTTGTTGTATTACATGTCAAAAATTAACCTAGAACCGGTTAAGAAAACCTGTATAGGTTATTTATGATAATAAAACGCGGCTAGTATGTGCTAAGACTAGGCTCAATATAAACTTAGAAAAGACAAACACTATGATCTATTCCATACAAATTCCTGTTCAACTGGAAGGAAAACTAATCGAGCATGTGGAAGATTTTACCTACCTTGGGTAATATAAAGGTACACAAAAATATAAAACAACAAATAATCTACCTTTGGAAACAATAATATTTGTATAACTCTAGATATCCTGGCCGCACACCCAACTCCGAAAATTGTAAAGTTTCTGTCCAATAGACGCTGATGTTCTTCCACTCTTAACATATTATGGTTCACAAACGTCCACTTATAACAAAGACAATATGGATAAACAGCAGTTTGACAAAGAGTAATGGAAAGATCTATCCAGAAAATGAGCATAGCCCCCATATTATGGTGTCTTTGATTAAAATGAATTTTGAATCCAATTATATTAATCAGACATAAGATATCAAATGATTGGATTGTTTGAATTAAATGAGTGAATAATGTGGAATTGGATTTAATAAATCTGGATTAATATTTTTATCTCAAATCATTTCAAATGATTCAATCCGAAAGCGAATCAATATTGCAGATGTTCTTGTTAAAGCTAGATTGCAAGATTGTTTTTTATTTTTATTTGAGAAAATGTTAAAAAGCTAACATTGAAATCCAAATTAAATTGGTTATATAGTAGTTTAAGACACAAGTTTATGTTGTAGATCCCCAACATTTTAAAAAATATATTAACCAGGCTAACTGTTAGATTTCTACTTATTTCAACTTTTAAATTTTCAGACGTTTAGTTAAAAAAAAAATTCAGTTATTTTTGTATTATAGAATTAACTAAAAAAATATTACAAAATTCAACAAAATAGTCTTAAAATGTATATGTCTATCTTTTAGTACTTTTATTCAGGAGTATATATTATAGATACCCAACATTTTAGAAAATGCATTAACCGGGCTAATTGTTAGATTTCTACTTATTTTTACTTTTGAATTTTCAGACGTTTAGTAAAAATAAATATATAAACTTTTATTCAGGAGTATTCGTTCATAATCTATCAAGTTTCTGAACGAATGTTCAAGTAATCAGTAATAATTAGGTTTGATTTGTAGTTATTTTATTTGTACACAATAGTTTATATTTTATTGTGTTCGATTTTTTTTATTTTTGTTTTACTAACAAATAACACCACTCTTAATGATGCCTGGTGACAAGTTTGTGTTATATCTAAAGGTGAAAAAACTCTAAGTAAAATAATGTGGCAGTAGGCACCATACATTATACATACGTACTCACAGCGTTAACATTTTTTAATGTTCTTAATTTGTTATTAATTAGTATTGCCAATCAAGTTGACAACGGCCAAGGTCATGGCTTTAAAATTAAGTGCTGTGTGAGTATAAGTAAAGTTTTCTAAAGACTAAACACAATGCCTTGAAAAAAAGTTTAACATTCGACTGATCTCACGAACATGCTCTTGTAGTCGAAGAAGCCAAAAAACCTCACTTATAATAAAATAAATGTGACGCGATTGGTGATTAAGAACTGAAATTTAGGGTTTGAAAAAAAATTAGTTTGCACACATTCTAGGATAAATGATCATGAATTTCACACAACCCACTGTGAAAAAATTAGACAATAGGAATCAAAATTAACTCATAAAGTCCTCCATCATTACCTCATGAAAAGGAAATATTTATGACGTAACGAAGAGGATTTTTTAAGATTATGAGTTCCTTGAACGCTTTGTGAATACCGGCATGAGACTGAAGGCAAATAATTTTTTTTACTGAAACCAATACCTACCCCACGAGTAGATTGGCGGTCTTGATAGAAGAGCTGGAGGCTGTTAGACATAAAGGTAATTTTATGTTTTCGATTGTATTCTGACAAATCATATATAAGCTGTAGCAGTGTATTATCAATATCAGTTTATAAGGAATTATTAGACTGTAAAAGCCATACGACCCAATTCCAATTCAATTTAAGAATTTTTGTAAATTCCGTAATAATACCATGAAGCTTGTATTTTATTTTGGATTTATTCTTTTTACTTGTGGCTTTTATTTAGTGACTCCACGTTTCATTGGCTATGCTTTCAATAAAGGTATGTTAATTTTGAACATAATTTGTCATCGGAATTAATTATTTCGTTTAAGATTATCCGGGAATGTGCTTCTATAATGACACTCAAACACCGATCAAGATTGGATCAACATATAGGCCAACATCTGAATGTGTTGAAATAACCTGCAGAGAGGACTTTGTTTTGAAATTGGAATAGTATGTTTTGATAAAATAACTTTACATTTCAATGCCTCTTAATATCTTTCACAAAACTTCAGTTGTCCCTTTTACATGATTGGACAAGGCTGTAAGGTGACATTAGATAAAGGTGCAGAGTATCCTGACTGTTGTGCGAAATTTATCTGTCCAAACAAAACACCAGAAAACAACTGATTCCAGGCGATTTCATTTATGATACACCGGGCACATTCAGCCCAAAAGCGTAAAGTTTGATATTTACAAAATGAATACCTAAATATATGTAAACAAATTCAAAATTTAATGAAAATTTATTTATATTAGGTACTTTTTTTACCACTTCAAGCTTGTTGTTGTAGTGAGCTTGTACTTCATCATGAGTGCTTGCCTCTTGCGAGAAGTTGTAAAATTCTCCAAGAGTATCAATTGGGAAGAATAGAGCGCATATTCGCCTTTTAGTTCGGATTAGGTATAAAATTGTAGGTCCCCTCCATTTCTGCAATAAGACGCACACAGGAATGGTTGAGAGTTGTAAGTCGCTTAGGCCGGGGTTCTTCATGGTCTGTCGCCCCAAGTTTATTTTTATTTATTTATAAAAGCTCATATGACAGTTAATCATGAAAAAAGAGTAGATGATGAGAGCTTTAAAAGGATAACGTTAATATTTCATTTCGGCAACATAGGCATAAAAATAAACAAAATCATACAAATGCCAAGTTCAGGTTCCACTAAATATATCCAAAAAAAAATTGTGATGGTTAGCGTATCTTTTGAGGCTATATTTAGCTTTTTTCAAGCTTTGAATAAAACCCTGAAATTGGCTAGTTAAGGAAGATGCCTGACTGTAAAATAATAAAAATATAAAATTGTGAAAACAGGGAAGGACTCTGCATGCAATTTATTGGTGAAAATAAGCCGGACAAAATTGTTAAGCGTTCTTGAATAACGAATCTTCCTTGCTATTTTGTTGAATACTTTCCTATAAAATTAGAGATCAGCAATAATTGCCAATCTTTTCTCAGAGAGTAACTACATTTCTCTATAAAGAATTTGGTTACGGTTTGAGATTTATTAAAAAAAAATTTGGGTTGCCGGTTGACCTTTATTTTTTGTTTTCAAAAATATTTCTCAATAGTTGATTTTTTTACGAAAAAATTTATGGAAAAGGTCAACTTTTAAACTTTTTCGCTGAAAATAAATCAAAAATTTCTAATGCAAAAACAAATTCTATTGATGACATGAGAACGTACCTATTTATTTTTGAAAATAAATACATTATGATACATTATGCACATCCGCATGAATCATAGCTTACCAAATACTAACGGTTATACTAACGGCCATTCTGATTGATAAAATTGCAGATGAGATTTATTTTTTTTTCTCTCTAAAGTAAAACTCAGTGGTTAACCATAACCTAAAAAAAAAAATAATGGTTACGCGCACAACTTGACCGATATTTTTTGTTTTTGATTGAAATTAAAGGTTATTGAGTGAGCATTTATGAAAAACTCATCAAATAAAAGTTATAAGAGAACCCATCAAAAGGTTGAGATTTATTTCTGATCTCTGATTAAAATTCTGCTTAGAAAACGAAACTTTGGAAAAAAAATCTGCATGTTGTGCCTTCTTTTTTCTTATTGCACATTTTACCCCTTTATAAGGAGAGAAACGTTGAATAAATTCTTAATTACTTCAGCGTTACAATTTTCACATGAAGTTTCACTTACATACATTTTTTTGTAGCTAATACTGCTGTTATTTTTAAATACTTTTTTATAAGAGAGCCAACATTTTTGAAAAAAAAATTTATAGGTACCATGAAGACTCCTAGAGAAATATTTTTTTATTATATTCTAAATGGTCATAATACCTGCTGTCACCATCAGTTGGAAAGTTATCTATTAAATATGGGACACCCTGTATTCCAGTGACCCACTGATACCTAAGATTTTATTATTTTATTTAACTTTTTTGCTAAGTCACTTATTTATCGTTTTGAATATAAAAATAGAAATAAGCTTCACCCAATCCACCTATTTTAGAAGAAGAAGGATATAAATTGCAGATCCAGGGTTTAAATAGTTTTATTTTATACTCCTCTTTAAATTCTCTCCGCTAACTCGGGATTAACTTGTGATGCTTTTTTCCTTATGCTGAGGTAAGCTCGTCGTGTCCAAGGTTTTTCCGAAGAAAGCAAAGTAAAACTCGGATAAAGAAGGAAGAACTCGCCAATTACCAGTTATAATCTTTTATTTTATTGACAATTAAAATAAAAAGGTTTACAATCTTATAATACTCTTGTTCTTAAATAACTAACACGGTATTTCATATATCTTATTCTTAAAATAATAAAGGATTCTAATTCCAGCCCAAGGCGACTCCAAGGGAAAATTATTTTGCCCTTACTTCCTCTGAAGAAGAAAGAGGGATATCAACGGCGGTACAGGAATCTGATTCCAGCCCAAGGCTACTCCAAGGGAGAATTAATTGGCCCTTACTTCCTCTGAAGGAGAAAGAGGGATATCAACGGCGGTATAGGAATCTGATTCCAGCCCAAGGCTACTCCAAGGGAGAATTACTTGGCCCTTACTTCCTCTGAAGGAGAAAGAGGGATATTAACGGCGGTACAGGAATCTGATTCCAGCCCAAGGCTACTCCAAGGGAGAATTAATTGGCCCTTACTTCCTCTGAAGGAGAAAGAGGGATATTAACGGCGGTACAGGAATCTGATTCCAGCCCAAGGCTACTCCAAGGGAGAATTAATTGGCCCTTACTTCCTCTGAAGGAGAAAGAGGGATATTAACGGCGGTACAGGAATCTGATTCCAGCCCAAGGCTACTCCAAGGGAAAATTAGCTAGTCTACCACTACAAATTCTACTAAAAAGTAAGGTCTGGCTTAAAAATAGCACACAAGGTACTATAAAAGCGACCTGTAGGGATCAGTAGTTAGTGATCGCCGGAACCTTATAACTCTCAGCTGGCCAAATATAAAATATGAGGTAGTTTCACCGAGTGATAAGCTTCGAATTACTCGGAATTTCATCCATCCTCTTGTTGACTTTTCAGCTATGACACAGTGTGAACTATATGAGGTAAAGTGCAAAGTTAATATTATTTTAGTAATACACACTGTGCCGATGCTGCTGTATGCTGCTGCTGATGACGTAGTGTCGTTGGCTCGGTAGATGGGCGGCTATCATCGGTTGTTGTTGTTGTGCTGATGATTATTTAAAGGTCCTGGTGCAGGTTGGTTGATATTGCTGGTTATTTGTTTTAAGGTTCTTGTGCAGGTCGGTTGTGGTTGCTGGTTAATTAACTGGTTCATCGGTGGCCGGTTAATAATAAGGTAACGGCATACGGGAGGGGCTGCGTAAGTGTAACGTTTCGTTACACACCCCCCTTTCTTTGGAAGACGAGAACCTTCTCGTCTTAAGTTATTTTAATATATATTAATTTTTTTCTTTTGTATATTTTATATATATATTTTTTTCTTTTTTTTTCAATTCATTGGATTTTTTTTTTTTTTTTTTTTATATATATTTTTTTTTTGTTTTTTTTTTTTTTTTTTTCTTCTTTCTTTTTCAATTCAGTTTTTTTTTTTTTTTTTTTTTTTTTTTTTTTTTTTTTTTTTTTTTATTTTGATAAAAAAAATAACAAATAATTCTTAAAAATAATTCAAAAAAAACAAACAATTCTTATAAGAAGAAAAAAAAAAATGGCAATCAGTTCTATTTCTCCACTCGGATATTCTTGCGGTAGGTTCCAAATCTCAGCAAGGCATTCTTTCCGCACCTATTCAGGAATACTTTTATGTCACCCCACGGGCGGTGAATAAAAAATTCCCGATGGTGACGGGTTCCACTGATTGTGATGCTCTTGAATGGATCGAAAGGTATATTTGCAGCCACTTGTGGTGCTGACGGTGCGAGAGGTGCTGGCATTTCTGGCGACGGTGAAGGAACTTCTGCTATTGATGCTAGCCTAGGAGCCATATTCTTGACTGCTGCTTTCGGGATCGCAAAATAATTGTATCCAGGGTTAAATATACCAAACCCTGGCTGGGTTCCTGGACGGTGAGCGGTTTCGGGTACTGCTGTTTGGGCCATTCCCTGTTGGCTGGTACTGGTGGAGGCGCCTGTTGCTTCGGGTTTAAAGGGGTCCATTATTTTGGCTTTGGCTGGTCCATTCCTTTTAAACCATAAACCTTCGGCGGCTTTCAATGTTGCCCGTACTCTACTCGTTTGGACGACCTCAGGTGTCTTCGATCTAACGGGCGCGGCTGAATTTACTACATGTACCTCTTTCTTTACCCGGCTGGTACGAGAAGGTTTCACCTTAAATCGTATTTTCTCTTCCCCTCGACAAGGGATGGAAATCTTTGACGGCATCGTCGGTTGCCGTACGCACGGATCTTTGATTTTTGGTCTTGTGGTCACGGTGCGAGTGGTTGCGGTAGACACGGACTTATTAGGCGGCATTTGTGGTTGTTTTGATGGTTGGTACAATGGCGGCGGGACGCTGGTGACGGGTTGTACTGGTGACTTCGTTGTTGCTGGGACGACGAAGGTTGACATTAGCGTTGGTCTGGAGGCCACAGCGGTTGCGGGGAATCTTGGTGGCCTAATCCTTTCTGGTGATGAAAGCCGATTAAATCGCTTGTTTGAATACGGCTTTGTACTCGGACGATGATTTCGGGGACTGCGGCGCCCTCCTTCATCCCGATGTGGGCTTCGGCTTCGTCTGGCTTCCATTAACTTTTTATTTTTCCTTTTTGCGAGCTTCGAAGTGTTGCTATTTGCGGTCGGCGGTTGAATGATTAAAGATGACGAATGCTCTCCGGTATTTATTCTATGTTCTAGTTTGTCGGAATAAAATCCTTTTAAATCTCGTATATGGGCCCTCGAAGGAATTTTTGATTCCTTTTCTCCTTTCTTTTTGGCATGACAAGTCGTAATACTCTTGTCCCGGTTTTGTTTCCTTCCGGTTACTGGTTTGTTGGCCATGAAAATTTGCAAATTTGCCTGACTCATTAAATCCATTCCAATAATGGCGTCTTCTGACAGAGCGGGGAGGTACGTAACCTCTCCCGTAACTTCCATGCCTCCTACAAATAACGTAATTAGGTAGTGTTCGGATGTCATAACTGGATCGTCATTGGCTAAGTGAACCGGGCGGTAGTCTACCTTCATTGGTATCCCGAGTTCGGTGAACCTCTGTCTAAGTTCTTGTCCGATGAATGTTCGAGTGGATCCTGTATCAATTAAGGCTTGATACTTGTGATTGCCTACCTCGATGGGTATGAAATACCGTGTATCATGGCCTGGTGGATAGTTAATTACTGCTACTCCGGGATTTTGCCGGCAATTACAGTCTTTAGTCAACTTGCCATCTTCTCCACAAAACGAACAGAAAAGCCGGAATGGTCGGTTGCAGTTCTCCTTACGGTGGCCTCGCTGTTTACATTTCCAACAATGAGTTTTCCTGTCGTAAGAACTAGCGGTCGGCGTGCGGCGTGGAGTTTGTTGCGTCGTAAGGCTGGTTGAGGCGGTGGGGCGTGCGTTCGGGTCATCCTTTTTAATTGACTCGTACTCTTCTGCTAAGAACATTAATTCCTCGAGAGTAGTGAAGTCTCGGCGACGAATATAGTATCTATATTCGGCGCGCATACTATCGAAGATCCGGTCCACGTTTTCGGCTATGGTCATTCTGGGGTGCTGCCTTATGAGATATTGTACGGCCTGGATATAATCCTTAGCTCGTTCACGGGGCCCCTGTCGCTTGCGAAATATCTCGTCCTCCAATTTTTGAAGATATCTAGCAGGCAGGAAGTAACGGATAAATGATTCTCGGAAATCGTCCCATTTCGAAAAATTATCGCCGTTAATGCGTAACCATTCTAGGGCTGAACCACGGAACAATTCGGGTAGCGTGCGCAGCATGTCGTTAGGTGGTATATTATAACAACGCGTTAATTCAGCCAAACGCTCCAAAAATTCCAACGGGTTCCCAGTGGAATCGAAACGCAAACCCCATTTGCGGACCGTGTTCATGACCTCGGCCTCGTAACTCAACGTGAGTCGTCCGGTTGACACAGCACCTGCGGGAACGGTATCTGGCGGTGAAAGAAATCCGGTTGCTGCGTACTGAGGCGGAATTGGGTGTGGAACAGGAGTACTGCTGGCTGGAGGTGGCGGTTGATATACAGTTAACGGTGGAGGCGGGTGCACAGTCAAATGTACTGGTGACTTAGGTCGAAATTCGGGAACGTGGATGTTGATTTGACTTTTCTGCATAAGTTCTGACTGAACCTCCTTATCCTCTGTCTCCACGCTTTCTCTTACTTCCACAATCTCTTCCCACTCGGCGCATAGGTTTTGGGTGGACTTATGAGCCCTGAGCTCCTTGAAGTGCTGGCTTAATCTTTTACGAAGATTTTGGACAGTGCCAGTAGTTTCCAAACCCCTGGCGGTCAGTACCTCTATGAGTTCTGGTCTCTTTAAAAAGTATATGAAGCCGAGGTTTTGGTATATGGTCGGTTCAGCCTGCGCAGATGTTTCGTCGTCGGACATGATGATAATATATATCGGATAACTGGTAATTGGTTTCGGCGGTACGGGTGGTCGGTGTAAGGCTGTTTATGTACAGCTGTTGGTATTCGATGCACGCGGGTCGGTATGCGGCAATCGAAGAACGGCGGTCGGTATGCGGCGGTCGGTGTGCGGCGGTCGGTATAAAGCTGCCAATGTGCAGCGGGCGGTAGGTGAAATTTATAGAAATTTCCAGGTCGGTCGGCGGTGGTTGGAGTTCGGATGAACCTTCTAAAGGTCCCTGCTCGGGCGCCAAAATGTGATGCTTTTTTCCTTATGCTGAGGTAAGCTCGTCGTGTCCAAGGTTTTTCCGAAGAAAGCAAAGTAAAACTCGGATAAAGAAGGAAGAACTCGCCAATTACCAGTTATAATCTTTTATTTTATTGACAATTAAAATAAAAAGGTTTACAATCTTATAATACTCTTGTTCTTAAATAACTAACACGGTATTTCATATATCTTATTCTTAAAATAATAAAGGATTCTAATTCCAGCCCAAGGCGACTCCAAGGGAAAATTATTTTGCCCTTACTTCCTCTGAAGGAGAAAGAGGGATATCAACGGCGGTACAGGAATCTGATTCCAGCCCAAGGCTACTCCAAGGGAGAATTAATTGGCCCTTACTTCCTCTGAAGGAGAAAGAGGGATATTAACGGCGGTACAGGAATCTGATTCCAGCCCAAGGCTACTCCAAGGGAGAATTAATTGGCCCTTACTTCCTCTGAAGGAGAAAGAGGGATATTAACGGCGGTACAGGAATCTGATTCCAGCCCAAGGCTACTCCAAGGGAGAATTAATTGGCCCTTACTTCCTCTGAAGGAGAAAGAGGGATATTAACGGCGGTACAGGAATCTGATTCCAGCCCAAGGCTACTCCAAGGGAAAATTAGCTAGTCTACCACTACAAATTCTACTAAAAAGTAAGGTCTGGCTTAAAAATAGCACACAAGGTACTATAAAAGCGACCTGTAGGGATCAGTAGTTAGTGATCGCCGGAACCTTATAACTCTCAGCTGGCCAAATATAAAATATGAGGTAGTTTCACCGAGTGATAAGCTTCGAATTACTCGGAATTTCATCCATCCTCTTGTTGACTTTTCAGCTATGACACAGTGTGAACTATATGAGGTAAAGTGCAAAGTTAATATTATTTTAGTAATACACACTGTGCCGATGCTGCTGTATGCTGCTGCTGATGACGTAGTGTCGTTGGCTCGGTAGATGGGCGGCTATCATCGGTTGTTGTTGTTGTGCTGATGATTATTTAAAGGTCCTGGTGCAGGTTGGTTGATATTGCTGGTTATTTGTTTTAAGGTTCTTGTGCAGGTCGGTTGTGGTTGCTGGTTAATTAACTGGTTCATCGGTGGCCGGTTAATAATAAGGTAACGGCATACGGGAGGGGCTGCGTAAGTGTAACGCTTCGTTACAAACTCAATAAATATTTTTATCAAATATGAGGATGTGAAATACAGTACATATTTTGAGTTTTAAATACTTTAGGTAAAGCAGAAACTATGCTATTTTGTTGCTATTTTTACAACCTTCAACCTAATTTTCCATTTTCCAACATAGTGTTCTAATTTTTCGATCACATTTTCTTAGATTCTTCTGGAAATGGAAAATTTCCGTTAACAAGATTGTATTGTACATTTGTAATAAAATCCGGATCATTTTACATCGATAAAACATACCTACAGTTATTTGTATAGACAAATTGAAAAATAGTTTTTAGTTCAAATCTTACAAGTTAGGGTTTGTTTTTATTATTTGTTGGTACTTTGGTAGATGAGTTTATCCTCCTCCTTCAGCTTTTTTGGCCACTGAAAGTGGCAATCAAACAAAGTTACAAAGCTACAATATACAATATACAATATCCAATATAGTGTTAATCTTTTCTGACAAAGCAAAATTGTACGTCAACAAATCAAATGATTTTCGCCTGGAATCCACTAGTTGTCTGAATTTTTCTTTGGGCAAGTGATTTTCGCGCAACAACCAGGATACTCTGCACCTTTATCTAATGTCACCTTACAGCCTTGTCCAATCATGTAAAAGGGACAACTGAAGTTTTGTGGAAGATATTAAGGGGCTTTGAAATGTAAAGTTATTTTATGAAAACATACTATTCCAATTTCAAAACAAAGTCCTCTCTGCAGGTTATTTCAACACATTCAGATGTTGGCCTATAGATTGATCCAACCTTGATCGGTGTTTGAGTGTCATTATAGAAGCACATTCCCGGATAATCTTAAACGAAATGATTAAGGTCCACTAAGTATAAATATACAATATAGACTTTACATATACAAACCCTTGTTGAAGGCATTGCCAATAAAACGTAGACTCGAACTTGCCTCAACTAAATAAATGCCACAAATAAGAAGAATAAATCCAAAATAAAATATAAGCTTCATAATATTGATTTGGAGTTCTTAATTTGAATTGAAACTCTGGTTTTTACAATCTAATAATTACTTATGAACTGATATTGGATGAATGAGTCGGTTTTTATATGATTCGTTAGAGTACAAAAAAATAGCTCTCTTATCGAGCACGCTATCGCTTTTTTTCAAAAAAAAAATATTTGTGTATTGTTGTGTTTGGCCATCGCCGCGCCGCCGGCCGGTCAATGTAAATTAAAAAACTTAAAAATTGTTGCGAACTGATCGCAGGTGTAGAAAAAAACATCTGAGAGAAATATAAACTTAAAATCTAATCTTTTTCTAGAACTATACAGAGTGCCCTGAAATGAATGGATGAGCCTGAAATGGCTTATAGAGACCTTATGAATTATGATCTTTTTGAAAACTAAAAGTTCTATCCAAAGCAGAACAAACGATATGAGAATTTTTACGAGGAAGAACAGTTAAAAACAAGCATCTCTTAATATGGAAGGGGAGTGGGAGGCGGAGGGAGAGGGAGAGTCTCCTTCTCCACAAATTCCTAGGAAGGGCGACTTTATTTTATAAAAATCTTTTAATTTAAACTGACCACGTAACTTCGAGTGTGATTCTGACCAGTGAGTTAAAGTTTACTTCGCAATGTAATTTTAGTTCTCCCCCTACATATCTCTGTCTAACATAATTAACAGATAAATAAAACAATATTAAAATAACAATACCATGCGGATTTAAAAGATTAAAACGATGTTCCAAAATCGACAATCACGCAACACAATTTCAATATAAGTTTTGAGGTCACATTAAGGTTTCTACTCTGCGTTTGCACACGTCTCATGGTTTATTTTCAAATTCAATGTTGGCTTTTCTAAGATAGCCTATTCAATAATTTTTAAATCATCATACCGAAATCATGTCATATAAAACACAGAAATAAACATACCCTACTGCTTAGGATTGTCAATATTAAATACATACCTACATACTACATATACATATTTAAACAAAAATAAATAAAAACTAATCTTATTTTATAATAATTTGCTTTTGTTAAAGAAGAGACATGGTCGCATAAATTTACTTATACGCAGTCGATTAAGTTTTTTTGGCGATAAAATAGCAATAGTGTAGAGCCCAAAAAATGATAATGCGACTATTGTTTTCCATACCTATAGTATGCGTACTATACTCAATATGGTGTCTAAAATCACTTTGACCAAAATTTGTGTCGAGACTGAGACGTTTTCGAGATGTTTTTGTTCGCTACATTAAGAGGCAGCATAGCATATTTTGAGATTAGAATGAATTAAAGTGTAACATATGTAAATACATATTTATTTTTCTACTTGGAAGGCAAGTTTTGGATTCGTAAAGTCGAGATCTCGCGATATTTTTCTTCCAACTTGCAATTTAAGGTTTTTAGATCACTAGAGCGAAATTGAGATTTTTTACTTTACAACAAAACCTATTCTTTTTAATTTATTTTTACTGTTTTTGTAAGCAATCAAAAAATAAAATTAAAAAAAAATATTATTAATGGTACCTGCCATAGAAACGGATATTTCATTATCGATTTTCTCATAAATGATGATTTGAAGAATTGCGATAAAAATTTTATGAAAGATTCGTTATACGTTATACGAAACGTTTTTTTCATACAAATATTTAGGTAAATAGAAAGTACAATTATTGTATTTTTCATTATTTTATTTCATAATTCATAAAAAAAAAATTAAATACATACTTCACTTAATATAGAATAAAAAAATTTATGTACGAGTATCTTCCAATATTATTATAAACATTTGCAGTCATTTTTTTTTTTCATTTTCTGAAATTCTTTATTTGATCGTTATATAAAATACCTAATGGACTTGAAAAAAGTGTTCGTAATAGTATATTATAAAATACCAAAGAATTACATACCATTAAATTTTTTTTTTTTTAAACCGGTCTATTGATTTTCGATTTATTTTTCAAATTTTTTTCTTCAGTTTTGAGCTCCAAAATTCTATTTTGGGTAATTTCAGCAATTCAAATTATGACATTCTTGTTATTTTTTTAAATTCTAGATCTAGATTACTTTAACATAAGAACTGGAGCAAATTCGTGTGATCAAGTAGTGCATTTTATTTTCTTATAAGAAATGGCGATCGTTTATTTTTGATTATTAACTTCTGTATTTTGAGTTTTAATAAATGTACTGCCAAATTCAATTTTCCACATGATGGTGGGAACTGAGCGAGTCTCAATTAAAAAAGGTTTGCGATTGAAAAGTGAAATAAGGCCATTCGAATTAATTCACTTTTTATTTTTCAATCAAATTTGAAATGTAGTTACTCTCTGCGAAAAGCCAATTGAAAATAAAGGTTGACAGTTATTTCTGATCTCAAATTTATGTCTTTTGCATTATACGCGATTGATTTTTGAAGCTTTCAGCTGATTTTGGACATATACCAAGCTTTTGAACAATCCGGCTCTCTTTTCTTTTTCAATATTTTTGTTATTTTTCTGGTGTATTTCATGTAATTCAATATCTAATATTTTGGGGGTATCCATTGTCCACAAGGATCCTGTTGAGTTTTTCTTTGTTGTTTGGATGAAGTATCTGGTCACTTATCGTTAAAACTTTTTTTTATAAGATTCTAAGCTGTATTAATTATGATGTGCCTTGCTTGGTTCGATCTAAAATTCACAACTCATCCGGACAATTGGTACCATTCAAAAGAAAGTCGGTATACATCTCACGGTGTATTTTTGCATCCAAAAGTGATATAACATTGTTCTCCTCCTTCTCCACTGTAAATTGGATTTTGGGGTTCAATGTTTTGAGACATTAAAATACTTTGGAATATTTTTTTCTGAAAGATAACAACATTTTCCAATATAATAACAGCTTACATAAATAAATTCATGGAGTTCCGATGGGAAACACACTTTCACCTACCATCGCTGACCTTGTCTTAGATTCGCTTTTAGATGAACCTTTTGCGAAACTGATAATCCACCAAAATGCGTTGCTAAATACGTCGACGACGTATTTGCTGCAATAGATCATCGAGAAGTACTTTTGTGATTTGTGTCTTAATACATTCGACCCATAAACGATAGCATTTTTGGATGAAAAATACACAGTGAGATGCACCGACTTCAAGAGATACTTCAAGACGAAAAACACGCATCTAAAAGATACACTTTAGAAGCGCTATACACAACAATAAAAACAACATGAGCAGGAAACAGGATACACAAAGCATATCGTCAGTGTATTGCTCCCTAGTCTCTACATAAATAATTCTATTCTTTTCTCTCATACCCAGGTTTTTTTAACATTCTTTTTTTTCCTTTACATATATCTTTTCAATAGTTGACATAACTTCTAATAAAGAAGTGTTTATACTGCTTAATTTATAATTTTAAAAAAATTTGTTTTAAAAGTATTCTTTTCTCATACAAAATTATAAATATTTTCTACCCTGTTTTATAACTATTTTCATGTTTAATAAAGTGCCCCGAAGAAGACTGAAACCTCAGTCGAAAAATCGGGAAAACTAATGAAAGTCATAAATAAATTATTGAGACCAAAAAAGCCGGATAAGAGAAATCTTAAAAACTTTAAAATTATTTCAACAAATCAAATATCATTATATTTCATCTTTATATTTTTACAAAGGCAAAACTTTCCCTTAGGTAATGTAAACAAAAACATGTCAAAAAAAAATATTTAATATTATCTGGTTTGGTTGGTCTTGAAAGCACATATAGCCAAACATTCTGTCTTACAAATTTATTTCTTAAATAACATTCGAAGTGTGAAATACTCAATATGAAAGTTACTTTTTCAATTTTTTTGCTGGTTTGCATTTTTGCATCGGCCTTTGGAATAGGTGATAATTTATTTATAATATAATAATTTTCAAAATATACACGAGTATATCTACATATTTTATTTTCAGAGGGATGTACTTTTAAAGGAAAAAGTCTTAAGGTCGAAGAAAAATATTCTCCTCCCGGAAAGTGTGCCATATACACATGTCGTGGAAAGGGTCATATGTCGGCCATAGGGTAAGTTAATATGTATACGAGTAAATATGCTAAATCATTATCTCAACTTAACATTCCTGTTATTAAATTAAGCATTATTCTTTTTTTCTTTTGTTTTATAACATTTGTTTTATTTTATTATAGGTGTCCATCTGTTGCTGCTGATTCAAATAAATGTAGAAAAATTCCGCAAGATAATTCGAAGTCCTACCCAGAATGCTGTGAAAGTTATAAGTGTTAAAAATTTACGAGTACGTATAGCATCCTTTGATTCGAGGAATGCTTGGAAGTTTTTTTTAAACAAAAAGTTTATGGTTAACTTTTGTATGTATAGTATGTATATGGAATATTTAAACACACAAAAATTAAATATATAATATTTTTTATTTTCAATTGATTTTTACATACATATGTACATAAAAGTGAAACTTGATTAATTTTTCTACGTCATTGAAAGTGTTTCGAAGTAAGTAAAATTGTCCAAACAAAACGATTAAGGTGCCTATCGATTGAAAAAAGTATTTTATAAAAAATCATTGGACAAACATTTTTTTTTGCTTTATTCTTGGTAAAATGTCTTTAAAAAAACGAGAAAATAGCAAATTTGCCAAGTTTATCAAACAAATTTTTAATAAAAAAAACGCATATTGAAAGTCAGTTTTTTATACATTCGACCTATTAGACTAGTTTACAAAATTTTGGGTCACCGATGCTACCTAAAAACAAATTTGTTTTACTAATTTTGTTTCGCTGAAAACGGAAATCACATACATTTTTTCAAAGAACCGTTTTCGAGATATGCGGAAAAAGGTGTTTTTGGTCTATTTTTCAAATACTGGCTTATATCTCTTAACTGATGTTTTTAAAATAATTACATATATTAAATATTTTTGGAAAGATAACTTTATTTCATAGCTTATGTATTTATTCTTCAATCTTAATGAATTTAGTCTTCATTTTTTTGTTGCAAAAATATATTTTATTTGAGCCCAAAAAAATATTTTAATATTTTTTTTTTCTATCCACACGGTTCAATTGAAAATGATAAATTTTCAAAAAAAAGCTCGAAAAAATCGATTTTTATAATTGTTGATCGCCTGTAACTTAATGAATTCGCAGTTGGAAAGCAGAAAGTGTTATATTTCCAAAAATATTTACTAAACGTAAATTAAAAACATCACTTAAGAGATATAAGCCAGTGTTTGAAAAATAGACCAAAATTGCGCATATCTCGAAAACGGTTATTTGAAAAAAATTTTATGTCATTTTCGTTTTCAGCGACCCCAAATTAGTAAAAAAAGTTGTTTTTTTTAGGTAGCATCGGTGACCCAAATTTTTTAAGCTAGTATTATTCATAATTTTCATTAATTTTATGTTGGTATAATCACTATTGTTATTTAATATTAAGGCTTTTGTTTCAAAAGGACAATTATTGACAGAAAATTCATGTATGTATGTACATAGATCTGTAAGTTAAAATCAGTTACTTTTCCAAAAAAATTTTTGAGTACAACAGTACCCCTAAGAGTCGGCATTTAGTAAAAATATAAAGATTCATAAAACGGTGTCACTTAAACTAGAATATGTGTTTAAGAAATACTTTAGTGTCCAAATTTTGAATAAAGGAGAATGGGCATTTTAGTCTACCTAGCGTCCACGAATGAGATATATATCGTAAAAAATCTTAGCCCTAGCACTTAATTTTTTTGTTTGGACACGAATCTGTAAGCCATGGGGGTTTGGCAGAATATTGCAACAAAGATTGCAATTAGAGCCAAAATGAATAGCAATAGTGTTCCATTGAATTGACAGTATTGGTCACTTTCGATGAATTGAATAGATCCCAACATAAATTAACTTTTATACCAGTGGCCAATTATTTCGAATATTGTCATCGTTGGCGAATAATGCGCTTGACAATATCAAAATTGTTTTTGAACTCCACGCAGCGTGTGAAAATAAAGGCCGGCATTGACCAAGCGCTAAAAGGTTAATGAGACTCATTTGACTCATACAAGAGAGAGATAGAACATACTCGTATAAGCTTTTTAAATTAATAAATTAAATTCATGCCTGGCAAGCATGAAATAGCTATAACTCCGGCCAAAAATAAAATATAAATGAATTAATAGAAAACTAATTCATACAAAACAATTGGTGGTAGTGCCTTTAAGTTGTTGTTGTTGTTCACAAAAATTCAATGAAAATATCATGTTTGAAAATGTTTAAATGTTGTCTTCATAATTTAGCTATAGAAAAAAAAAAACTATGAATGAAAACTTTGAAGTTCAAAAACCAGTTAATTTGCATATAACGTACTCCGCACCTTAACGGTAACTTATAAGTATACGTAAATAAACTAACTAAGCTGTGATAATCCACCTAGAGTAATCCATATCAGGAAATTTTTTGAATAGAAGGCGAATACAAAAAAGGTTAGCTTGAATTAATGATTGGTTAGAATACATTTTTTAGCCTGTACTGTACGACAAGTACAAACATGCCATTCAACTTAAAAATACATATTTGTTGAAGCAATAAACCATTTTGTCGTTAATACTCAATAATTGAACAACCCGAAATATTAATCTTTCAGTTTAAAAAAAAAATCAAAACTTGTTTAGTAAAATAAATTTGTTTGGTACCCATAGCTTTAAATATATTTTTACTCGTATGACGAGTTTGTTGAAAACTCAGACATCAAATGACATCAAAACAAAGATGGGAATTAATTATAAATACGTTAGTCATAAGAACTTTTATAGTATTTTGCAGCCAATATTCTTTATCCAAATTATACGTTGGTAATACATATTTATGTATGTAAGATAATGATACCTACATATATTATATACGAGTGTAACGTAAGTTCCAATCAAACATGTATAGGGTGTTCGCATAAATGTCACAAAAAGCTAGATTGTGCAGGTTGCGTTGAAACAGTTATCAAATACTTATTTCTTATACCTAGCAGATCTGTAAAATACACTGCTGTTGACTAGCTATTAGCTGTCAACTTTGTTAATATTGGGTGGATTTATTTCAGCTATCCAAATGTAGGATCACTTATGCTTTAAAACAACGATAAATGCTCTAGCAATTACAAAGAAAAGTAATTTTAGTACTTTCGTTTAGTTTTATTTCGCAAGCCAGTAGCTGGTGTTTTAATAGTTATCTGTTTTTTTTAAAGATGTCGCTTGAGCATTTAAAAAAAAATTATTATAAAAAGAAGAAAAAAACCAAATTACTCCACTATACTGCTGAAATTATAATTTCAATTGATAACTGGTCAAGAGTATGATAACCGGGGCGCCGAGAAATGATAATGGAACACGGCAATATAAGCTTTTTTACTATGGGAGGGGGGGTCTATCCCCCCGTTTAGGTTGTAGGGGCAATTTAAAAATATTTACGTTAAATGGAAAAAAAATTAATTAAAAAATAACACTAATACTTAAAACTAAGTATTATACGTTTTTGTAAAGTCAACATTCTATACTATTAGTCAGTTTTTAAATCAAGTCAAAACTATGCATAGTTTTTGACAAATTTAATTTTAAACTCAAAATTTGAGTAAAAAAAAGTTAAAAAAAAATTTTAATTTCAATATTTCAAAATAATAAGTTTATAAATAATTTTTTTTTTTTAATTTGTTGCTCTTATTAATTTTCAATCAAAAACTGAAAACTAGATCATTTTATGCCTTTTAGTTTTTGAGAAAATTGAAAATATTTATATGTATATATTTTTTCTGTCGGCGTACAGTTAGCTATAATCATACTTAAACTGATTAAGCTACAATTTTTGTGGTTTTTGCTAAATGTCTTATTTTCAATCGGTCCAAATGGACATAAAAAAATATTATTAAAGTTTTAAATGGAAGATACATTTTTAAGAAGTACATATTTTTCAAAATCCTACAGTAAATAAGGAAGCTACAGAGATTACATTTATAAGTATTGTTCTCTTTTTTATATTGAAGTTTATTTTATATTCTTATATGTAGGTACATATATTTTAAGAAGTATACTTCCTGAGGCCCTTTAGTTTTCAGTGTTTCACTTTCAATTGATAAGAGCATTTAATATTGAAAATTAAATTAAAAACTTAATAACATAAAATTTTGAAAAATATATCAGTTCAAACAAAAAAATATAATTTTTTTTTCTTCTTAAGTATTTTTTCAATAATTTCGCCCATCCTACCTTAACAGGTGGAAACATACTCCCCCACCGATGCGATTTCCTTCCACTTCTTTCTTTTGCTGAATATCCGTATAAAAATGGTATGGGAAAACAGTTTTGTATAAAAAAAATGATTTTGTCTTACTTGACTTATAATATCCATCCACGATTCCTCAAATGCTAATTATTTAGTTAATTTAGCTGGGAGCAATAAGGCTCAATCTTTATCCAATACTTGCTCTCCATTTACCTGAAAAAGAGTGTAGATTCTTTTGTCTATTTTGGGGCCAGCTTGAGCGGGTGTTTATTTTAACTTAAAACCAACATTTGAATAATTTTTTATTTTTTTTTATATGTTGAAAGTACAAACTCGTTAGCTACATTCTTTTATAATTTTCTGATATTAAATTATTATTTATCTTAATTTTATTTAAACTGTTATATCAGTCACACTACCAAATGGAAAAGCGAATTTAAACATAAAATGAAAAGCGAATTTTCGAATAGAGGCAAGTAAAATTTGATTACAAATATGAACTATAAATAAATAATGACTTATAGCCTTAGCATTAAGGACACTTTTTGAAAAAAAAATTTACTCCACACGCATTTCATCATCATCTAGAACAATATTAAAAGCACCAAAGCCACCAACATACACGCATAGAAACTCTCAATCAGTGCGATGGGTTCTCTGCAGATAGACAGTGCCATTTCTCATGTACATGATCAGGCAGACGGACACAATCTGTCCATTGCTTAAGACGTTCTCCTTTACTGTTGCAGCCTAGAATAAGACTTCCCAAAAAGTCATTGCTTTTGCCGATATCTTTGTCCCAAACAGTTATTATTAGCGATTGCTTATTGAGATCATGAGGACTAGCTTCAAAAACAAATTCTTCGTTAAATGCAGGATTTAAGTTTCGCCATTTTACGCCAGTCTTGTATTTTTTCTTGTGCGTATCAGGCTTAAGTTGGCTGAAAAATTAAAAAAAAAGAAACATTTTTAAAAAGTCGTTAGTAATTTTGATCTTAACTTACAGTTTTACAAAGGGGTCTGAGCTTCCATTATTATCCATTGGAAGAAGATTGATACACTGTTTAACAACTACAACAAGGGATCTCTTTTTTGAATTGTAACAAAGAGAAATACAAATCTTTCCCCGTGGCCAAGTTTGAGATATTTCCGCTTCATTGCTGAACTGATCTTCTATACCTAGAGGAACAGTCACCCGATATGGGCTTTGACTGTGGACCTAAAATTTGATAAAATTATAAAAGAATGTATTAAATATAATTTGTATACAACAACTACACACATATGTACATAGCCCTGTTAAATGAGAATTGCTTAACGAAAATGCTATTTTTTTGTCCCTTAAAAAACTGTATTATCGTTCTTGTCGGTTCCCTTCCATTTAAAATTATTATTTAAGACCAAAGTTTTTTTTCAGAGGATAAACTTAGAATGATGAATTGCCTTGTAGCCCTTAATTATACACGATTCATATGTAAGCAGTGATCTTTCCGTGAGTTTTATGTTTATCAAAGTTGTAAAATAACTTCAGATGAATGTGTAGGAACTCTCATTCTGAATAAAACACCTTTTAGAAGATTTTCTAAAACCATTCCAAATGCTTCTGGATTATAGAAAAAGACCTCTCCACCACTGACATATTAGATATGGACTTATAATTTCTTCGAAGGCTATCAGTCATAGCCTACTAACGGTTCTTTAATTATTACCGTTATTAAAAACATCAAGGAAGGAAGGCAGGCGCAAAAACAATTGTATGAAATAAATCCTACGACCTCAATGGCCATAGTCTGTATTTAATTACCACTTCGATAAAAGGTGAAAAATGGAACAAAAGTCATACGATTTGTTCCAATTCCCATCGTTTCTAGGCGAGTTTTATCGTTTCGTAGTAAAAGAACATGGCTCCTGTATTTAGTTGGCCCAGACATGGAACAATCCAAAACTAGGAGGCTTGCCAAAGTCTTCTTTGATGCTTAAAAAAGAACCATTTAATTTAAATAGATCAACATTTAATTTTGTTTTACTTACATATAATAATTTTACATTTCGTCACATTTTTTTTTTGTATAATACCTACATATGTTTTTAAACTTGTTTTATATTGTATATATTTAATAAAGTGTCACTGAAGAAAACTGAAACCTCAGCCATTAATGAATTATTGAATACAAAAAAGCCGAAAAAGAGAAATAACTTTAAAACTTAATTCAAATATGGCAAATAATCAAAACATTACAATTTAATTGCAGTATTGTAGACAGAATTTAATACTTTTGCACTAGCATTCTTCACCCCTTTTTGAAACAATGTTGATTCCTATATTGGTCGTTAAAAAAAAAGTGTGCAATCAAGAAATCTGTACATTTCATGTCATGAGAACACGGTTGTTGTCGCCCTCTATCTTTTAAGTTACAAACTGCAGTAGGCAGAAATAGAAATATTCAAAATTCAAAGGTGAATATATATTTGCTTGCATCAATTTTCCCTACGAACCATGGAAATGGATTGGGACGAAGTTGAGGCTGCATTAATTCAATTTTATAAGTTTGATTTTTAAAATTTTGAAATTCCCACAAAATTTAATAGAATTTTAAAAATCACGATTTTTTAATTCTCGATCAATGTTAAGAATTTTTCTGAAAGACTATTGCCTATGAGTGCTTGAATCTTTTGTACGGTCTAACTAGAATTTGTAATTTTATAAATTGGCCACTGAGCGTAATTCTCGATCGAAGAAATATTTGTTTTTTTCGGCTCAATTCAATGGTTATATAATGCAACACCTGAGTGATAGCGGCACAAACAAAATCCTGAGAAATTCACATGCTGAAATAAATTAATAAATTTGGTATCAACTTATTCAAATAAAATTGAGAATAAAGCGTGGGGCAAACATTTTTCACGATTTGTTTTTATTACGTATTAATGATTTTCTAAAAACTGGTATGAAAGAGAATATTGAAACTTCAACAACCAACGTCCGACCAATATTTTCCCTATCTTTTTTGAAGTCTTCCCGCTAAGAAGTCATTTTGAATTAACTTCATGCTAGTGGCGGCTTGAGCAGGTATCTTCAGTTTTTGGTGTATGAAAAAAAACCTACCGTTGATAAATTGATCTTAGCAGCTCCAAGAAAATCATGTCCATACTTGTCATCATCGAGAATTACCACATACAATAGTGAATTGCCTAGTTCTATAGGTTCAACTCCATAAAATTGTAGGATTTCATTAAATTCAGGGTTTCGTGTTTTGTGAACTGTTTTTGTTTTTTGCCATCTGGTGTATTTAACATGTCCTTCAGGTGTTATAATATTCAATTTACAAAAAGGGTCTGTTAGGCCCGCTGAATCCATAGCAGGTAAGTCTCTAGCTCTTAAGACGCTACAATCTAAAGTGTGATCAATTTCTCTATAGTTAACTATCAACTCAAGCCATCCCAACAATGGATCTCTACAGTGTTGAGCCAGTTGATTACTTGTTGTGGTACTTCCATTCCCTGAGGAACTCTCGCTTATTGACATACCTGATGAAGCTGAACCACGTCGATTGTTATAATTACTCTCCCTTCTATTACTGGAAACTGTTGAGATTGTATCAAAATCAGGCTGGTAACAATCTGACTTTGAGATAATTTGTCGTTGAAAGGATACTGAATTTGAAAGTTTTCTCTCGCCACCATCGAAAAAGCTTCTAAAAGATCCAACTGCTTTGAGTCTAAAACTGTTCTCTCTCTGAATTGATGGGTAAGTTTGTTTTGTTGTTGCAACGACCTCGACATCATCATCGTCCGAACTACTAGTGTCCACAACACTCATAGTCATTTTTTTAATCCGAACTGTCTTTGCAGGAGTTGTACTAGCACTTCGGGTTGTTCTAACTGAGCTCAAATTGGGATCTGGAATCTCATATTTTGGAAGACCCTTAAAGAACCAGGCTCCCGATTTTTTCCACATCTCTCGTGTTTCTGAGCAGATGCGACAGAGCCAAATTTCGCGAGATTTACAGTTCATTTTTATATTAATGTCAATGGCACATTTTGAGCAAACCGCTTTCTTGCAATCCTCGCAAACCAAACGAGATGGCCCAAGAATACCAAATGTTTGACCGCATAACCTGCAACCTTGTGGGCCACAATCAGCTGCTCGTTCTTTTATTTTTTCAACACGTTCCACCAGTTTACCTACACGTTGTCGTTCAGCTACCTCGATTTCTTCATTTCGACGTATGACTGATATTATGGCTGCTTGTTCTTCAGGGCGCAAGGGTTCAGAAACTTTACTGCTGCTCCAACCAGTTTTGAGTCTGAAAAAAGATAACTTAGTTTAAGAAAATATACCTACAGCAAAATTATTTTTAAAAAATAGATTTGTTTGTTTTTTTATTTATTTAAAAATTTTTTAGAAATATAAATTTTAATTTTTTAAATTGGAATTTTTTAAGTTCCGTCTACATTTAATAACATTTTTAATAACCCCAGCGTTGTTTGTGAAAAGAAAGAAAAGAATTCTTTATATACTGGTCTTGAATATTAAAATAAATATTAAAAGAAATTCCATGTGAAATACTGGGCTTGAGGGAAAATCGCAATCGGTTTCAACTTCAAAATATTATTCGTTTTAAACTGTATGAACTATATACATATACATACATACATATATGTATATCACATTAAGCGGCAACTAAACTTCACAAAATTTCATACGAGTAAGTTCTGCTGAAGCGTAGTTTCGTTGAAGATCAGTTCCTTCGAGTGCGGTATTGATTTAAATAAAAATAATTGTATTCTAAGCTTTACGGTGAAATACAAATGAAATAATTAGTTTTTTAAATGTCTCAAATTTAACAATTCAAATGTTCAATGTTGAATTGCAATGATTATGATGATGATGGTGAAGCTATAATAAAACCAATTAGATTGTTTTGAGATCATCGAAGAAAGTTTAGTTGAAATTTTTCGAATTCAACATGAAAAATTTGTGACACACGACTTTATGCAGTATCAACGACGATAAACGTATTTGTTTAAAGGCTCATGATTAATTTTAATTTTTAAGTACCTAATTAAAAAGCAGTTATAACTTTTAAAACCATAAAAAATAAACAATAAAAGAAGCCACAGTGCAAGTTAACGGTAGTGCTAAAAGGTTCACAAGTGGCCTCAAAACTAACTTAAAACAAACAAAGGACTCACTCAGAACAAACAAAGGACATGAAGTAGTTAAAGTACATTATATGGAAAATAGTACATTAAAAAATGGGATTTAATTTTGATTAAGTTCAGTTATATAATCAACATTCTTTGCAATCAGAAATCCAGGATAACGTTTTGTCAGCCCAGGAGTGGTATCGGGTTTCTTTCAGAATGTTAGAGGCACCTCCATCTCGCAACTTGACTCAAATGCACTCTGACAACGCTCTTTAGGTTTTCTTCCTAGACAACTCGTCCAAAGCAACCAAACAAGTGTCAGTTCCAACTTCATTTATGAGAACTAGATACTTGCCTTTATTGCTACCCACAACTACTGAAGTCTTCATTTCCCACCCATTAAATCAGCAAAGTATATCTCCCTATTACACAATAACCAACACGTGTATGGCCCATGGTTACGTCCACTATTCAACAACAGTGGCTTCTTTTTAATGGAATTATCGGAAACTTAGAGATTTAAAAAAATACATAAGAAAAATGATTACTTTTTCAAACTTAAAAAAGTATCTGAATCAAAATAGTCCAGGTAAATATGTAGATACAATTATTTAATTACAATCAAATGCTTTTGAATCTACATATGGTTGTTCACTTCTGTATATGATACAACCGCGCTTTAAAATAATTGATTTGCGTTGATGAACATCGTTTCCTGACTGAAATATTTTGGTAAACAAATATTAGAAATTGTAAGAAAACGAACTAACTTTAATTAATTAATTATTTAGCAGAAAGACATAATTTTCCGCTGGACGTTTGCATGAGCACCCCATAAAAATTCTTGCATAAATAATCAGCTGTCACAACTAAACGTCACAAATTACTTTGTATATGAACAGTCTTATTTAATAGAATTCACTAAACAGATGAATAGTTATGCAGTGCATAAGGGTTTATGTAGCCGCTATGTTACGTTGCATAAATTCGTATTTATAAAAAATGTTCCTATAAATTATAGTTATGCAGTGCTTATGTCAAAAAAATGGGGAAATCTATTCCATTTTTCCATTTCACTGTCATTATCAAATCAGCTGTTTGTAGAGAAGTACCTTTCAAAAAAAATAATAAACAATAAATAAAAATAATGGAACCGCCGAAAGCTAAACGAATCCGTACGGCCAATTGGGATTCTTCCGATAAAGTAAGTATTATAAGCGAAACAAATGTTTGAATATAATTAATATAACTTTTTAGACACTCCTCCGAAAACTTGTGGAAGACACAATTTTAAAATGAGGTAAATTGGAAGGGCATTTTATTATTTTTTAATTTGAATTATTCAAAACAAATTATGGACATTAATCAAAATGACATTTCGTCACTATAATTTCCTTATGTAGGCTCTATTCAACCCCTAAACGCGTTTAGCTTATTATGGCACTATGTAACGTTGCATAAGTTTTATAAATAACATTTCCGCGTTTAGAGGCATTATAAGGAGTACATATGTAGGCTCTATGTTGCGTTTTTAAATAAGACTGTATAGTGTATATATACAAAGCAAATTACTTCTCGAAACTTTATGAGGTTTATTTCTTCGCTTTCTGCATCAAACCTGTGAGATAAATTTATCTGGTTTGCAGAATATTTTTCCCATACAAATTTTGAAAGCTCGTTTCTGCGGAGATAATATATGCTAATATATGTATGTGTATTTAAATCCATTGAATGTTTTTCTGATACATGAAAAAATACATATTTTCACCATATTTAATTTTTTAACTGATTTCATAATAATTTATGCAATAGAGGATTATAATAAAGGCGAATGGGCAAAAATATATATGACCTGGTCTAAATGGTGTCCAGAAACGAGACCTATAAAAATGATTAGGTACTATGGAGTGGACCAACGTACGAGTATTTTTTTGTCCTAAACAATGGGAGATGGCTTAAAGTGACCAAAAAATAAATAAAAACACCAATACTTTATAAGTTTATATTAATTTTTCATAAGGAATAACATTGTTTTTAAAGGAAAAAGTAAGATTTTATTTTTCCATATGTGTCCATATTCAAAAATAAAGCCGTTGAACTAAGCTTTCAAACGTTCTATATGTCGTTTGAAGACTCTTGACGCACAAATATTTCCATTCATTTAATTCGTTAAATCAAATAAAAAAAAGTCAAATTTTGATATTGTTAAGTGCATTGTTCGCCAACCATGTTTATTATGTTTAACCAAGTTTATTTTTGCAATCTTTGTTGCGATATTATGCCTAAATCCCAAGGTTTGTGTCCATACAAAAAATGATGATCTAGGGTTAAGCTTTTCAACGATATATATCTCATTCTTGGACGCTAGGTAGACAAACATGCCCATTTCCCTTTCATTTAAAATAATCGAATTTAATTTTGCAGAAAAAAATAGGTACCTATGTCAAAAGCTCTTTCTGAAGCTTCACTGGTTTTGATAATTTACCACCTCATTTTTACTAGTAAAATTTTTACTAGTAAAAACTAATTTGCATATCTACATAAACATTAAACATATCAACTTGCGACTGAACTCTTGTTTCTAAATATAGCTCGTAGACTTATTTAAAACTCACACAGTTCGTAACGTATGTGATTAGACACCCGCATTGAAGTAAATTTAAATTCATATCCATTTCCTATTGTAGCGGTGATATACTATACCTACTTTGTGATTGAATGAATGTGATTGTCTGTCAGAGGTAATTGTCCGGATTGGAAGGAAGACCTTGAACCGAGTTGACACTTGAATTGATTCATGAGGTGGTTGTAACTATTAAGTAAGTAATTAATTTAATGATAATCTAAGATTGAAAAACAAATTAACACTGCGTTAAATGAAGTAAGAAGTTATGACATTGGTGGTTCTGTTATAAGTGGGCTGTTGAGGGCAGAAACGGGGTGATTATTTCCAATAAAGTAGTTCTTTAAGATCCTTTTTTAAGGTAATAATTAAACATTGCATGCATATGTTACATACGTAACTTAATAATTAAACTAGACAACTAGACTAGACACGAATCCTAAGGGAATTTAACATGAAGATGGGGAAGCTATTTTTTTTCTTGCCATCGCCTTTGGAAGAGTACACCTTATTGGAAGTCTTAATATAGTTTGTAAATCTTATAAGAAAATACAAAAAATGATAAGAAAACCAAGTTTTTGTAAATTCTTTCTTGGGAAAAAGTAAAGTGATATTGAATTCTAGTTGGACATTAGCTTGTAGGCTGGCTTTAGTTTTAAGATATTATTTTTAACACTTCAGATTCTTTGCTGTAGTGAGCTTAGAGCAAGCTTCGACTACAGTCAGAGGCTCACCATAAGTGCATGTGTTAGTGGTTAGTAAATATAATGAAAACTAACACATGCAAAACATAAAAATATATAATTACAAAATTAAAAAGTATACAAAAAAAGACAAAATTAAACAAAATTATACAAAATACTAGACATTGGTTCAAAACAAAGTTTTTAGTCTTAATTTACTCATGTTGAAATCGATAGATAAATTGTTTTAACTAAAAAGCTTGCATATACGGTTCAAAGGTTCATGCAAGCCATAGTTGGTTCTATGGAAATCAACGTGAAAAGTTAAAATCTTCGCAGGTGGTGAGTGTGGAGGAGGTAGTTAATGCCGATGCAAGCTAACAAATCGGAAGCATCGATTTGACCATTAATGAGTTGATGAATAAATATAGGGTAATTATTGACACGTCTTTGATATAAAGTTTGGATTTGCAGAAGTTGGATTCTATATGTTCATATGGAATCTATGCTGTATTGATTCAATACGACTTTTATGTGTTTCGTAGAAAGGGGACCATACTTGTGAGGCATATTCAAGATGATGACGTACATAACAACTGTACAAAGAGAGAGTAACGTATGGATCGTTAAATTCCTTTGCCCAACGGGCAACGTTTAGTAAATCCAAGCATAGAGCTGGCTTTCTTAACAATGAAATTTATATGTTCCGTGAACTCTAAATTAGAGCTAAAATGAACACCCAAGTCCTTAAAGCTTAAGATACGACCTAGCTGCGAAATGGAATAATCAAATGAATTTGAAGAACGTTTTCTTGAGTTTAAAGTAAGGCCATTTTTATTACACCAAAAAGTAAAACTATCAATATCGGCCTGAAGAAGATTTCATATCATCTGCAAATATGAGAATCTCACTCGACTGTAGACATGACACGACATCATTTATAGCAAGAATGAACAGAAAAGGGCCAAGGTGGCATTCCTGAGGTACACCGGAATGGGCAATGAATGGACTAGAAAGACTATTGCGGAATTTCACCTGATAGGACCTATTTTCAAGATAAGATTTAATCCATGTTATAAAAAAGGGTGGGAATGGGAAACCAAAAGCTCTTAGTTTGAACAAAATAATATTTTGGCTCAATTGATCAAATGCCTTAGAAAAATCGGTTTATAGTCAATTTCACTTCCACTTTCCAAGGCATTCGAGCATTTGAGCACGAAAGGGATGAACTAGAATATGTCTACAATTATTTATTACTATTGGGGGAATGTCATCAGGGCCAGAAGAGTAGTCATCTTTCAATGAAGAAAGATGTTCTTAAATAGTGTTTTCATGTAAAGAAATACTATTACAATTTGTTTGGGCATAGATATGCAAGTTATTAAAATATTCTTGATCAACAACAACAGGTGCCTCAACGAAAGAGTTAACATTATTCGCAAAAGAGTTGCAAATATCGGCGGTCTCACGTAACGAGCAGTTTTCATAAATGAAATTCGCCGGATAACCATCTGAATTTTTCTTTGAGTTAAAGAGTCTCCAAAATGATTTAGGGTCCTGTTTTAAAGAATTTCCCGTTCAATTACATAATTTGTATACAAAGCTTTTGAAAGGGCTTTAAATTCTTCGAAGAGAGCAATATAAGAAAAGTGGTCAATTGGTCAAAGAGTTTTTAAGTATAATTTCCATGCTTTATTTCTTTTGTTACGAAGTAATCTAAGCTCTTTCGTGTACCAAGCATTTTTCAAGTTTTTTGATAATTTTAATGGAACAATATTTTTCACACAAGTGTTAAAATTATTATAGAAAATAGAAACGGCATCGTCAATATTAGAAGAAGCTGATATTTTCAGTTAGATGAATGCTCAAGTCAAGAAAAATATTCAGGGGAGGATGATAGTTATCTATATTAGTAATACAGGAAACAGATTCTAGAACAAGTACACTAATAGCGTCAGAAGAAAATACTAGATCGAGAATTCGATTTTTTGAGTTTTTGATACAGCTTAAAGCCTTTTCACACCAAACTCAAAACGCGGTTCTCAGCTAAAAGTTTTCGAAAACACGAAATGCGTTCACATTGCATATTACGTGTTTTCGTTTGACATTTCAATTTTTTGACAACACTACTGTCAAATTTTGTATTGAAAAATTAAAAACTTATATTATTTGCAACAATAAATGAATGCTAAACAAATTAAACTAATTCATATTGTCATACAATTATGATACGCCACATAGTTTCCCACACTCTTAATTCTACTTCCAAAGAATTGTCATCAACAATTCTTTGAAAACAATCAGTCAAATAATTTCTAAAGAATTGTCTCCAATTCTTTTAAAGTCAAATCATTTAGAAAAACAAACTTCTCAAATTTAATTTTAATTTCCGAAGAATTGTCTTCAACAATTCTTCGACAAACAAAACGATCAAATTTCGTTCTAGAGAATTGTCTAAGCCAATTCTCTATCATACACCTAGTGCACTATGCATGTGCATCTGCAAGAAAGAATCCGCATACTATTTAAGCTCTAGACAAATCCATAATCAGGGCAGATTGTATTAATATCTCCAACGAACCGAACGCTGAAGTTCGGTGAATAAAAAACATAAACCTAAACGTGTTTTATTATTGGCGCAGTCGGTACTCGTTCCCGTTAGTAAAGGCAATGAGTTAAAAAAAAAAAAAAAATTTTTTAAGAAAATTCAGAAAAAAAAATTTTGAAGGAAATTCGAAAAAAAATCGAAATAAATAATTTCCGTTTCCTTGTTAAGTGATAAGTGACTACTTACTGTGGTCTTTGAAAAAAATAATTTTAACAACCTTATACCAAATTATAAAAAAAAATTTTTATAAAAAAAATTTTTATTAAAAAACCCAAATAAATAAGTATCGCGTCTTACGAATAAAGATCGCAGACGTGGACAAGTCGGAATCGAAAAAAAAATTATACGTAAATGACAACACTTAAATAATAATTACACCGGTAAACCAATATAAGTGTAAAGAAAATAAGTGTTACGTCCTTCTTAATTAATGGGGCAAGAGTTATATCGAAATCGAAAGAACCTTATCAACACATTGGACAACGACGACACAGTGGACTTCTTTACAACATCCGAAGAGAATCATCATCGGAAAAAGATCCAAATCCAAAAATACTATGAACATTGTTCTGATGGAAGATAAGTTTTTTAATTATTATTAATCTTTTATTTTATTTATAAAAATTACATTTTATACTATTAAATTTATACGAAACTTTTTGTGTTCTACAAAAAAAAATTTTTAAAAAGATAATAAGAAATCAAAAAACTTTCACATATTGTAACAAGCACTTCTGAAAAAAAAATTTTTAATATCGCAATATTGCTTTTAAAACCTAAAATCAATAAAAATTCGCGTGTTCATCGTTTTGTAAAGTTCTGTTTACATAAAATTTTTTTTAATAAATCTGTTTTATTTTAACAAAATGGAGCAGCTAGAAATAAATGCAAGATTCAAATTAGTTACTAATACCCTAAGTCGAATGACACCATTTGACGGCGATAGGGATGCTTTAGCAAATTTCATCAGTCAGGTAGAAATATTTTTACCAATTTTCAATACCTTCGATAATATCTACAAGCAATTAATAATGTCAACCATCAAAGACAAAATAATTGGTAACGCGAGAAAAACCCTATTGATACATAGTCATCTCACAACGTGGGAAGATATTAAACTTGTTCTGATCAAAACTCATGGGGAAAAAGAATCGGTTGATGAAATTATAGATAAAATAAGGGCTTGTCGGTGCGACACGACTATAAATAATTTTTATAAAAAATTAAATGATTTGCTTTGTAGACTAAACTGTGCTCATTTGATAGGACCAAACGTAAGTAACGAAGTTGCAAGCAACATAAGAATTGCTCTTCATACCTTTAAATACGGATTACCAGAACCTGTACGTAGTGTAATTGTTAGTCGAAACCCTTCAAATTTGCACGACGCATATGAAATCATTAGAACAAACGGTTATTTGAATTACACTCATAAAAATATAACCAAAAACAATTTTTCAACAACTAACTACTATAAACCTGGGCCCCAAAATCAAAATACGAATTCATTTTCAAAAAATGAATACAGGCAGAACAGGAATTTTGTGAACCAACAACATTTAAGCCGACCATATAACCAGAATTCTTATAACTATGAAAATTCTAGACAGACGAATCTAAACTCAAATAATTCAAGGAATAATTTTAGAAATAAACAATTTAACCAAAGTAATACTAACTCAGGAACTTCACGAAATACACAAAGAGGGGGTTATAACTCAACCAACTCCCAAAACGTTAGTAATTCTTATCCTGAACCTATGGATATATCAGTAAATGCAGAAGAAAATCAACCAAATTTTCATATATCAGGCCCAAACAACTACCCTATATAGTAATTGACACTCCAGTAAGAAAACTTAGGTTTATTATAGATTCAGGAGCTGAATTTAGTATAATAAACCCTAATATTTGCAATCCAAAATGGAAAACAAATAACGATACGCGTACGCTAAGAGTTTTAAATCGAAATGTTCAAACAAATATCCAATATAGATTTCCTTTATTTAAAGAATTCAAAAAACCAAACTTTTTAATTAATTTCTTAGAATTCAATTTCCATGAATATTTCGATGGCATTATAGGAAACAACATTTTAGTAGCCTTAGAAGCCGTTATAGATTACAAAAATAGATCGCTAATCACAAAAGAATCTAATATTTCAATATTTTTAAATAAAGATGAAGAATCTTATCTAGAAAACCTTTTGACACATTATTCTGTAGAATTACTAATCAATGAAGAACACAAGCATTTTAATGACACTTTTGCTTCTCATCTTAATTCTGAGGACACCTTCAAACTGAAAAATTTAATCAATTCATTCAAAGATTTATTTTATGAGGAGGGTGATATTTTGACATGTACAAATCTAACCAAACATAGGATTGTACTGAAAAACGAATCACCAGTATATAGCAAATTGTATAGGTATCCCGAGGCATTTCGCGAAGAAGTAGACAAACAAGTTGAAGAAATGCTTCATCAAGGAATAATAAAACCTAGCAATAGTCCGTTCAACTCTCCACTTTGGGTGGTGCCGAAAAAAAGTGGTGATGGTAATAAAAAATGGCGGCTAGTCATTGATTATCGTAAATTAAACGAACAAACGATTGATGACAAGTTCCCTCTTCCTAACATGGAAGAACTTTTTGACAAACTGGGTAAATGTAACTATTTTACCACATTAGATCTTGTAAAAGGATTCCACCAAATACAAGTGGATCCAAGAGACCAGGCGAAAACTGCGTTCTCGACTAGACATGGGCATTTTGAATTTACAAGAATGCCATTTGGGCTTAAAAATGCCCCAGCCACCTTCCAGCGGCTAGTTAACGAAGTCCTTAAGGAATTAATAAATAAAATATGCGTAGTTTATTTGGACGACATATTAATATTTTCGACTAGCTTCGAAGAACATCTACTTTCCATTAAGAAAGTTTTGAGCAAATTAAGGGAGTCCAATTTAAAAATTCAAACTGAAAAATGTAGCTTTGCCGATCTGTCCACAAGATTTTTAGGGCACATTATAACAAATAATGGGACAAAGCCAGATGGTGACAAAATAAAAGCTATAAGTGAAATGAAAATCCCCACTAATACCAAAGAGATAAAACAATTTTTAGGTATCAGTGGTTATTATAGAAAATTCGTAAGGGACTACGCAAAAGTAGTCTATCCTATGGTTAAATATTTGAAAAAAAATACAAAGATCAATTTAAAAGATAAGGAATATATCGAAGCTTTTGAAAAACTTAAGCACTTGCTAATAAGTGATCCCATTTTAAAATCGCCTGATTTTACGAAACCATTCGTGCTTACAACCGACGCATCAAAATTTGCAATCGGAGCAGTTTTAAGCCAAAATGGTCACCCAGTGTGTTATGCGTCTCGCACACTCAACGACCATGAACAGAAATACGCTACTATTGAACAAGAACTCCTGGCGATAGTTTGGTCTGTTAAGTACTTCCGTACATATCTTTACGGTAGGAAGTTTCTAATACGCACTGACCATAAACCACTCGTATGGCTACACAACCTGAAGGAGCCAAATATGAAGCTTCAGAGATGGAAGATAGTGTTAAACGAATATGATTTCGAAATTAATTATTTAAAAGGCAAGGAAAACATCGTAGCGGATGGACTTAGTAGGTACATTAATACCGAAAGGCAAAAAGATAATAAAAGTTTTAATGAAATCTTTTATAACGATGGCGATAATACTAGCATGGACGTCGAAGTCATGTCTACTGATGATACAATTCATAGCGGAGTTGAAGACTCTATTAATTACATAGGTATAACCGAAAAATGTATTAATCTTTATAAAAATCAAATATACTTAAAGTATGGCGGAAAAGAGAAAGTAGTGACAAAAATTATAAATAAAAAATGTCAAAACCATATAACACTTACTAAAGATTCAAACTTACTTGAAATAATGAAGCGGGTCATAATAGATAAAGGAATAATGTGTATTTACTGTGAAGAAGATGAAATTTTTCTTAAATTTCAAGATAATTACGTCAAATATTTTCCAAATACTACTTTAACACTTATTAAATCTAATACTAGATTAATTGATATTTCAGATAAAAATGAAATACTAAATATAATTAAGAGTGAACATCTTAATAAGAACCATCGTGGTATAAACGAAGTGTTTCTTGAACTAAAGCAGCAATACTTCTATCCAAATCTCTTTAAACTTGTTACAAAGTTAATAAATAATTGCGAAACATGTCAACTTGCTAAATATGACAGGCATCCAGTTAAAATTCCTTTCGATATAAGTGAGACTGCTTCTAAATTTAACGAAATTGTCCACATGGATATTTGGTTTCCATGCAGAAATATAATGTATCTTACAACAATAGATAAGTTCTCAAAATATGCAACTATACACAAGCTAAATGATAGAACATGGATATCTATTTTAGATTCTATTAAAGAGAGAATTAGATTCTTAGGGAAAATGAGTAAAATAATATTTGACAATGAAAGATGTATGCTGCATAGTGCGGTAGAACTTTTCTTAAAAGAAAATAAAATTATTATTCATAGGACAACAGCTCATAATAAAACCGGGAATGCAGATATTGAAACTTTATTCGAAAAATATAAGCAAGACAAAATCAATCGAATTAATAAAATTAATCAATCAAAGGATAGAAATTATGAGTTGACCAATAACATAGTTAGAAATAGGGAAATCGCCAAAATTAAACCTAAATATAAAAAGTTAAATCAGTTTAGAGTAGAAGATAATTACGTTATAGATACTAGTAATAAAAGAAATACAAAATACTCACGAAATCAAATGAAAAGAAAAAATGCTTATCAAAATAATTAATTTACATTCCAGAATGTTGATTATGTGGGTAATTTTTCTGGCCTTTTTGATTCAGAAAACACAAACACAGGAAATAACCATCACACCAATCAACACGGAGTATGGGTTCACCATTTTAAAACAACAAAGAGTAAATATTGTTAAGGACTACACTAAAATTCTTCATGTTTGTAATTTAACGGAATATAAGAATATTTTGATAAAATTAGAAAATAATTTGAATGTTTTAAATAAGGTTAAAAGTAGTGATTATGACTTTTTATATCAGGAAATAATATTAGCTAAACACAAGTTAAGTCTTATTATTCCTTCCATTTACAAAGACAAAAGACTTAAGCGGGGTCTAATAAATATCGGAGGCAAAGCCTTGAAATTTTTATTTGGGAATATGGACAGCGATGACGCCGAAGAAATTTATAATCATTTAAGGAACCTTGAATCAAATAACAAACTTTTAATAAAAGAATCCAATGCTCAAGTTCAAATAAATAATGATTTGATAAAAAACTTGAAAATGGTCGTGGATCACGTTAACAACCAACAATCGAATTTGAAAAACTATCTCGACCAAATAACAAACAAAATTAACAAAGTAGTTTCTTTTCCGGAAAAATTTCAATTGACATTTCAACTATACGCTGATATAAATCTAATAAATAGGCAATTAGAAAAACTAATCGATGTTTTACTAGCAAGCAGACTTAACGTCTTACCTCATGATATCCTAACTGAACAAGAGAAAGATGCCTACAACATAACATTAGAGCATTTATCGTACATGAAAACAAGCGTTTTGTTCTCTTCAGAAACTCTAATTTTAGTAATTTTTGTTCCTAATTTCTCTTCCCTTATTTTTGAAAAGGCTTTAGTAATTCCATTCCCTAATGAACAATTTCAAGAATTAGATCATCCAATAGAAGAAGTAATATTACAGGGGAATAAAGTATACGAAGCTAATAATCAATTTCAAGTGAAAAAAATACGTGAACACAAAAATGAATGCATTAGAAACGCTTTTAAAGAAAGTAATATTTGTAATCTAAGAACTAATAAAATGATTGCTATAGAAGAAATTACAGAAGGGCTTGTGGTTACCAAAAATATAGAATTTACAGAAATAATTCAAAATTGTCATTCAGAAAAAATGTTTATAAAAAATAACAACATAATTAAATTCGAAAATTGTAACTTGAAAATAAAAAACTTAAATTTTGAAAACAGAGAGCGAAATTTTACAAATAATGTTATTGCTCCAATTGTTCATGTAAATTTTACTAAGAACTTTATTAATGAAATATCTTTAAAAAATATTCAAATGGAAAACATAAAAAATAGAGATAAAATCGAGTACATACAATTTCAAAATAATGTCACTACAAGTTTTTTCAGTTTATCTGTAATAATAATAATTGTTGGAATTTTATTTATACTTTGTTGTAAACTCAAAGAAAAGAAAAATGTTGTAACAACAAAAATTCAATTAACAAATTTAAAAGATCCTTTTTCTATTTCAAAAAATGAAGTAAATTCCACAACTGTGTAAAATAGAATAAGAAAATATGTGTAAATAATGAAAAATTTAAAAGTTATATTGTAATAACCTAAATAATGAAAAATAACAGTATGTAAAACTTTAATGTCATATTGTAACAATGGAACTGTCTTGAGTTTAAGTAAGTGAATTGCAGGGACTGCACACTTTGAAAGGGGGGAGGTGTCATACAATTATGATACGCCACATAGTTTCCCACACTCTTAATTCTACTTCCAAAGAATTGTCATCAACAATTCTTTGAAAACAATCAGTCAAATAATTTCTAAAGAATTGTCTCCAATTCTTTTAAAGTCAAATCATTTAGAAAAACAAACTTCTCAAATTTAATTTTAATTTCCGAAGAATTGTCTTCAACAATTCTTCGACAAACAAAACGATCAAATTTCGTTCTAGAGAATTGTCTAAGCCAATTCTCTATCATACACCTAGTGCACTATGCATGTGCATCTGCAAGAAAGAATCCGCATACTATTTAAGCTCTAGACAAATCCATAATCAGGGCAGATTGTATTAATATCTCCAACGAACCGAACGCTGAAGTTCGGTGAATAAAAAACATAAACCTAAACGTGTTTTATTATTATATACACAAAAAGAAAATTGAAGAAAACATGAATATTTTGTTAAACTTACATGAGAATCAGAAGAAAGAAATTACTTATCACAAAAAGTTTATCAATAAAACAAATCAAAAACTCAAATAATATTTACAGTCAGCTGTTTTTAATTTCTTTTGAAAGCATTCCATGAATTTCTTTCTTGTCAATTTTTGGGCGCTGAATATTCCATAGGTGTGTTTGATTTAGTTCATCTATGAGTTTCCACAAGTTTTCGACCGGTTTTATATAAAATTTGTAGTTTATGAAAACCTGAAGCTACAAAAAATGTATGCGAAAACTTGTGTTTTCGATTAGGTTTTCATCGAAAACCGTGTTTTCGGCTTGGTGTGAATACCGTATTACTTGCTGTAAGTCAGTGCAACTAAATTTATCTAGCAAAAACAGTTCAGACTGGAAAGAAGTTAATGAAGGTTCATAGAAGGTTTCATCTTCAGAGGGAACTGGGAGCAAAAGCCTTGAGCCAGTAAGTTAGATGAAAGTTATTGAAAAGTAGACTAGTGTTGCTTGAATTTGTCTAGAACCTTTAAGATAGTTTATACAAATTAACTACTTTTTAGGAAGCTAAATCGAAGTTTTCGACCATCAACTCCTTGCAGGATTGCAACTATCTTGATTCAGAGAATAAACTCGGGTTTCTCTATTTTCTACAAGAAATGAGTTGGACAAAATTTTTCTTTTGAATTCGAAAGATTTTATGGTACCTAACAATCAAACAAAATTATGTAATTTTATAATTTATAATAATTATTTTGTTTATATTTTTTTTTTTTTTGAAAACTATGCATAAACTTTCCCTGATTAAAAAATTAACTTATAGTTTAAAATACTAGCTGTATAAAAAAGTATCAAACTTAATTGTAATTGTTAGCACTTCAAATATGCTATTCAAAACTTTGAGTGTCCATTACTTCTATAATTTGTTTTTTTTCGGATGTAAGCAGACAACTTTCAAAGTTATCATAGTACTCGTAAGTAAAACCGATGCCGATGCAAAAATATCAACCTTCACTTTTGGGTGGTTCGTTTGAGAAATTCGATCTTAGTTCCAACCCTGCAAGTGATTGCGGTGGTCGAAAATTCGGATATTCTATATGGTTCGAAAAAAAATGTCTTACCCATCTTCATAATAAAAAAAATCCTCATATTACTGAATTATACATATATTTTGAAAACGATTAGATACTATTTTAGCTTAATGGCTTTTTGATATCATATTTACTTGTGGTATTTTATTTGTACTATGAGTTCTTTTTTTATTTATTTAAGAGTGTCAATCTCACTGGATTTGCATAAATGTAACGGAAATAGACATTATTTACGGTATTTTTTTTTATCCTCATACTGATTAAATCGTGTGTCTTTTTACTTCATAAATTATTTATATGCAGTATTTGTATCGTGCATCTAAAGTAGCTTCATTGGTAGTGCGAGCGGAAGGATGCTGGATTCTGAAGAGTTGACATTAAATGTTCATTACATTACATATATTATTTTTCTGATGCCATCTTATTTGTGGCTTCTCTTCTTTAAAATAAATCTCTTAAAACGCTTTATTTTTAAAGACAAGTAAAAAATAGGATTAGGCATAATACTATATATGTAATGGGGCATATTCACAGTTAACTTTAGACTCGAGTTTATATTAGCCTGGAATTTAACCCCTGTAAATCAGATAGGATAAGCTCAAGTTTTTCTTAACAACAATTTGAACAACGGCTATGAACACCCCCAATGTATGTACGTTTCAAACTAGATGCATATACAAAAAAAGTATGCTAAACCAAACATAATATAAAACAAACTTTTATAAAATATTAAATTTTAAAAATAAAAATAATATGTTTAATAATAATCAACAACGACAGTTTTGTCTTTATTCTAGGAATTTGAGATTTTTGAGAATAGTTTTCTAACCATTTAGTATGGGAGGTACCGTTGTGAATATCTAAATTACATTTTTTTTATTGTCTTTCGATATGCCGTACTCATACTAACACTTAAACTGACTCAAAATCTGGAAGCCTTTTACGAAAAGTTTGAGATTTTTGATAACAATTATTTTTAACAGTTGTATGGGTGGTACCGTTAATAATCTCTCAATTGATTTTTTTACTGCTTATTCATAAACACAAAAATGTTATCAAAATGCTCTGAGCCGTTTTCGGTATATTTTAGGTTTTTGAGAACAGTTTTTTTTTTACATTTGCATGGGAGGTGCTATTAATAATGTCTTAATTTCAATTTTTGTATTGTTTTATAAAAGCCCGTACTATTACTATTAAAAAATTTTATCAAAATTATCGGTTTTTTAATATTCGTAGGTATTATTAAAATGAAAATTAATTTTGGTTTCAGATTATTAGATAGTATTAAAACCCGTTTTGTACCAAATTCCAAAAATATGTATTGAGCCGTTTTTTACATTTTTTTCAAACTTCAAACATTTTTTTTAAATTAAAGTATATTTTTATAAATTTTAGATGGTTTTAAAAATTTTGATAACAATCAGACTAACCGTTTTTGAGGAAATTGAATGAAATTGAAAATGATTATATGGGAATAAATGGTGCCTCCTACATTTTGGTTTGGATTTTTTTATGTCTAGTCAGTTTTTTTTATAGAATTTTTTTGGTATGGAAAGTACCGTTATTTGTCTTCTTAAAAAGATCAAAAAAAGTGTTTAGATACCGCCCAAACAACACTGTACACCAGGTTTGAAGAAAATCTACGTTTGAGCTGTAGCTCAGCAGAATTTTCAGAGTTAAAAAATAAAAAATTGAAATATGAAAAGAATTTGTTGATAGGAAAACGACACAATGCAACATAAAATGGATAATTATCTTTATTTCAGTATATGTAGAATTTAGCGAACACCTAACTTAAAACATAACGAGCATAGCATAGCTAGAACTTGAATTACTTTTATTTTATGCTCAAAAATTTCAAATTTTCAAATAAAAAAAATATGTAAAGTAAAGTAAAATGTTAATATCTCGTTTATTATATTTATACCTTGTTAATTTTGAAAGAAGAACTTTGTGTTCTTTGTGTTGGCCTATGAGTAGCGGGATGCGGATGGTATTTCTATACCGATGTTTAAATGTTTAACTACTCCTCATTTCATATTGTAATAAAATTATCTTTATGTTTTTGTCTTTGTTATACAATGATGCACATAAATACATTCATTTCTATATTTCTTCCTTCCTTTAAACACATGCTTTGTTTTTCTTATTGCCAAGAAATAATTAATAAGAACAGAATTATAATTGAATTTTCAGTCGAGGTCAATAGGGATTCTTCTCATTCTTCCAAATGCGTCAGAATATATGAGGTTTTCTTTATTTTCAGACATCCACCCTAGAATGGTATGGTTAGGAATGCTTTTTTTCTATCATAAAATGCACACCAAGGTGAAACTCTGTTTTTTTTATGTACATATATATTATTGTAAAGGAATGAGTGAAGTAAAAATGATGTAAGCTTTCAATCTTTGTCTATAGTTTAATTGTTTTTCATGTGAAAAGAAGTAATCAAATGAGAGGAAAACCGATAAGAATCTCATAATGTGTTCAATAATAACATCAGTTTAAGAACTACGAACAAAAATACCTTTAAAGGTGCATTATTAATTTAACTCTTATTTCATTATCTATGTTTACTTAAATAATTGAATAAATATTTGATATTTTGTGGTTTAAAATGCTGTACATACGTATAATAGAAAAAAACAAATACAGATTAAAATGACAGCTTTTGTCAAAAATGGAACCATCACCAACCACGAAATTATTCGTCTAACAGGACTCATAATATCAGAAACTAGAAAGAGTATAACCAACCCAGAAGCTCTAATTTATTTCGTTCGTATTCATCAGTTAATCTTCATTACTCAACGCCAACTTGATATGGAGGATGATATGTTCTTTCTGAATTTGAGTGTAGGTTAAGTTACTAACCCAAATACTGAAAAGAATGTATGACAGGTAGAGTTTGAAAAATAGCTAATCATCAACTATAAAACGAGTATCAAATTTAGTGGATATTATATCTATGTATGTACAATGTACATATGTACATACATAAAATATGGCAATTGCTATCCTACTATATAGTCAGTTTGACCTTTCAAATATTAATAAAATACTTCGTCATTTCTTTTAAAAGCAATATTATTAAAGGTTATGTTAAACGTAGCCAAGTTTTTACTATATGGTTGCTGCGCCATCTTTCAAACAACTTATTACAATATTAAACAGATATATTAAAGAGTCACAAGACTTTCACTTTAAGCCTTTAAATTAAAAGAGTGAAGTGTATGAAATGAAAGTATTCTAAAATTGGTTGATAGCTATTAAAGAGTCACAATTTGACGACACAATGTTTATATGTAACCATAAATTGTTTTTACTTTTTTCTTGAAAGTATTTAACTTCTTTTTAACTTCTAATAAACGTTAATCAAGATAAGGCATTTGAATTATATAAAAGTAATCATCTTTTATTTCGACCATTATAGTTAAAGAGTATAATTTCCAACAGGTTGCGAAACTTTTTTTGACAAATAGATATTAATTACTCCGCATCAATTTTAAACTAGATTTTACTGAAAATAGAACACCATGCATAGCACTTATGATATCATTTCAAATGAATTACATTCGACATCGTAGCCTTTGCTTTTGGCGTCAGACAGTAACGCCTAAATAAACTTGGAAAAAGCGCTGATTTTTTTATCACTCAAATCCCAAGTTCACGTTTTCCGTAGATTATAAAGAGTGTGTTTCTTTATTCATTCTGAATATTTAGAATAGGAATTTTGCGTTTCTTAATTCAATGAAATATACCATTTTGTATTCATTCCGGAACATTTGGAATAAATATTTACGAAAAACAAAAGCATTTTTTTTTTGCCCTGACATTTCATCGAAGTTCTGATTGCCAGTCGTTTAGTTCTAATTTTGTTTCTTTATTTCTTCCTGGATAGTAATAATAATTTTGAATTCAGAAGAATTGAAAGTTCAACTAAAGCGCAAAACAGATTTCTTTATTTCTTCCTGGATAGTAATAATAATTTTGAATTCAGAAGAATTGAAAGTTCAACTAAAGCGCAAAACAGATTGAACCAGCGCAGCACCAGCAAAGTCACCAGCGGCCGCCATTATTTTATAACCAATGTATGTATTTCAATTGTTGAACACAGAATAGACCAGCAACAGCAACGTCAACAGCGCCGTTTGGCCAAAGTTCTAAATTTGCTGTTGCTGGTCTATTGCTGTCAAATTTCGCATTGCCAGAGGTACCACAAAAAATATGAAAACAACCGCACGGTGGTAATGTGTTCGAAAAATTTTTGCTGGCTAGGGTGCTGTTTGGTGTTGACGGCGCGGCGGCGCTGGAGCTGTTGCTGGATCAATCTGTTTCGCGCATAATAATACTTGCCAGAAAAAAAATGGTTCAAAAAAGTCGTCAAGGAAACTAGTATAAAACAAAATTGTCAGACAACAACCAAGTAAATATTTTTATAGTGAAATTGCTCAATAATATAATTGTGGAAAAAAAATAGTCAAAAAAGAAAAAAAAAATTGTTAAAAAAATGTCGAAAAAAAAAATTGTCAAAAAAAATTTCAGGCAGCCAAGTTTAAATTTGAACATTTTTTTGAATTTACTGAAATGAATAAAAAAAATTTCCTCTTGAATGCAAGTTTAACTTTGTTAAAATTTTCAATTGTTACTTGATATATAATAATGTGGAATGTTCTTGGAAATTATTTAATACCTTAAACAATTCCTAGTATTCTCGTCAAATATTGTTTTTAATTTTCAATTGCTTGATGTAAAATCTACCCCTATAAAATTTAATAGCAAGTACATACTTAGTAATACATATTAAAGCCGTGTGTAAAATCTCAAGATAATCCAATACTTCAATACTCTTTTATTGTTGATTACTTACGCGCATATCTACTTTATATACACTCAATAGACGCCAAAAATAATGTCTGCGTTACATACAAACGACAGGGAGTCACATTAGAATTATAACCGCGGGATACCATCGCATCGTCTTCCTTATTTCAATGAAGTTATAATATCCGTAGGATGCCATATTACTAAAGACTATAAATTTCATGTTCTGTTCAGCATCGCCAAGGAAGTGGAACACAACAAGTCTGGTGTGGTTCTTTATAAAAAAAAACACACATAAATGAAATTTTATACGCAAAGAATCCTTAAGTTAAAAGCATCTAAGCTAAATCAAAATATTCTCAATCTTCAAAATGTTGTGCTATGCACATATACATTATACATAGTAGAATATTCATAGAAGTCGTCACTGAAACACTGACACATGGTAGGCACAAATTGAAAATAGTGAGAGCAATGAAACCTTAACCACATTTTAAGAAAATACTTTTGGAATATCTTCAAAGTTAATTTTAATAAAGAATTTTGCTTGTGTGCTGTTAAAGGCTTCAAATTTGTTTCTAGGATGGGTATAAGCATGGGAATTGAACAACTTTAATAATTAAAAAAACAAAACTTTCTACGTTATGCGGTATGTTTAGAAGCATGCACAATGTTAGATAAAATTGTTGAATCTTAGAGATATATTATAGTCCAGACAGTAGAGATGTTTTATCCTACATTTTTTTTTATTGATGAACAAAAAAACATATTTATGCAGCCACCCTTTCATCAATTACCAATTTGAAAAATGAAATAAGACCAGTTTCAGTTTCTCAAAATGAAATATGTGGTCGCGCGGTCTTATTTCACTTTTTGATCGCGGCCTTAATTCCTTCCCTTTGGAATATCTAAGTGCTACAGAAAATAATTTTCGAAATTTCAAAAATTGCAAGCGTATTACTATTCATGCATCTTTGGAAACTAATGATAAACATGGTAAAAGTGTAAATTGGTAAATACGATTTTTTCAGTCAACAACAAAGTTCAATTTTGTAGAATAGTGTAATTAAATTTGCTAATGTTTGTACATAAAATTATATTAATTTTCAAAATGTATGCAACTAGGAGAAAATAAAAAAAATATTTATATATTTATATTTATTTTTATTATATCTATCAATCACTTTTTAAAAAGTGAATATGTAGGTTCCAAGCAAATACTTCATTTTCCTAGTTGGGTTAACTAGGAAAATGAAGTATTTGCTTGGAACCTACATATTCTTGTAGGAAGAAAAAAAAGTGATTGATAGATATAATAAAAATAAATATAAATATATAAATTAAAATTAAAATAAAAAAATATAATTTCAGAATGGAGTATTTTTGGAGTTTTTGTGTTGTTGTTGTATGACGATTTGGTTAAAAACAAATGGGTGTGTACAGATTTGAATGTAATTGTACACGGTGGCGGATGAGTGATATAAAATGCAAATGACCGCGAGAAGTCCTTTTTAAATTAATATATGTATGAGTATAATTTAAGAAGGTTATACAAAAGTAATAACAGTAATCTTCCAACAAGAATTTGAAATGGTTACCGAGAAAATAAAATCACTTATGACATGCATTTAACAAAAGAATCTATTGAATTAGGCACTTGGGGATTTTAGTCGGCGGCGTTTTGTTTTTGTTTTAAGTTGTCTTGTACTCATAAACCTTACCAATAGCAACACATTTTATAACGGAGTATGTACTGATTTTGTTTTTCAGATATTAACATGACTATGTAATTTTACGTAATTATTTACCTTTTTTTTCAAAAAGGATGAATTTTGGCCATTTAAATAAACTCAAATAAGTTCATAGGATTTGTTTTATTATAGTCCAGTAAAAATCACAAAAAAAACAACAACAGGAAGTGCTTAAAATTGATATTACGTAAATGCATTATGAATGCAATGTTTTCCATAATGCTTACCAAGTAAAAACTATTTTTCAATTTTATTTAAGGTTAAATGGAATTCGATATAAATTTAATTTTAATAGGTACTTACTTATGTATGTACTTAATTAAATTTAATACAAAGAAAAAAAATTTCAGTGTTTTGAATATATTTTTTAATTTTGCTTTTACCTAAATAAAAATAATAAAAACTTGTACACACTATTTTTTTATAAAATTAACTTCAAAAACTATATTTATAAATATTTTTTCTTAAACGGATCTAATAAATTTAGATTTTTTGTATTGATATTCTTACAAATGAAGATGACGTCTTCATTTCATTTTCTATTTCAGCAATAAAAAAAATGATTTTTATGGTTTTACATGATTATTTAAGTTTTCGTAAGTACTTTAACATAGAAGCAAGTTTGTCAGACCCAATCATGCATTTTTTTTTTAGAAAATTAATTAGCGCTTAAATGGCGCTAGATTATTTTTCTATCTAGATTATTTTTTATTTCTTGCACCGAAAACTTGGTGAACAATATGCAAAACATTGCATTCATAGTCCATTTATGTACATACATATGTAATGTCAATTTTAAGCACTTTCCATTGTTGGATTTTTGTGATTTTATATAGATTATTTAATACATACTACTGATTAAAAGTCAATTTCAAACCTTCTGTTGCAATTTTTCCAACGTTGTTTCGCATTTTAACTGGACCTATGAACTTATTTCAATTTATTTAAATGGCTAAAATTCATACTTTTCTATTAAATGTACTCGCCCAGAATTTTGAAAAAAAATGTTAATATCTGAAAAACAAAATCAGTCCATACTCCGTTATAAAATGTGTTGCTATTGGTAAGGTTTATAAGCAGAAGACAATTTAAAACAAAAACAAAGTGCCGACTAAAATCCCCAAGTGCCTAATTCAATAGATTTTTTTTTTTGTTAAATGAATGTCATAAGTGATTTTATTTTCTCGGGAGGTAACCATTTCAAATTTTTGTTGGAAGCCCACTGTTATTACTTTTGTATAACCTTCTAAAATTAAACTCATATAAATTTAATTTTAATTTGTTGCAAACTTATCGTGGTCATTTGCATTTTATATCACTCATACGCCACCGTGTACAATTACATTCAAATCTGTACACACCCATTATTTTAAAATTGAAAATGCTCATCGTCAAACAACAACAGCACAAAAAACTCTATAAAAACAATTCTTTTCCAGGAACAAAAAGAACTGATCCGAAAGTTTTTCGAGGACACTCCATCGATAGCTTACTGTTTGCGGAAGTTCCAAGGTTGCCGAGCCCACACACCCACCTCAAAAATTGCATCTGACAGACACACATACACCGATCAAACACTGTCGAAAACCAACGCACAAAGAATCCTCTAATGATGTATGTATAGCATAGGTATGGTCTGGTAGTATACTGACGCGACACAATTACTGAAGGGCCATATAGCCTCCTCCTATCCTTTCCTACTACCACTTGAGACAAATGGAATGGCATTACGCCACGTTCCCTATTTCTGCATTTATTGAAAGCACTGATAAAAAGGAACACGGCCAGGTGAAAAAAAAAACAACAAAAAATACACTTTTCCGAGGTAAATACTTAAGAGGACGTTAATATGTGTTCTTACTATTTTAATACGGGAATACCAATGCACGGTATGTGGAATGTGGGGATGAAATTTATCAATGTGGAATTTTATATTTACTTTGCTCTTAGCGCCAGCTGTCTATCGCTTGGACACACAAACTTGTGCTCATTTTGATTGCGATTCTGGAAATCCATGTTTTTTCTCTTTGTTTTCAGGATGATGAAAAGGTTTCACATTCAATGTATAAAGTTTACTTTTAAAGATATTTTTTCGCACTAAGAAGTGTTTGTACTTTTGGTCTTTTTTGTTTTTTAAACCAAACTAATATCAATTTGCACACAATGAACTTTATTAATATGTGTATTTTAATCCTGTTACAATTTGTCTGAAAACTCAGAAATTTCACTTTTATACTTTTGGAGGGTATTTTTCATTTGCGAGGGTTGCTTTAAAATCCTGTGTTATCCAAATATACTGTTCAACGCCTGTTGCACGACTGAAATATTGAAAGCAACCATTGGGGCCATTGGGGGTTTGTACTTGTTAGATTTCTGTATCTTGGTCAGGGTTCGGCATGTTATATTACGATTGGAGCTAGTCTTGCTACATTAAAGAACTTATGCTTGCTACTTCTTTTGTTATACGTTACGCAACTAATTGAACCTGTGATAGGTGTTTTGGGCCCAAATTAATGTATCTACCATTTTTTAAATCTCATTAAAATCTACGTAAGTACTATAACTTTGTTTTCATAATCGTGTCTATAAGAATTAGATGAAAGACCTCTCAACTGGTGATAAGTTACGAAGTGTATAAGCATTTATTTAATCCCTAGCCATTATTGCGTAAATACAGAAACAAGAAATATCTTCGGAAAACATATTAATAAAATAAAATTCGTTATTTGAATGGCTAAACTAAGCACAAAAATAAATTTGAGCTCAAACCGAATATCCTATATTCAATTACATAAAAAAACATAAGTTCCAAGTTTGAAAAAAATCGCTTCAGTAACTATGGCTGTAAAGTTGAGTAGTGGGGACGTTATGGCATGATATTTTGGCTTGACGGGTTATGCGAGAAGAACAGTTGGTCAAACAATCAAGGTAGCGGAGCACGAATTTGAAGTGGTGCAATCCTTTAAGTACCTTGGGTCAATAGTAGCAGCCGATAATAAATAGAAGAAAAAATACGTGGGCGCCTGCACAATTCCAACAGAGCCTACTATAGTCTGTCAAAGCTCTTCAAATCCAGAAATCTCACCATAACTTCAAAATTGCTGCTGTACAGGCCCGTGGTCCTGTCCGTACTCACGTATGGATCCGCGACTTGAATGCTTAGTAAAAGACACTCCGACCTCTTAAGGAGAATTGTTGGCCCCATATGTGACATAGTAGCAAAAATTAAGCTCGGTAGACTCCGGTGGGCAGGGCACCTAGCTCTAGGTCTAGCAGCGTGGTAGATCATGCTTGCGCTCGAGAGATGGCGTAGACCAGGACGCCCGAAGCCATGGGGTGCGCCACTGCATGGCGTCGGCTCAAGACCGGCTAAAATTACTTTTTTCCTTGCTTAAAAAAAATCAAACGGATCAGAAAAAGTAAGTGCAGTGAAAAAGTAACAGCAGATATGAAACTGCAAAACAATTAGTCCTAAAAATTAAAAAAAAAAACAAGTTACTCGTAAGTTAAGTTAAAATATAGCTAAAACCGAAAATTAAACCGAAGTTCATATTATTTTTTCTTATACATGAAATTAATCCAATATATTTTTGCGTTTAGTCCATGTTAAAAAAATTTAGACTTAAAATATTAAAAATGTTTAAGAAAATTAAATCTCGTTAAAGGCATTCTTAATACATTGGCACATAATCACAGTTGTTGTTTAAGCTGTTGCTAATGATAACATATAGAGATCATTCAATGCAATTTAAGAACATATTGGTTAAAAACTTTAAATATGCATCAAAGAGACTAATGTATATATAGGTATGTGTTTTTTAATTTTTTGATTAGGCACAGGTTTAAATCTTTTGTTTTAAGACTTATACAATAACTTGAAATTTTAGAATCGAAACATTGCCTGAACGGAAATTTATTCAAGTATAGATATGTTAAAAATCAAAGAACTGAGCATACTTTAGAACCTTTTAATCAGCTTGTCTTTTTTCAATGTTGTATTGTAAATCCGAACCCTTAATTTCTCTTTTGGAATATTAAATGGCGCCTGTATATGTTTAGTACTAAGATAAGAGATTTTGTGGCGTCAGAGAAACACACAAATACTTACCCACTTATAAAAAATATTGGGGTGGTTGGGGGTTGAATCTTGAATAGTCGGTTGAAGCAGAGACTGACATGGGAAAGGAGAATAGAGGGCTCAAACTAAAATTACAAGAGCCATAAGCTAAGCACTCAGCACTCAATGAATTTGATATTGGAGACAGGGCGATAAATTCACACAGCAAGGGATGATTGTGAGTTTGAGAGAGAATCATATTCAAGGGATGAACTATGTATGTTAACATAGCACAAGGCAGTCGTTTCGTATTTTAAGGGGGAGTAAATAATAATCTTCTACGCGAGTGACTTTTTATGTTGGAAGACTTATTCTTATTTTCGTCTCTATATTCGTCAGCAAAAAAATTAAGAAATGATAAAAAAATACAATGAATACAGTCCTTTGTGATTGCGGTCTATTGAAAGATTTTATCAGACTTCACTTTGAGACTGCTACTTCAAATTATATAATCACCATATTCGTTGGAAATTAAAAAAAACCCAATGAGTAGTTGCACAACCCTCCATTTTCAGGTATTTGTGTTTCTTTTTTCTTCAAAGTACAGATCAACACAACAATGAAACTACTGGACAACTTAAAAAGCCATCTAGGTTTTCAGAACAAAAACTAAATTTTGAATCTTAGAAATAGAACTAGATAGACAATAGCATCCCATGGTTATTTTGTTCGTATTGCGTGTTAAAGATCAAAACAAGGTAAGACTACAATTCAATATAACCTGCATCTATATATAAATATGCAGCGAAGTTAATAAAACATTTAACCAATACTTAGGTGCAAAGACTTTAAAAATTGATATAAATTATGGAAGGGATGAGCAAAAACAAAAAAATTGATTGAGAGTAGTACATGTTTAAAAAAATGCTTTAATCGACAACCATTTAGATTTAGTAAACATAATTATAATGACAATATTCAAAAACAGTTGATAGCTGAATTCTGAATTTGAAAAGCAACTTAATTGAACAAATTGAAAGATAAAACATTGGGACACTCTGGCGTGTACACACTTTTTTCATTGCATTTTTGCAAACATTTCTTTTATTAAATTATAATAATACTATGTAACTATAATTTCGTATTATCAAAAAAATGTATTTGATTTTTGAAAGCGAAGCAACAACCAGACATGTATGTACTGTTAGTACATGTGCAAGTACATTTTCTTGGTACTCATACGTAAACATGTAACGTATTTGTATTGATACTTATAATTCCTCGGAATTTAAACAAGTTAACTTATTACTTAAGTATCTACTTTTTGGATTGTACTTAATTACTTTTTTTAATTTCTTAAGTACTTAAAATGTCTTTTGATTATTTAAGTACTTCTTAATTCCTTTTACTCGTAACATTTCATATTTAATGTTCAACTAGATTATTATTCAAAATGAACATGAATTTATTAAAAGGAATTGAAAAGTACTTACATATGTAAAACATTTGATTCAAAAAAACTTTTTTCGAATTTCCTAGAAGTCCAAGTGGAAAATGAAAGTTTGAAGCGAAAAAAAATCTATGAAAATTTGAGAAATATCGAACATCTTTTAGATAGTGATTTTTTTGAAAATGTTTAAAATTCAATAACTTCTAGTTTTAGTTATAGAACTGTGATTTTCAATTAAAATATAAATTCGTAAAATTACTTCACGGGTGTAGTTTTTATATACCTACATATCTATAAATATGACGTTATTCAATCTCACGTTTGAATAACTATTCCAGAGGGTTTATTTACTTCATTTTTTGAGGACGCTGAAAAATTACTTCTCCATAGTTTTTTTATGCATAAAAATAAAATAGTATACTTCTAAAAAAATTTAAAATTAGTATTATCACAAAATTTGGTGAAAATGTTTAATTAACCGTGACATTGAAGAATCCAAAAAGTCAAACACACCATGCAAATATTTTGCATGGAAGGTGTTTTTTAGGGGAGGTCCTCTCTTCCACCCCTTGAGTTGTTGAGCATCAAACGGAAAATTTTACTTGGGTTGAATTTTTTTTAGTTTTTAATGACTCCAATTTAACCAAGCCGTACGCCGGTACGAAAGAGTTACAGTCATTTTTATGTAAAAATATCTAAATATTTTTAATGAAAAGTACATTTGTAATTTCATTTGTGGGTTGGTAATATTATCAAAATACATGTAAAAAAAAATGGTACCTTCATGAAGCTTCATAAAAATGGTTTTATATGATTTTAATACATACCTATTCATAAATATATTTTGCTTGGTTGATTGATAATAATCCCACACTTTCCTCTTCTTTTTTAAAAAGATCACGCTTCAAAACAAAATATTTGTATATTGTTTTATATTCTTTCTTTTATTCTCTCCAACCTTTTCTAAGACCCACAAAAAACACACTTTTAATAAAGATATTGATTTGGGTTCTTCTGATTATTGATTTGTATGAAAAATGAATCATTGATGCCAAGTTTCATAAAATGACAATTATTATCAATTGGTTTTTGGTAACTTTGGATACTGTTATCATGATAAGAGTTTTAATATTTATTAATTATTAGTTATTTTTTCCTTTATTGTAATATCTTATCAAGGGTTCGCAATAAAACATATTTCCTTTATTTAAGCTTCCTTTACAAATCAAACACATACTTCGATTCAAATTGATTTTATTTCAACTGGAACAGCAGTATGAAACTTTTACAAGGAACTTTGTTCAATATTCAATGGCCAAATTCCTAAACGCATTCAAAGCAGATAAAATCAATGTGAAATATGCAACATTCACTTGCTTTATTGCCTTTGTATTTACAGAATTCGGGTCTTCTTTTGCACGACCTCAATTTTCAACTGTTCATATACATTATGTAAAATGTATTCACAAAAAAATACTGTGATGCTTTTGTTTTTTATTATGGTTATTAACACACAAATGTACCTCTAAAAGCAATAGATGTATTCATGCAACGGCGTAAAGTCCACGTAAAAGTGGTAATCTGGGTAAACCTGTCAAATTTGTATGAAAACTTGACTTGAATACCCCTATTATTGTGTTTAATTTGTAGGTATACCAAACTTCTTTTTTAAACTTTAAAATTTGTTTGCATTTTGAAAAATTAAATTGGGCCCCGATCGAAGCATTAAATTAGGTCACACGGTCTACATTTTGAAAAATGTAGCGATCGAAAAATTAAGTTAAAGTTTGGCCCTACGGGCTTTTTGTTCAATAGTGCAGCCTCATTTTATATGAATTGTCCTACTCAAAAAAAATAATAAAAAGGAATTTTGTAAATCAATTTTTAACATTATTGACCAATTTAAAACTGAGGGCTTTTTCGTTTTTTTTTTAACTAATTTCTATTTTACTCGGTACAGCTAATAAAGAGGCAAACCCACGCGGATACTCACTTTCTAATTTCTAACAATTTTTCTTCACATTTCCTTTCGGAAGTATTTGATTGCGTTGGCTGTTTTTTGTTCTTTCTTCTCAGAGATTTACTGAATCTGCTCTCAAACATTCTATACAATCTTATTAAATTAAAATTTCAATACATACTTTAATTTGTTTTTCACATAAAATTTAAATTTTTATAAAAGCTTAATAAAGAATCAGAACATGCATTCAAATAATTTATTGTTCAAAACAAAAACACAATGACATTAAATAATTATTATTTAAAAAGAATGAAACAAAACAAAAACAAAAAATACAAATTAAATTAATAATGTACATTTATTTGTAAACTAGTCCAGCGGTTAAGGATTTCTAAAAGCGCTCAGTCTCTAGCGACCTTCTTTAAAACTTTCTTCCCTTTTTTATGGATACGCTTGTGGTAATTCTGCGCCAGTGAGTTTACAATCGACATAACAAAATAGCATACCATGCAAATGACAAAAGTCTCAAAGACCTTTGAAAGTAGATTGCCAGATTCCTTAATTCCGGCATTCTTTTGACGATGCAAGCGATGCTTTTGATTTTGTAAAAATGCTTTAAAAGGTTCTTGAAGCTTCTTTCCGAATACCGGAACGATTTGCAGCATATCGACTGCACGTTCAATAAGTGATTCATTGAATGCAATTATGACAAATACTTTCTGGATGTGCATTTTTATAATGGCCTTTCCAATAAGAGTTGCACCAAAGAATGTCCAAAATGGGACTAGGAAATGACCGCATGTAATACCAGCCAAATCGAATAAGGGATTTGGAATCTAGAAAGGGAAAAAAAATATCAAAACAGTTCAAAACAATGTTGTTATTTATGACATACGCTAGCACAAGCTAAAATGCCCAAGAATCCAATTCGCTCGACAACACGTTCCATTAGCAGCTTTCCTCTATCAACAAATCCGAGGTCTTTCTGACCTTTTTTTGCTTTTAGCTCTTCAAATGCAGCAATATCTTCGGCATCTTCTGGATCGTAGCCGGACAAACGAGCCGCTTTAGCCATAAAATACGGTGGCAATTCCCCAAGCGCTGTACCTGCTCCCCATAAGAATGCTTCTAATCGAACTTTCCGCATAATATTCCATAAATTAGGAGGTTGTGATAAATTCGGCACATCAGGGCATATAATACTGTTAAAAAAATGTTACTATAGTAAAATATTTTTCGGAAAAAATCAATTAAAGTGCAATATAAAATAAGATGCATTTTACGTTAATAAAATTAATAAAGGTACTCTTTTCTATCGTTTAAATGAAATGGATTTATATCCATTTCAAATGGCTTATAAAACCAAAACGAAATCCGAAGAGGTTTCAGCCAAAAAAAATGATGTACCAACATTTCATCGAGATTTTTATATCCTCCGTTAAAACAAAAAGGACAATTTTTTAAATATGACCTTAAATATAAAAATTGATATAAGAAAATGGCAACATTAACAATACCATACTAAAGCTTTTTTCGAAGCAAAAATTGCATTTTGAATTATTAATTACTGTTTTGGTTGTCGATATTCATTTTATATTTTTGAATACATAAGAATATTAGAACTGAATCATTTTTATTTTCATCCACAAACGGTAGTACAATTGCCTTTATAACAAAATTACAAAAGTAATGATTAAAAAAGAGTAAATATATTTGTAAATTAAATTTTAAAAATTACGCCTCGAACCGACACGAAAGGAAGTATAGTTCTTGTTTTTACCCAAACTTTTTTCCCAATAATTTTTTTGAAAATTATTATTTATAAACAAATAAAAACTTACTCATCTGGGTAAGGTGGCTTTGGAAAATTCAAAGCATTGCACTCGTATGCAGCCAAAGTAACACTTGCTATATGTGGTCCAAGGTACAACAAAAATGTATGCAGTCCAGTACCAAGACCCACTGAAGAAAGTATTCCTAAACCAATCCAATAGATGAAGAACCACGTATTCCTACGGATCATATCCACAGCTATTTGATGGTGTCCAGGAATATTATATAATATGCTTAAAACGATAGCTAAAAATAAAAATCCCACTAAAAGCGTCCGATGCTGCAACATCCTTAAATACAAGAAGTAGTTAGATGTATTCATTTATTGAAATTGAAAAAAAACAAATGAATTTACTTTCTTCCGTATGTTTGTGTAAGTGTAACTATTTCTAATGAGCAATACTTGATGGTTTGGATAGGACTTCGCAGCAGGACGAGTTGTTCGCGTTCTTCACGTTCCTTCTCTTTATTAGTCTTTTGTGTTTTTTTCTTCATGAAAATTTGTTGCTGCTGCGGTGGAGATCCGTTTGGCGAACCATTTGCTTTTTTCTGTGAACTAACCCCCGTAGTTTGAGAGGATTTCAAATTTAAATCCATACTAGTGTTATTTTTTCGACTGCGAGGCGAGTTGTCAAGATTTTGTTGACCTTTCTTTTGCATTTGAGACATTTTTATGCCAAGACGTTGTAACTTTAGATGAAAAAAAAAATCATGGTTTTTTAATATCAATCGAGAGCAAAATGTATTTGATAAATTAAAGTAACTATAATATTTGAGCAATCAATCAAAAATAAAAAATAAATAAGGTCAGTTTAAATTCAATTATAACATTCAATCAATCAATATTTTAATCAAATGCAACGGCATTCTAATGAATTGTAAATTTGAATCAAAATTAGTATGTTTACAATTCCTGTATTTGTATATAATCGTAACATTAGTAAAAATTCTTATGAAAATGAACATTTTTCAGATTGCCAAGTAGTATTAACTATTTAAGATGAAAAAGTTTAATCTTATCTAATTGCTATTTAACCAGAAACAGGAATACCAATTGATGCAGTTCAATTGCAATCACCAAAAGAAATTTCGTTGCTGCAAAAAATATAAAGAGTGACTTTTGAAAAAGCTTTAAAGGCTTAGCAGAGCTAAGGATATGTGCATTTTTTCGTTCAGTGTATTTTTATTTGCTTTAATTGAAGTTCTTCAATGTTTGCTTTACTTTACGTTTTTAAGAACTATGACTACAAGTGAAAGAATTTTGTCTACGATATAAAAAATATAACAGATAGAATAAATTAATAATTATTTGACTTTTTTTTGTAAATATAAATACTTTTTTTAAATATACAATTTAAAAAAAATACAAAAAAGGGACATTTATCAAATCTCATAAAAAATTTGTAAATTTCTTCTTTTAAATTTTTAACAGAGGTTGAATAAATTAGAGATTAACAATGTTAAATGTAAAACAAATTGATTTATTTGTTTCTTCAAATTTTATTTTCCTAAGAATATGTATTCTGGGCAGGTTCGTAATTTTTTTTTAATTATTAATATTGATCCATGTTGCAGATTTTTACCAACAATTTTCATATCAATGACAAGATGACATATAGTATAGTTAAACTATCTTGAAATATTCATTTAACACACAAATTTTCAAAAAGTTGACCACAATATCCATCTCATTTTTATATACTAGAGATGATAAGACTTTTCCACGAAATTATTTTCTTCAGAATTTCGCATTCACAAAAAAATCTGGTTGTTTTGAAAGTTTAATTGTATATGTTTTGGAACAAATTTTGTTTAATGTTACTAATTAAAAAAAATTGGTGAAATTTATTTACTTGTAGTTGTGGTATTATTATTAATAAAGTATTATTAATCGAAATACACTGAAAAATAACAAAAATTCAGATATCTTTTGTTCTGCTTGGGATATATTTTTTTTTTTTTGTTTTCCGTCATTTCAGACTTATTCATTTTTTACGCGACATTTTATATGTACACATGTAGATCACTGGGTAAAATTTTAAGTACCACTCAAAACAAAATTTGGTTTTGTACTTCCTAGAATTATTTTTTTTTATTTTAAGGTAAACACCCGTGACTTCAAGATAATTAGAAAAACTCATTTAAAGATAATTAATAAAACACAGCTAAAGTTGAAAAGAAGCATTTTAAGTTTTAAGCTCACAAGACTTACAGAATATGATCTGAGCCTTTCGATTTAATATTATGAAAACAAAAGAGCTCTTCTGCACTGAATTTTGAGATTATTAGGACGCTCCAAATTTCCTCTGATTGATATGACTGAACTAAAAAAAACGTTTGTGATCAATGTATTTATGTTGCACCATAGGTTCTTTTAAGCTTCTTCTAATGGAAAAAAAAACAAAAAATATTAAAAACGTCCAAAGGAATAATATCACTGATTTGGTTCATTGGCTCTGCTAATTTGCAACAGAAGAAAAATATTATATTTCAATTCAAATAATCTCATGCCCTTTAACGATTGAGAACGAGATTGTTTTTATTGAAAGCTTATACTGATGCGAACAACATCTAACTTTTCAAATGACTATTGTAAGGCGAATTGATTTTTGCACATGTTATGGTTGCACACATGTGTACCCGAAAAATAAAATATAGTTGTCCGTATGCATTTTTCTTTATAGTCCTACTTGTCGCTAGATCGTAAATGTAATTGTTTACTTAAGAATTTTTAAGGGTCAGTTTCTTAGTGCAAAATCATCCAGTTAAAACTACATTTAAAAAAAGGGATTTATATGTATAAAGAGACTTGAAGACTTTATTAGCCTCTGTATAATACAATGAAAATTTTAATTTTAGTCTGAGTTAAAATTTTAATCAAATTAGGCACGTCTTCTTAACAGGATTAAATATTCAAGGACTCGAGTACATAATTCAATTTATTTTGAGTGTTTGTGTTTGCTTGTTGAAATAATATGTAAAATAAAAGAACTTGTTTTCTCTGACTAAATACAAAACGAACAAAAAAACACACAAAATAAAATAAAAGAACTAAAGGAACCGAAGAAAACCAAAAAAATATTACTTCTGTTTGAAGATATTTACCAGCTCGAAGCGATTTCCATTAGTTTTCTGACCTCGTTTGCGACACTCAATTTTTAATTGTTCTTTAGTCAATGTCAACAAATGGGCTAATCGCACTTGCTTGTCATCTGGGACAGATTCAGCAGAACATCCTTCACTGTTGCTTTGGCATTGATGAAGATGATGAGAATGATTAGGATGGTTGTGATGGGGGTGATGCTGGTGCTTATTTACCGCCAATGTTGTGCAACCACTATTATTATGATGGCTTAAATTATTTTCAGTGAATCCTCGAGTGAATGATGAAGAAGAATTTGCTGCTTCGGCCGCCGCCGCCGATGCTGACGATGCGGCTTTAAGATTGTTTTGATTGTTAATATTTAAAAGAGCTTGCGGTGCGCTACTTGTTGATGCGTAGCGTAAACGATGTCGGGATGGCATATTATCTGCGTGTTTTTTTTTTTTAGTTTTTATTAAATTCATATTCGTATAAAGGAAATAAAGAATAATTTTTCTTTCTTTTTTAAATTAAGTGTATTGTGCTGGTACTTTACTTGGTTTGTGTGTGTGTGGTTTTTTAAGCAAATAAAAATCAAAAACTGTTAAACCAAGCACAAAGATTTTGAAAGAAAAAGAAAATATATATTTATAAGTACCTACAAATGTAACGAGGTTTTATTTCTAGCAAGTGAAAGTGATCTAATGTGTACAATTAATTACTTAAGCATATATGTATATTGATTATAAGTTTATATATAATTGAAAGGTCTGTAAAAACAGCAATTTTTAGAGAGCAAACCGTCTTTCATTAGTTTATTCGGGGTTAACTTTAATATCACACTAAGAAATTGGGACTTCAAGAAATAGCTATTTAAGGAACTGGCGAACAAAAGCTGGCATTTTTTAATGAATATTTATGATCTTTTTATAATCATCAATTAAATTTTCCTGACAATTTTTTATATATTGACCTTAACCTTGAATTTTGCATATTAAAATTTAGCCAAGAATATTTTTTTCTGTTATGTTTTTTCTAAAGAAACTTCTGTATAATTCACGTTCCCAACTTTCAAAAATCAAACCAACTATAATAACTTTCAACTAGTAGTCTCTTTGTTAAAGCATCAGCAAAAAATTAAGAACAAAAACTTTTGCAAAACAAAAAATCTGTAAAAAATGAGTTCATAACCCTATACTTTTTCAGCACACTGGCAAAATTAGGTTTTAGATAAGCCAAACCAAAAACAGCTTATCTCACAAATTTATTGATTGATTTAAATTTTTTCGGATTGTACACAATCTAAAGAAGCAACAAAAAAACATATTCAATTTTACATAATGTAAGACTATTGTTAAATTGTCTATATTTCTTCTTTTTTCGGCCAATGAACTGATAATGTGATGAGAGTACATAAGCTTTGAGTAAAAAAAAAATGTACTCGGCCAGCACCACAGCAGTACCAAGGTTGTTTTGAAATTGAATGCCATTTAAAATGGCAATGTGTGCGATCAAATCAAGAAGTGGATTGAAGATCAAAGTGCAAATACGACTCATAATAAATGTTATCTTGCAGTAAAGGCACGAAAACGACGTACATGTTAAGATTAGATTATTAATTTGTTGAGTAATAATTTGAATTTTTGAAACATGGACATTGTATATAAAACTTATAGTACTATCATCACGATGATTTTTGAGTTGTGTGCTGTGGTCGTCTGAGGGCACACTTGTATATACACAGAAACAGCAACCAGAAAATTAGTATGTGCTGTGATCGCCAGGGGGCCGACGTGTGGAACGTGCTGATGATAGTACTATCTAAATTCATATACAATGAACATGGACCATTAGAGTGTCGGGTTTTTTATTAAAACTCATTTTTTTCCATCGGTCATCTTCTTAATCAAAAGCCGTGATTTGTTGTTGTCAAACATAGTAACAGGTTGTTTTTGTTTTTTCATCATGGCCTCTGAATGTTTCGCATTGGTTTGGGAAAGCCTTCATATTGAGCACTTTTAACGTTAATAATGAGCAAAATGTGCGTTAGACCGACTGAATTGAAATGTAACCGAGCACAGCTCTCATACCAATTTAAACATCATTATTTCCTAAGGAAATGTCCAGTGGCACGGATTAATGACAGCGCACAAAAAAGTTTTTGAAATAACGTACACACATATGTTTATGAAGCCAGAGTAGATTAGCTTGGATTCCAACTACGAGTGGGATCTTTAACTAGGAAATTTTTACATACATTTTCAAACACAGAAATTAACTGCTTTCAGATAAATACCAGTCAGAACTGTGGAATTAATTTTATACATTCAGAGACAAAACATTGACCGGTGAAAAATTTTTCTATTTGTTTAGTTATAAAGATGACAGATTTTCGTAATAGTTTTTGTAAGAACTGTAGGTTCGAAATAGATTTATTTACAATATACTATAATTTGTTCTTAGTATTTAAAACGACTTATATCTTGATGATAGTGAAGTGTTTATACTTCTGAAAATATAGTCGGATAATTTTCTATTGAACACCCAACATAACAACTTCGGATATATATGAATTTTATAAACTTTCCGTAGCCATATCATGGTTATACTATACATATTATGAACTTTTACATACACTCCCAAAATTGCCTGTCCACTCTTTTATTTAATTTTTTCAATAAAAAATTTAAATTTCAGAAAATAATAATTTAAATAGATAAGAACCGAAGACAAATATTAAGCCATTAACTATCACAAAACAAATGGACTACATCACACACACATACATTATTTATACACAAAGTATACAAACTAAATATAAAAGATTGTAAATCTTTGTAAATCCTCCGTCTTTAAAAGATTGTATTCATTCGAGTGTCATGAACTAGAAAATGTTTTCGATTAATCAAGGTAATTTGTGTATCAAGATTTTTTATTAATTTTTTTAAGGATTCAATGGATATGGCTAAATGAATTCGTCGAACGAAAAAAAAAAATGATTGCATTATAATAAAAAAAATATTTTAAAAAATATTCAATACAGCACATCTAATGAGTTATAACATACATGTATTTTGAATGAATTCAATCGAATCAAGACTAGAGGATGAGGAAGAACTTTGAAAAATTTTAATTACCTTTAAATCGGTGTAGAGCTATTTCTTGTTCTAAATTGATTTTCTATACAATTAGTATTTTGTTTTTTATTTCGTTGTATGGCTCTCTTAATATTATAGGACTAGTAGCTGTTTCTTCACTGTCTTTTTGATTAGTTGCACTTATTATTTGTTCAATGTACTTGTACATGTAGCTATATATATATATTACTTGTTAAAACTAAAACACTGATGAAAGCAGAAAAATATATGTTATTTATTATATGCAAAATGTTCAAAAATATAACTATGGCTAAAAAAGACTTACACAAAAAGCAAGACGCAAGAAAGCTAAGACACAGAAACGCTAAAAGGTAGTTTCAGATAAATTTAGATGCAATAGATCGGTGCACGGGCTTGCAGCATACATTATGTTAGGAATTTTTATAAAACAAATAATTACCGTAAATGTTATAAATTAAAAGGGAGAGAAAGGGGCTCTAAATTTATGGCCTTGGTTAACCGAAATGTTCTTATTACTTAACCATGATTAAAAACGAATGGATTCTCTGAAAAAATGTCGTAAAGTTTAAAAGCATATTCAAGGATAAATCAGTTTGAATAATTATGGATTAAAGCTGTGAACAAAGTTAACCTTATGCCGTTTTTCCCCTGGACTATAATAGTTTATCCTTCCCCTATATATGTAGGTATGTAGGTTTTTTTTACACATAAGCGGCCGCGGCCCCCAACTTTCCGTCAAAAGGCTTTACTAAGGAAAATTGGCAGGATTAAATATTTAACGAAAAAATATTCTTTTCGAGTTCTAACCAAGAAACATAAAAAGGATTTTTTTCTGAATTTTTTAAATTTTAACATCACAAAAAACCAAAACTAAACACAACTGCATACAAAAATACAATTTAGCTATATGTAAAAAATTAGCTTGAAGTATTTGCGACTTCCATCAATATTTTTTAATCAATTAATTATAAGTACATACAAAAACCTACAGAAAAAATTCATTGAAGTCTAGAGCCGTTTCTGAGATGAATAAATTGTGCCTTGAAAAAATAAGAACCCTTATTTTTTTATTTTTGGATAAAAATAAAAATTTCAATTTCCCCACCTAAAACCTTAAAGGTAGAACTATAATCGCCTGGACTCTCTTACGTATTTTCCTTCCCAGTTCAACACAATTTTTGCCCGTTTTGAAATCAGTTTATTTCAATTTCTATCAGTCGGCGAGAAAAAGTTTTTGCTTGCAATTTTAAAAAATTAAACATTTGTAGTCTTAGGTTTGATTCCAAGGATTCAAAAAACTTGGGCACTGAGCAAAGAAAGTAGGAATTGAGACAGCAAATGTTTAAAATTGGCGCCCGAGAGTTTTATACCAAAACATTTTTCTCTCAAAATAAAACATTGATAATGGTAAACTATTTTACTTGAAAGCAATTTTGCCTGTTATTTAGAAATATTGATAAATTGTTCCATTATGGAGCTTTAAATAGCCTTTATTAAGATTTCGAATGACGAAAACAAATTATTGCTGGCAACTTGCTTGAAAAAAAAAATTGTGAGCGATAAAATATTACTTAAATATTTTTCATTAAATCACACGGGTAACGTTCAGTTAAAACAGAGGCAATGTAGAAAAGAATGCTGTCTAAAATCCAAACCGGGTAGAACTAATCACATTAATTCAACAACCAAAAAGTTTTATTTTTTTAAATTTCTTCTTCTTCCAATGTGGGCTTAGCCTAAGCTAGCAGTTTACTCTTTCATCAGCAAAATAAATTATATGTAGTACGTAGTTTTCATATTTAATTAACAAACATAAATATCGCATTATTTAAAATAATTCAATTCCCTAATTTTTTTTAAATTTTAGTTTTGACGCTAGATGGCGCAAGACGATTCCGACTTTTAAAAAGTATGATATTAGTTATAATCGTAAACATTTTACATTTTTAAGAAAATAATTATGAAAATGTGTTTTTAAGTCAATTAAAATTCAGTTTTACGGATTTAATATGAAAATGGCAAAAACCCTTGATTTAAAAGAAAAATCTAAAATTTCCACCAATATTTAATATTTTTACAAGTTTCAAAAGAAACTTTTTTTTGAACAGAATCGTTTTGCTCAAGATGCAAGACATGCAGCTTTTAAAGAAGTTATCAGCAATGTACCCTAATTTGTGCACGCTTGGTTAAAAAAATAGTTTATAACAACAATTTTAAGATGTTATCATAAAGTCAACTAAATAGTGAGCTATATAGATATTCGAAGTTATTAAGATTCAACTTAACCCTTATTTTTAAACTTTACTAGCTTGAACATAAATGTTAAATTATTTTAATAGGTATTTGTTTTTTGTTTGAACGGTACGGTCCCCCTAAAACAATTTAATGTTTATAATATGTTGCCGGTTAGGCAGTTAATTTTACTGGTCGAATTTCCACCACCAACCTACTGGTATAAAATAATATGCCAAAAAGTTTTCAAATTGTAGGTTAATATAATAGAACATTATGAAGAAAACAAGAAACCGACCCATAAAATTAGTCTTTTTGTTTGTCTTCGTGGTTCTTATCAACATATTCTAACAGTGTAATTTATTGTAATAAATTAGTTCTATAATAAAATAAAACATAAAGCAAACGCAAGCTATGAGAATTAATCATTGTTCATTTTCAAATAGGGTGTGAATGAAATCTCCCTAACAACAAAAAAAGAAGATGAATTATTAAATATCACGTCTTATATGTCGCTCAAAAGCGTGTTCAACTATTATTTGGAGGACAAACGAGGTGTGCGTGAAGAAGGGGTTACGCTATTTCTGTATGTCATCATTTTAACATTGACGGTTAAACTGCTGCCCATGCCAAACAACTGAGAGGTGCTATTTTGCTCTTGCAATTTGTGAAACCAGACCAAGGAATCTTAAGCAAAACAAATAAAAAACAAAAAAAACAAATCAATACAATAAAAACGCGTGTAGCGATAGCAACGAACGAGTACAGAATCATCATACGATGCGGAAACACCAATCAAACAGTTGCAATCGTCCCAATTGTACACGTAATTCAATCAGAAAACTAGAGCAAAGTCCAATCAATTTTAGGGTTCACCTCTTACAGGGTTTTTAAAGTTTTTTTTTTTCAAAGTTATTTACCAATCCTTGCGTCATTGCTTGTTTTTGTGTGCCCTTTTCGTCCAGTCGCGGGGTTGGTATGGATTTTTCTTTTTTACTTCTTTTTTTCTTTGTTTGATTGGAATGGAAAAAACACTTTTTCACTTAACGCACACACTCCGTTTTGGTTTATTTCAAAATAAACTTGAAATAACTTTTACAAAAGTTAAGTTAGTACGTGAAGAAGAAAAAAGTTAAACAAATAGAGTCGATGGAAGAAAATGTTTAAGAAATGAATAGAAATATCTGCGAAAACGCAAGAAACCAAGTTGAATTCTGCGCTGCCGGATTTTTTTTCGTTCGTTCTTTGTACACCTCGACCACGACTCACTCGGTTCTCGGTTGATGATTTCCGCAAATTCGATTTTGTCTCTGCTACTGTCAGTTGTCAGTTTTTGGAGAGAAAATTTTTGACAAGCGAAAAGGCTAGTTCAAATTTATGTATGGTCCCCCGAAATCCCTACATTGATGTAGAATTAATAACTTCGACACAATAGACGCGTCAGACAACCGACGAGTCGCATTTATCAAATATTTTCAGTATTCGTGACATGGTCATTGTATATAAAACCTATAGTACTATCATCACGATGGTTTTTGTGTTGTGGGGTGTGGTCGTCTGAGGGCGCACTTGTATATACACAGAAACAGCAACCAGAAAATTAGTTAGGGGTGTGATCGCTAGGTGGCCGACGTGTGGAACGTGTTCATGAGAGTACTATGCAAATTTATATACAATGTTAAACTCGTGCTAATCATTTGTTCGTAGGTCGCAGTTGATGAGCGCATGGAATATATTGAAATGTGTTTTATTTGTTGTTTTGAATAATTATAGGCATTACTTTCTATTCAAACTTGTACATATTTGTACATACCTATTTGCTTTAGAAAAAGCTTTAAAAGAATTTTTCGCAGACGCAGATCATATGAATGTCCCAAGAGCCTCTTAAATAACTTAAATGATAAAATCCTCCCTCATACAAATATCATATCTATAAATGAGGAAGGATATTTTGAGTTAAGACGTTAAGAGGCTCGTAACCTCCAAACTAAAGAGGGCTTATTGAATAACGACCTAAAAAGCCTTTGGGCCTTATAACTTCTGATATAAATGTTTTATTCGCTTGAAGAAGCAACGGGAAATGGCAGGCTAACAACTTTGCACGAATACTTAAAGTAAGGAGACAAGAAAAGAGAATATATGACACGGATTTGCTTAAAATTTCAGTGAACTGTAACAATATCCTATCAATGGCCAATTTGTTCACTTTAATAAAAAAATTTAAGATTTAATTTTAGTTATTTCAATAATTAACGTCTCAAACCATTTTGAGCAACAAACAAATTTGGGTGTTTACAATATTTAGGGCATAATATAAGCTAAGAACAAATTGACCATAAAATTTAAAATTTTTCAACATCAAACAGATTTTTTTCCCATAAAATGTTTTATATTGGAAAACTGGAATAAAAACATGATAAATGGTATTTTGAGTTTGCTTTGAAATAGTTACATCTAAGCCAGTCGGAACATATTAGACATTTCTTGAACAATCAGTGTAATAAAATGTAACTAATATCAAAAAACCATTGCAATTTTTTCAGATGGTCATGCATAGATTTTAATTTTTTTTTTTGTTACCAAGACATCCATTCAATGTAAGATATATAATGTAGAAAAAAAAAACAACTTAAATTTCATTATCACTATCGTCTTCCCTCTTGGCAGCTTGACCAGCTTCAATTGCCATTGCATGCCATGGTGCTGGATTCAAACGGTGAACACCATTTGTTTCCTTGCTAACCAAACTCATTTCAAAACGGAAATCTTTATCTTTAAGTTCATCATGGACTTGGTAGATTCTGCAAAAAAAAAAATTGATTACTTTTCTTTCTTTTCTTGAAGTTTATGAGTTGTACATCATACATTTTGCCAGCGTTTTGCACAAGATCCTCAGTGTTCATTTCCACAAATTTAAATTTCTCCATTTCTGTTTTGGCTTGCTGCTTGGCTTTGCCACTTGCACAACCGAAATAACCCTGTGGAGTGAATACTAACATTAGAAATTATAATTTTTATGCTGAAATATAGACTTACATATGAATGACCGGAAGGTTCAATTTTATAGAGCTGTGCACCTTGATCTTCATCCCAGGCTGACAAAATCACTGTTACGCCAAATGGACGCACGGCACTGTACAAAGTGTATGCATGGATGTACCCAGAAATTCTTTCATTTAAAAGTTTCAAAGGAATAGTACGATCGAATTGTTGACGGTAGTTTGCGGCTTCTTGACGAGCAATATCAACGATGTAACGTCCATCTGCAAGGAGACCAGCCAGGGCCAATCCGATGTTTTTGTCAATGGTAAATATTCTGGTTCCTGCGTCTTCTTCATATAAAGGGCTAGTGACAATTTTTTCGACGGCTAAAACTACGCCATCTTTGCCGCGCACCCCAATGACTGTTCCACTTTTCTCAACTGCCTTAGAGGCATAGTCAATTTGGAAAACTTGGCCATCGGGTGAAAATTGAGAAGCTGACAGATCGTACTTTGATAAAGAAGTTTTTCAATAAATAAATGGGTGTATTAGATTATAATCTAAATTAACTTACTCCTGTACCGATGGAACTCATTTTTTTTTATTTAAATTAATAAAAAGAATGTAAAAAGTAAAAACTTGCAAGCTAATAGCGATGACGGCTTCCTCCTTTGTTTAGTTGAGGTTATGCCCAACATTTGACAGCAAAATTTGACTTTTCATTGCAGCATTGCCATTCGCTAAAATATGCTTGTTCAGAATTTATGTAGAATTGTTGCGAATCTTTATACACTTTATAGCCCGATTCTCCCTAACATCACTGGATACCTCACAAGTCATAAGTGGAGGTGAAATTGATTTTGTGACTTTTTCGTATTCCCGTTTCGTTTGTGCTTTTACAAACCAATGTAAAATATTCGTTGTCATAAATGTCACACATTGAATTCATATTGATTTGGGAAAGCCTTTCAACTTGAAAAGTTACATGCCGAATGATCGATTTAGGTTAAGACTTCACTTTGCATATAAAAACTATAGTACTATCATGGCGAGTTTTTTTCATGTTGCCGGCACCTGTGTGGTGGCGCTTCAAAATTTGAGGTGTAAAATTCGATATTGGGAGTCTTTAGGCGTCGGAAATAGGTGGTAGGGGCAAGAAGAGACTATTTTTTGGATTATTGCATCCAAAAAATATAAATAAATATCAATTAAAACCTCCATAAGCTCTCCGCAAAAAAAAAGAGTAAGGGTTGCCGGCACACTTTAGATATCGCCCCATTCGATTTCCACCATGATAGTACTATAATTTTTATATACAAAGGACATCATACTTCACAGTACACAATATATTGGGCATCCCAAATAAAATTTGATTCCGATTATCAAGTTAAAGAGTAAGTTACATTTATAAATTATTTTGAATTTGAATATTTACATATATCGATAAATTCAAGTTCAGCTTAACTGAATTCATTGACTTTATGTTAAAAGTGATAAGAAGTGCAAAAGTGAACAACTAAATATGCGATAGAAATAGCTGTGTCCTGTGTGTGAAAAATATAGTGACAAATTGTGTTCAATTGATCTCTTCAGATTGATTTAACAACTCAAACCAATTTTGTGCATCCAGAGATCAGTTTCAGCGTCATATAATGACTTTTATGCAGTAAAAAAATTTATCGACCTTTTTCGTGCAAAACAATGTCAAAGGAGTCAGATAAATTTTTTTTGACGCAAATAACTTTTTCCACAAAAGAACTGCAAACTAGGTTTTAAGTAAATGAAAAAAAAAATTATTATTTTCTTTATACCATGAGCAGGAGTTCTAATGTGCCTTTGCCTTCATCCAACGAAACACGAAACCCTCAGTACACATGTCTGTGAAGTGTGAAACCTACTCAGGTCTACTATTGAGCCCTCAGTTAATATAAACTAGTCTAAGAACATAGAATTTCTAAATAACAAAAAAGACAGTTCCGAAATCCGAATACACAAATTTTTGTTTTCTTATTATTCTTATTTTGTTTCTTCTTCTGATTGAAAATTTATTTTCAATTTTTGTTTGTACAAAAATAAAAGAACGAATGATTTTATTAAAATGTCTAGTGAACTCGATCAATACTACGAACAGGTTTGTTCCAAAAATGTTCAATAGTTTTGTATTAATTGTTCCTTAAATCCAAGCTACGTACGGTAGAAGAAGCCTTATTATGTTCAACAGACCCGCTCGAAAAAGAATCTTTGGAAAGCCTTAAAAACGATCTAAATGAGCTCTTAGAACTAACCAGAGAAAATGTGACTAGCTCTGGAAATACAAATGGTAAGATTTTCTTAATTTGAGAACTCAACTGCAATACATTTATGCATATATTTTGCTTAAGATTCAGAGTCTAGAGGCGAACCACACGATGTGAATGATGAAATGTCTCTTTTCATGAAAGAAATTGGCGAAATTGATAAAAAGACCGAATCAAATAATAAGTCAAATGAACTTAAGGTTAGAAAATCTCTTGAATTTGTTTGGCTGGTGTTTTGTGCATAACTTGACCATTTTTTTTAGGAACTTTTGGAATCAAAGGTTGGTGAAAAGTGCTCCGCGCCACATCATCATTCTTGGGGAACTAAATCTTATCACAATGCTATAATTTGTGGCATAGATGAATCCTCAGATAGTTTAGCTCTGCGAGTTCTCTTCACAAATCCAACTCACAAAGAGATGATTCCTTGCTCATATTTTCTCGAGGGCGAGTGTAGATTTGAAAGCGATAAATGTCATTTTTCTCATGGGGAATCTATACCGTTTGACGATCTAAAAGAGTACAAAGAACCCGAATTTGATAAGCTTGCTAGAAATTGTGTAGTACTAGCAAAGATGAAGGACCGCATGTGGCATAAGGGTCGGGTTCTGTGTGCAAATTTTGTTGAGAAAAACTGTCGGGTGCGTTTGGATAGTCAGAAAAAAGAAATGGATTTCAGTTTCGAAGATTTATTCCCAATTTTCCATGGTAACTTGATATTCAAATTAATTAGTTGTTCGAAATTTAATTCATCTTTTTTCCAGATGAAGATCTTAGTAGCGGAAGTAGCTCTGACGAGGAAACAGATACTGAATCGGATGACATTGAAGCAGCCCGAAAAACACGTCTCATCGAACAAAGTCTATTTTCTTACGCTCCTAATCAACCTTTGGGTGCATGGGAGAAGCATACAAAAGGAATAGGTTCCAAATTAATGTCAAAGATGGGTTACATAACGGGTACAGGCTTAGGATGGAATGGTGAGGGAATCGTCACGCCCGTAAGTGCTCAGATCCTACCTGCGGGAAAGTCCTTAGATCATTGTATGGAACTCCGCGAGGCTGCTAATGGCGATCAAGATCTCTTCAGCGTCGAAAAAAAACTTAAACAGCATCAAAAAAGACAAGAAACATTAAACGCCAAGGCATATGCCAGAGAGTCTAAGAAAACAGATGTGTTTTCATTTCTGAATGGCACAATATTGGCAAATGATAAGCAGGCGGTGGGTTCAAAACAACCAACAAATCCTCCAATGAAAAATGCCTTTCAAAATCATACCACAAAAACATTAAACGTAGAGAGTGTGCGAATATCTGATGATATTCGCAAGAAAGAAAGAGAAATATTTAAGGTCAAGGAATCAATGAGACGACATCAAGTTGGTTCGGACGTACATAAGCGATTAAAAGCCCAGCTGGAAGGAAAAAATCAAGAGTTGAGTGGGCTAAGAAAGAGTGAGAGCTCTTTGGCGAAAGAGCAAATGTCACGGAAAACAAAAGACAAACTTTGTGTTTTCTGATTTTTAATGTTTTGTAGTAAAATGGAAATAAAGTTTGTTACACACATTTAACTTAATTTTTTTTTTTAAATAGGATCGTGATAAAATGCACCACCAATGCTTATCTTTATTATCTCATCTACCTCAACTTCCTCACTTATAGTTTTCAAAAAAAATCTCTATTGCGGTAATTTTTTTTAATGTTCCAATATACCGATCTCGCTTCATCACTGTTGAAACATATTCTAAAGCGGCACCAGAATAATTTACATACAATAGTCAGTTCAAAGGCAAAACACACCAACTAACAAAATAAATAAATGGAGATTATAGAAACAGCCTTATTATGAGTTTCACGTAAACACCATTCCGCCTGAAACATTTTTGTTTGCCCGAATTTTCAATTTGTAGTATACTTCACATTTCATTATCATCATTAATTATTTATTCATCATTACTCATTATTGTTCGGTAAATTGTAAATATAAACTTACCCACGAAAAATAGAACAAGGAGTATTTTAAGTTAAATTTGACGCAGAATTAGATTTTTAATCGAATATGTTGGTTAACAGCTTGTCTCAAACAAAAAAATCATTACATAAACATGAAGCATTTATTTTAAAAAAATATATTATATTTATGTATGTATTTATAAATCATCCCCGGACCTCTAAGAACTCTTTTCGTTTATCTTGACTATCACACTCTTAACTTCAGTATAATTTTGAAGGGCATACTCGCCATTTTCTCGTCCATGGCCTGACATTTTATAACCTCCAAATGGCGATTGTGCAGCTAGTGCATTATAAGTGTTGACCCAAACAGTGCCTGCTCGTAATCCCTGTACCAAATAATTTGCCTTATCGATATTTTTTGTGAACACAGCTGCAGCCAAACCATATTCCGAAGCATTTGCTCGCTTAATTACTTCATCAAGATTCTTAAAACGAATTAACTGTTGAACGGGTCCAAAGATTTCTTCTCGAGCAATTGTCATGTCGTCTTTCACATCTGCAAAAACAGTTGGTTCCACAAAATATCCAGGCAGATCTTTGTAACGCTGACCACCAGCTACAAGTTTAGCACCTTGTTTTTTGCCCGTGTCTATAAGACTAAGAATTTTCTTCATCTGTTGGTCGTCGATTTGAGGACCTTGCTCATTGTTTGCGTCGAATGGATTACCAACAGTTCGCTTTTTAGCACGTTCAGCACTGCGTTCAACAAATTCATCGTAAATTTTGTCCTCTACAAATGTTCTAGAACCAGCACAACAACATTGACCCATATTGAAAAATAGACCAAAATGAGATGTTTCGACGGCGTAATCCATATCACTGTCGGCTAAGATTATATTAGGACTTTTGCCGCCAAGTTCCAGTGTTACTCGTTTGAGATTCGATTGGGCTGATGCTTGCTGAATCAATTTTCCGACTTCAGTTGATCCAGTAAAAGCAACTTTATCTACATCAAGGTGATTAGACAATATGGCACCTGTTTGGCCTTTCCCGGGAACAACATTTACCACTCCTTCTGGAAAACCAGCTTCCTTAATCAACTGAGCTATGTAGAGAGCAGTTAAACTCGTCTGTTCTGCCGGTTTAAGGATAATTGTGTTTCCTGTAGCAAGGGCAGGTCCTAATTTCCATGCCATCATCAGAATGGGGAAATTCCATGGAATGATTTGTGCACAAACGCCAACTGGTTCGTGGCGAGTGTAATTGAAGTATGGTCCGTCCATTGGAATAGTTTTGCCATGATTTTTGTCAGCCCAGCCGGCAAAATAACGAAGGTTTTTAATAGACATTGGCAGATCAACGTTGTATGACATTGTGTAAGGCTTTCCGTTGTCTAATGTTTCCAGACTCTGTGAGAAAAAGTATTTTAAATATATTAAATAGAACTTTTTGTTTTCAGAAGAATTTATTCCATAAAAACAATTTTAACTCACTGCCAAATAGGCTTGATCTCTTTCCATTAGATTAGCAAGGCGGTATAAGAGTTCGCCTCTCCCCGAAGCATCCATCCGCCGCCATGGAGATCCCATTCTATAGTATATATTTATATTAACAAGCGAATGAAAATAAAATGGTTCATTAAGACTTACTCGAAGGCATTACGTGCAGCTTTAATAGCAATTTCTATATCCTCCTTACCACCTTCTTGAATGTCAGCAATTGTCTTTTCAGTTGACGGGTTGATTGTAGGGAATGTTTTTCCCGACTTGCTCTTGTGCCATTCATTGTTAATGAAAATCTTTAATTAAAAAAATATATACATATATAAAATACACATATAAAACTCGCAATGTTTGGTAATACGAAAAATACAATAATTTAGGTTTTACTAAATTTCTATTACTTTACTACCGTATTTCTGGAAGATACATACAAATAAACTAAGATAAATGTATGTTCTACATTACCAAACATATTATTTATTACCGACTAGCCCATTCATAGAAAATGAAAGTCTGGACCGAAATTTTTTAAGTGCAGGAAGTTATCGAAGTGATACGCAGAGCCAAATATAACAAGGCACCAGTCGAGGACAGAGTCCCATATAAATTTATCATAAACGCCACAGAAAGCTTTCGTAAAAACGTCATTTTTCCGTTATACAAAAAAGGTGACGGAAATGACCCTAATAACTATCGAGGCGTATTATTTTCAAACACTATAACGAAAATCTTTACCGGAGTCATTCTTAATCGACTCTCTAACTGGACACAGCAAAATGAGTTACTCCGCGAGTACAAGCAGGCTTAAGGAAATATATTCAACTGTTGATCATATTTTTTTCCCTATTTTGCATTGCCAGATCCTATTTAGACAAGAGAAAGGAATTGTACGCCTGACATCTCATGGGCTCTTCCTGTAGGAATAACGTTTGCTGGTTTCAAAATCAAAGCGTTAATGTATGCGGACGATATTGTATTTTTAGCGGAATCGGCTAAAATGTTGTAGGTAAATGATGAAAAATAAGCTCCAACCTCAAAGTCAATACCAGCAAATCAAAAGTATTGATATTCCGAAATGGTACTGGTAGATACGCTAGAGAACAGAGGTGGACCTAGGATAATGTCGAACTGGATGTAGTAAAGGAGTACAAGTATCTTGGAGTTATTATTACCCCCAATCTTTCGTTAAAAACAAAAAAACATCTCCAGGAAAAACTAGTCGAAAAAAGCCATCAACTGTAACTGCAAGGGAGTGCTAGGAAAGCAATATGTGGGGCCAAGTGCAAAATTTAAACTTTTTGAAGCGGTAATGAGGTCGATATTATGCTATGCTGGTCAAGTATGTTGCTTTCTCCATAACGAAGAAGTTGAAAAACTGTTAAGATATTTTATCAAAAAAAAAAATATTCTGGTTACCTGAATATATATGCGGCACTTAGAGACTGGAGTCCCGTAACTATACATACATATATCTTTACGCTGAAGATGCACTTCAACTACATTTTAAAAGTGATGGCCCTACCAAATCATCGTCTACCTAATGTGGTTGTGATACAGTTACTCCAGGAGAAGTCGCAGTTCTTCGTAAAATGGTCGCGTTTGGAGCTGGTACATAATGTCCTACTAGTGGGAAGTGATTGGAGAAGTTGGGAACTTAACTTTCAAATATTGTTGGAAAGAATATAACTCAAAATTTTCGAGAACTTTGAAAAAAAACTATTTTCATGACCAATACTCGTTGAAGACTATTTGAACCACATTTAAGACTAGAGGGGAGATGATAAGGTTAAATTCATTCCATTTGGTTCAAAAGAAAATACGGAGTGTATTCTTTGTAACCACAGATGGCTGGAAAACGTACTCCATTTCATAGTTTGCCCAATTGTATCGTCAATATATATAAAAAAACAAAGATAATTTAAAATTGTTAAATAAAAGCACATTACTAATACTACTACTACTTATCGACTTTTTCAATTTGTTTGGCAGGGGTGGTAGTACTTTGACATATCTTAAGATTTCATGCCTTGACCTAAATGAATAAACAAGCAATTGGATTAACCCGCCTACCATACAATTAGCTGATTCCTTAGATATTGTTTCAGGTGAAACATTAACTGATTCGGACATTGTAGTGTAGGAAGCGAGCGGGAAAAATAAACGATTAATATTAAGTATTCACTCCCATATATTCTAAGATCAGAGGTCAGGTGAGAAAATCAGGAAAACAAGCTGGACTGACTAAATTTTCCGAGTGCTACTTGCCTTAATTTTTTTTGAAGCTAGTTGACTAGTTAGTAGAGTGGCTAGTAATAAGTACTAGCTCGTGTAGCACCTTGGGGTTAAATAACAATTTTTTTTTTGTATGAGAAACGGGTAATATTGGTATCAAATACAGTGGTCGGACAAACTTAAATAAGGAACAAACTGCTGTATTTACAATATTTTTTATTTGCGATAAATAGGTTTTGTTTACGATTATATGGCAGGAACCGTTATTTTTGGAACAAAAAAAAAACATTTAAGTTCCCCTCTTTTTCTTTTTTTATATTAAGCGCGCACTCAAGGGGATTTTATGTACCCTTTATATGTCAGAGACACAGTACTCACAGAGAGACGGACTGTCGGACTGGCATACAGAATTGCCGGAACCACTTTTTTTTCGCGTTCCCTAACATCGTAATGTATCAATATCAATCACGCGTTCGATTGCCCTACATAAATTTAGTCATAAGTAAAAAGATGTTTGGCTTTCACGTTGATTTTTTCTTCATCATAAAAAATAGAAACAAGAACAAGTCTGAAGAAAAACCACTTCATCCTCAAATCAAATGCGCGAAAGAGATATGTGATACCATTACTATATGATACCATTTTTTTTTTTATATCTGTGGTGCACTTGCTTCCCTGATTATTTTGCCCGTCCGCTGGTTTCACGATTTACGTACATGCATTACTCCATCGAATATTGATAACTAGCTATTTTCATTTCCCGATGATGCCTATAGTTAATCTGATGATCGCCACTCTTATTTAAAAAAAAACATGGCAATAAAGTTTATATGTACATACATATGTATACTATTTACTTATGACTATAATTGCTCTAGGGCAAAATATGGATTCGTAAAAAAATTGAATAGAGATTTTCTTCAAACTTCGAATTTAAGATTTTTAGGTGATACTCTAAAAGGGAAATTGTTTTTTTAAGCTCGAAAAAATAAAACTTATGTAAACTTACTTTTCTCAAAACTCAAAAAGCTTTGAATATTCGGGCGAACATAAATTGTTTAGCTTAATCTCGAAAAAGGCCTTGTTTTGAAAAATATTTAAGAAATTTTGTATATGTATGTACATTATGTATAAGAAAATTATTTTTTTAAATTATTTTCATAAATTCATATCAAAGTTTTTCAGCTCAAACTTCTGTTTTTGCTTCTTAAGGCAATTCAAATAAGTTGCTTTATTATATTTTTCTCTTGTACTGATTTTTATATATTCTTAAGTACTATACTATAAGTTGCTTTATTATATTTTTCTCTTGTACTGATTTTTATATATTCTTAAGTACTATACCATTTTATGAGCAAGTTCGTGCGATCAACTTGTGCATTATTTGTTATTGAGTAGATTCCATATTTATAACATTATCGCATTTAAAATTGAATGTTATCTTTAATTGTAAATGGCGCACCTACCTACGTATAGGTGCCTACCTACGATTGAAAATTATTCTGGAGTACATATTCGGTCTTATTTTGTAGCAAACTTTACTGGATTAACGTTTTTTGGTACATACGAATATGTACATTTATGTATTCAAAATATTTAATGAAATGTAGTAAAAAAAATAGGTACCTTAAGAAAAACATAATATTTTTTTTAGAACAGAAGCTTTTCCTCCGTTCATCTGCGAAGGAAACTATGTACCTACATATATATAAAAAATAATCTTTTTTTTATTAAAAAAATGTCTTTTTTTGTTTGTTCAAGAACAAAAGTTGAGAAATTTCTTTGAGAACGTTTAATGCTTTTGCTTTCGCTCGTTATAATAAACAAAAACAAAACTGACGAAACACCTACCCTTTGTTTTTATGATGCCGGTATAATATGCAATAAGTTCCAAGGTCAAATAGAAGAATTTCCTTTAAGTTTGCAAACGAGAAAAAAAAAAACAAGTTTCGGTTTAAAAAAAACTATATAAGTAGTATGAACTTGATTGATTTATTTTACCCATTGCCCTTTAAAATTTTATTGAATTTATTTCTAAAATTCTAAACATTTAATGGTGCAACCTCATTTATGTAAAATTTTTCTTTACTTACCCCAGTATACAATACTTCTGGATTTTGGTTAGGTTGTGCAAGGGCAGATGCCGAAAATGATGGCGCCCCAATTTTCCTTGAAAACTGACCAACAAAAGATGTTTTCAAAAGTCGCAACATTTTATTTAATTAACAATTTTTTTTTATTAATTGTGGAAATGAAACTTGGACTACTGCTACACAGCGAAGAAAGAAAGCAAACCTCCCCAACGAATTTATCTTATCTCACAGTCTCACACGAATGTAAATTGCAATGTGCTTTGCTTTTTGGTTTACTGTTGACGTTGAGTGTGGATGTGGATGTGGAAATGGAAAGGGAGACCAAACAAAAACAAAAATATGGAGCTTTTGTTGCTTTTGATTATTTCAAATGTACATTCTATGGTGTTGCCGTTATACTTTTAAACTCAAATGATATTTGTTTAATAGCCGTGTTTTATTATCTATGCATCTATTATGGATCTGAATTATCTTTTAAAAACAACAATTTTTCTCGTTTTTTTTTTTAAAATTCGAATGAAACCCCATTATACTATTTGCACTTTACGAATTATTATATTTACTCAAACTTTAATATTTCAATATAAATATTTAGATTTAAAATAATTTATGTAAAGACCTAGAAAATCGTCAATGATATAACACTTATCATATATTTGATTAAATAAGGTTAATTAGAGCAAATACTCTAATTAATATCTGAGGTAAGCTTTAACTTCAATAAATATATAAGGAAAGCATTATATCAGCATCCAATAACAATTTGCTCAAACACATTTTTGTTTACTTAAGAAGGACCATAATAAAAACCCTTTTGATAGATAGAGCAGGTGCGTTTTTTTTAAATGTTTAAACAGGCCTTGTAAAACAATACGACGTCTGGGTTGAACGACTCCAGCTTAAAAAAAGGCATTTTCCATACAACTTTATATAACAAGGGTATTCATGCAACGAGATAATTTTCCGTTTTGCAGAAAGATATAATTTTCCGCTTTACGTTTGCATGAGCACCCCATAAAAATTCTTGCATAAATGTGAGAAATAATCAGCTGTCACAACTAAACGTCAAAAATTACTTCTCGAATCTTTATGAGGTTTATTTCCTCGCTTTCTGCATCAATTTTGTGAGATAAAATTATCTGGTTTGTAGAATTTTTTTCCCATACAAATTTTGACAGCTCGTTTCTGCGGAGATAAAATTATGTATCTGGTTTCTGCGTTTATCCGAGTTTTCCACCGTTGCATGAATACCCCTAATGCCGGATTTACACGAATGGCAAAGTTGCCAATATTTCTGCCAAAAAAATGGCAAAATAATGGAAGCAATATTTTATTTATGACATGCATTTACACGAGTTCAATAAATGGCAGATTTTAATGTTGGCATTATTTTGGCAACATTTGATGGCAAAGACAGAAAATTTATGTTTACATGTCTGCCATAAACGATCCATTATAACCGATTTTTTTTTTAAATTACCAAGAAAAAAAAAATAGTATTATAGAAACTCAAAACAAGAAAAAAATGGAATCAAGGACGAAAACCATTGCTCTTTTTGGATCTAGTATATCTATATATTAAAGTTAGGTACAAAAAAGTAAATAAATAAATTAAATTCAATTCAATTTTTAATTGAGTTAGGAACACATTATAAGTATCTTGGGTCAAATTTGAGAAGAGTCCTTAAGTGCGATTCATATGAGCTGCGAACTGGGTTTGCGAATAAATCTTTTTAAGCTATTTCTGAAGCAAATATCAACTTATTATTATTTTAATTGTTTAATAAGATGAATAGATGATCATATCTTCAAATTTAAATAGAAAATATTGCGTTAAATATGTTTAAATATGTTAAAATTACAAAAAAAAACACATTTTAATATTTTTTATGCGGCCAAAATTTGCTACTTTTGAAAATATTAAAATGTGTTTTTCTTGTGATTTTACCCTATGTAACGCAATATTTTCTATTTACTTTTGTAGATACCACGATTTATTTACCTTATTAAACCATTAAAATAAGAATAAGTTGATATTTTTCCATAACTTTCCTCTTTTTTAAAAATGACGTTTGGCTTGACATTTAAAATGGCAACTTGCCAAAAAAGAATGAGCATGTTCATTTTTTTTCTAGAATGGGAAAATTTGGAAAATGGCGTCAGCACAGAGTTTACACATAGCCATATTAATGGCAATATTTTCTGCCAATTTTTCTCTGCCATTTTTTTATGGCAAAAATATTGCCAGTATTTAGAGCGTTTACACGATTTAAAGAAAAATGGCTAGAATTTGACAGAAATAATGGCATTTTGCCATTCGTGTAAATCCGGCATAACAAGTAAAAAAATTGTTTAGCCATGTTCATTGAGGCTTTAAAAAAAAACACAACTAATTTAATAGAAAGGCAAATTCGCGAATGTCCCAGTTCTACATCACATTACTGAGCCCTCTCCCCTCTGGATCAGAGCATGATTATTGAGCACTTCCATACCGACTTTACTTGAAAGGTCAAAAAGAGACAAGCAAATGGTGTTAGAGCAGAACAAAAATATTTCTTATTTTTCTTTTGCTGTCAAATTTAATTATTACAAAAAAAAAGCAAATCGGTAGCCATAGTTTCTGATTCTTGATAAAATATTTTATTAAAAGATATAAATTGTAATTAAAAACAACAAGAAAATCAACTTAACCCGCTACTTATTAATTAAATAAATAAATAAGACCAAACCAACAACCGAAAAGCAATAAATAGAAGGTTTTCTGCAAAACAAAAACCAAGATGGTTGACGCAGCAAGGCAAATGCTTGATGAGCTCATGGGCCGCAATCGTAACCTAGGTCCTTCAGAAAAAGGCAGAAAAGTCAATTGGGATGATCCAGATGTAAGTGAAACATACCTATTAAACTTTAAATGATAATATCCATCATCAAATATATTCCAGTTCTGCCAGTATTTTCTGGTGAAGTTTTGCCCGCATGATTTGTTTGTGAATACTCGCGCTGACTTGGGTCCTTGCCCTCGACTTCACGACGAAGAGGCAAAGAAAATGTATGAAAATGCACGTCCTGGTGCTCGAAAAAGGCAGTTCGAGGATGATTTTTTACGTTTCTGCAATAATATGCTAAATGAGGTTGATCGAAAAATTCAAAAAGGGCGCCAGCGTTTGTTATTAATGAATAAAACAGAAAATGGATTGCCAGCAGCACCAGTATATATATCGAAATACCACGAACAGCTCAATAATTTGAATGCACGCATCAAAAAACTTTTATGTGAAGCTGAGGAAGCAGGTCATAGGGGAGATGTTGACCAGGCACAGGATTTAATGACACTATGTGAACAATTAAAAGATGAAAAAGAAGCTTTAATGGCACAGCATGAACAAAACAGTGCAAATCCATCGATGGCAAAGTCATCAGAGGTAGAAGATGGTACTTCTCGGGACGGAACATCAGTGGCGCAACCGCCACCAGTTGAAAAAAAATTGCCAGCATGGATGATGGATTTGAATGGCATACCTGAGAAACAAATGGAAGTTTGTGAAGTTTGTGGAGCTTTTCTAATTGTAGGCGATGCTCAACAGAGAATCGAAGACCATCTAATGGGGAAGCAACATCTCGGATACTCAAAGCTGCGAAACGCTGTAGAAGAAATGCACGAGAAGCGCCAAAAAGAACGCGAAGAAGAAGAAAAACGTCGCGAGGAAGAACGTAAGATGCGAGGAGATGTTGATTTTAATCGAGAACGTCGTGGAGGTGGGGATCGGAGGAGGTAAATGTTAATCTTTTTTTTATTCTGTAATTATACCGTTTATTTTTTGAGGTAACTAATAGTTACATTATAGCGTAGTTAGGTAAATTGTATTTTTTTTATATAAATTGTGAGCTTTAATATTACCTCTGCTCTATGTTTGTCGGGGTGCTGAATCCCAATGTGATTACTTTTTTTCCATATTGCCTCAGATTCAAATTCAGTTTCCCATGCATATGAGGTAGATAAAAACAGAAATTCACTACTACTTTCGACTTATCTCATTCATCAGCAAGAGCGATTAAGCTATTTAGTGAACTGGATAAGTCTGATTTCATATCCAGATCCCAAAAAAATCACTAGGGACAAATTAAAACTGCCCACAACTTTTTTTCGAAAGCCCTTTTTTGAGGTAAAATGACTAATTGTACGTTTTAAGTACTATTTTTTAGTTCACTGAAGTTAAAGCAGAGCTGGTCAACATCCCACCCTGCAACATTAAAAAGACAATTTCAGATTTAATTCTAGAGAAATCCAATGAAAGGTTGAGTCTACTTGACACCTAGGAACTACTAGGAAAATATGGCCCTGCTTTAATAAGCAGAAGACAGACAAAATTATGCAATTTAGTAAGAAGTCCCTTCGCTCTCTTACGAGCATAATCACCGGACATAATTTACTGAAATATCATAAATTTAAAATGAAACTCAATACAGATGACTTATGCAGGGGATGTGGTGACGAAGAGGTGCACGAAGACACAACACATTTTCTCTGTCACTGCCCCGCGCTCTGTCACCAAAGAAGGAAATTCTTTGGTAGATACTTCTTTGATAATCTGGAAGATCTATCCAATACACCAGAAATCCGCGTATTGAACTTCATCAATGCCTCTAAATGGCTTGATTGACTATAGAACACATAGGTTTTTATCAGAAAAAGAGTGATTGCACTCAAGGGTAACACAATGTATCTACATTGATCTAAGTGTGACGATAGCTACATCAATTGTCAGCCCAATAACCTAACCTAACCTAAGGCATTTTGGTTGTAAAAGTCAATCCTACATAACCACTAAAATCATTTCCTACTCAGAGAATTGCTTACTTCTTCAGGAAGTGTATACTAGGCCATAAAGATTTACGAAATATCTAAAATGAATTCGTTATAGAAACTTTAAAAGCTACATATTTATTTTAAGATTTAAAGAATTAAAAAAAAAATCATATAAAAATAATTAATCTATCAAAAAACTACTTAAGACCTCAATTTTCCTTTTGAACGGTACCTAATACTACTTTTTTACTTCACATTTCAAACAGAATCTTATCTATTTGGCCTTTGCCAATAATATAGAGTATTCAGTTTTGTTAAGCTGTAATCAAAATAAGATTTATTAAATACACTCTACCAATCATTAAATATTGTTATAATAATTTTTTGTTGCTAATATGGTTTTGTTATTTTATTTTAAAGGGACTTTCGCGACCGAAGAGGATATTCTCGAGAAAGAGGCGGTGGTCACCGCGATCGATATAACGATCGTAGACGCGACGATAGATGTAAATTTCCTGAAATTTATCATTTCTATTAAATATTTGTCATAATAATAATTTTATTGTAGATTCTACCAAATCACACCGACGATCTCGCTCACGAAGTCCTAGTCGTCACAGTCGGAATAGTCGCAGTCGCAGCAGGAGTCACAGCCGCAAGTAATTAAAGAAGAAATAATCCAACCATTGGTATCCCTAAGTGCTTCTGTTTCAATCTCCAAAGACGTACCCTAAATCATCAAAAGAGGTACCCCAAAAATAAAAATAAACAAATTTCCACTTCATTCAAGGTGAGTTAAATTTGTCAATTATCCAAATTGATAAATGTTATTTTTTCTATAAGCTAGTTAAGAGACAATTTTAGTGCTAAATACAAAGAAAACGTAATTTTTTTAAAACTAAATCCACTACATCACCACCATGACTATCAACCAATCAACTCTATCTCCTTTATGGTTGCCTTTGTATAACTATTTAAAGAATATAGGAATACATTGTATCAATTGACCAGGTTGGTGTATCGTCATTAAATTACCGTAATAATTTATAATAGGATTTAGAACTTGTGTTTTTATATGAACAAGAGTCTGCTTTTGGCTGTGAAACGAGATATAGAGAAACAGGGACAGTGTGTAGTAATTGGGAATCATAAATATAAAGGTATTTGCACATAAACAACTTTTTTTAATCTAAAATTACTTTTAAATTGTTAAAAATACTAAACTAAAGGTTTTTGCAACGAGAGTTCGTCCATTCAATTTTGGTTTCCTTAGCACCAGTACAAATTTCCAGAACCGAGCTAAATAAACAAATGAGGTACATTTGTGTTAAAATCACACATTTCATCAAACGATGAGTGTGTTTTCTTATATTTTTATTTTTATTTTAGTTACTTATAAATTTTTTTTGTATCGAGAAAGCTTTTATAAAGCAAAACCAAATTAAATCCCCTATTGCGCGTGTCTTAAAGCCAACAGACGACGAATCGAACAGGGGGCCAGGCAAGGAAGATGTGTTGACACTGAAAATACATTCATACACATCATCTTTGTGGTCAATGTGCCAAATATGATTAATGAGAGGTAATTGCTAAATACCCAAAACATTTAATTTAAATAAAAATCTAAAGCAACTAGAGATCACAATTGTATTAGTCGATGCTCGTTTCAAAACGTTGAACTGTTTTAAAAGGGATCTTTTTTAAAATGTACTTGATCAATACAAACAAAAGGTAATTTACGAATAAAAAATGCAATGCATCAATATTTTTCTGTTATTATCGGTTGTGGTTCAAAGGACTTCTTCAATTCTGAAAAAAGAAAGATAAAAAACTTAATTCAAATGACACAAAACGAGGTAATTTATGATTAATCACAATTGAATAATTTTGTTCAGAAGAGATTGAAAGATGTGTTCCCCCACATGCAAATAATGAGGTAATTTTTTTTCTTGTTGATTCATTGTTTTTCTCTTAGATTAAGCGCGTAAAACATATTTTTTTTTGGGTTGTTAGTGTGTGGAGAGTCTTATGATCAGAAATGAAAACGGATATTTATTCAAATAGGTGTTTCAAAGGCTGGTAAACTGTTCAAGCAAAACTATATTATGTTTTTATAATCAAAACTCTTGTTATGAGTAAAAACTTTTAGTTTTACTTTAAACTTATTTATAAATACTACAGTTCCAGAAAACATTTAACTCACAAAAATAAAAAAGTTATAATACAAATTTTGTTATCGTTTTGTTTGTAAAAACTTTGCCTAGTTTCTAATTATTTTAGTCAAAACGGCTATTATAAATGTATATAGCGATAACAAATATATTGCGTGAACAGCTTATTAACCTGAATACAGCCATACAATCTAAAAATCTGAAAAATAAACAGAAATCATTTATTCATTAATTTATTAATTAACTTTAACATGCCAGTACCTTACCATAGATTAATAAGTTTTACCTGATTGAATATTCGAAATTGAGTATAAAGATTATAAACAAGCATATAATTTAAAAATTTTTGTTTAATTAAAACTGACTGAAAATAAATTATTTTGAAGAGAGAATATTAAGCTGAAAAGTTTCTAAATCACAATATAATCATATATGTAGCACCGCACCGCAGAGGAACATAACTTTACCTCGGGGATTTTGAAAAAAATCATACCAATCAGCTTTAGTCTAAACATAAAAATCGCTGGTCGTTTTCGGTAAGAAAATTGAATTTTTTGGTCGCATTTTGGGTTAATTTCCACTTATTTTTCTATCTATGAATAGAGTCCATTAAAAACACAAAAAGACATATGAATAAAATGAAATATGTCGGTATGAGGAATTATTGATGAACCGTTGTACATAATTGTTTAGGTATGGAAATTACGCACAGGAAAAATGTTGTTTTCTTTTTCAAGTACATTATGTTGAAAATAATTTGTATTCTGGTTTCTTTGGCAATAAAAGAGATAGGAATAAAAGAAAAAAAAATAATTACTCTCATACTAGGGTGATGAAATTCCTTGAGTATATTGAGCCCAAAATGAAGGAGAAAAATTGCTTCTTCTAACCGAAGCAAACTGATAGGGGTTGACCAACAAGCGTTTTTTTCTACTTTTTAACTAAAGCTATTGGCTGGTATCCATTTTTTTTTTAAAATCTTCGATGGCATAAATAATCTTCCGGTGTTTAATTAGTTTTGCTACTTAAAAACAATATACCATTAAAGTCTACGAGTTTAAAAATGTTCAATAAGGACTCGCACGACAGGAAACGATAAGAAATAAATACTATTTACTATATCATGACATATTCAGAGAGTTTGCAAATAGAAAAAATCAGATACATTTGTACAAGGGCGGTGAGAATAACAGTTAATTATATTAAAATATTCATTTTAGATGAACCAAAGCTCAAGAAATTATGGCTGAGTTCATAATTGCAACATTGAATGCACATGCCATGCACATTTGCAGTGTATGTATTTACATTTATGAACGCAAATCTTGCATGAATGCAGCATTTTTACCATTTATGAACTCAGCCTATGTCTCGACAAAATTTGCACAAACTGATGGTTGAAATAAAAATAATAACGGTGCATATTTCAAATAGCAAAACAAGCTTTCAGAGAGTTACAGTTACAGTTGTACACTGGATAGGAAAATACTTTAAAATTTTAATTAATGTGCATCAGATAACAGATAATTTTGAACATTTCCAATATTCATTTATTAATTTTAATATATATTAGTAATAAACAAATTTCAACTTTTACTGTCTTTATACTCATTTCGTGAGATTTAAACATTAAAAAAAAAACATCTCCGTAAATACTTAACTCCACTGGGTATATGTTTTTGGGTTCCAATCAATATGCTACCTGATATTATTTTTTCATTTTGTCTAGATATATTTCTCTATGATTGATTAATCTTACAGAAAAGCAACCAAGAAAAAACCTTATGCCGGCCCCAATCAGCTATATCAAACAGGTAAACGAACATAATGTTAATCCCATAACCACACAGCCTCTACAAATCAGGACAGCATTGGACTCCATCTGTACGAAAATTCGTTCTAAATTCTGCACTCAACTTTATCAACTTTACATAAAAATATTATACCAAGACAAGACCTGGGAGGATCTCATAATTTAATGTATCTGCTGCTAGTCCATCACAACATCCTGAAACAGCATTAAGGTGATGTTTTTTTTGTAAATGAATAAAAAATTTCCAATTTTAAAATTTAGTTTTCTGATTCATTAGAAATAAAAAAAAATAAAAAATAGTAAATATTAAATAAATGGTTAAAAATTTGGTCAATAAATCCAAGTGCGGTATTTATTATTTTAAAAGAAAAATATATCCATATTATTTTATCTAATCTAAATTATCACTTTTATAAGTAAAAAAATATAACTCACGTTTGATAGTGGGAATAAAAATATTTTATTCCAAAAAATACAAAAAAGAGATGTTTTATTGAAAATAAAAATTTGTTGTTAAGATTCAGATTTACAGATGATAGTTGAATTTTTTAAGACTGAAAAAAGAGAGTGAGTAAAATTTTGGATTGAACGCATTTCAAAGTTTAGTTATTTGAAAATATCGAATATGAAATATGGAAATCTGTAATTTTTCTTATAAGAGATTTTTAATTTTATTTTGTTAAAAAATATATCGGCAAACCGAAATACATTTTAACAAAATAAAATTAAAATTCTCTGATAAGGAAATTCCATATTTTATATAACTTTGAAATGCGTTCAATCCGAAATTCTAAATAACTCACTCACGGATGAGATAATTTTGACCCAGGATGATATTGGATGGTAAATTTTGTTTTTTTCCTTTACCCAGTTAAATGTCAATTGATTTTTTTTTTATAATCAAAAATCACAGAATGTAATTTTTTAAAAATTGGCTGGACTATTATCCTGTGATCTTTTTTATAATATTTTTCTTGAAAACAATTGAATTTTATACTAACTTATTCTTTGTGTGCCTGTGCAGTTCGGTGTAGTTTTTATGTGTTAAACTAACGGTTTGAAAACATAGTTTTTTGCAATACGTAAACTTTGGCCATTATCATGACAAAAATAAAAACAATAAACTATACCAAGAACTATAAAAGAACAACAATACCTCCAAAAAATTAAAACCAGACGAAGACCACAGTTTGTAAAAAAGTTACGCCCTCTATGAATTGTATGGGTGGACAAGCAGGATAAGTGAATTGTTCAATAGAAGTGCAACAGACGTTGAAGTTAGTTTATTTAAATCATAAATTATATTTTTTACACAGAAAAAGTTTTCGTTTCCATCTTTTTTTTTTTGTTTTCTTTAAAGGTAAGGTACCAACATAAGTAGGAAGCATTAGGGTTTTGCTTCATATTACTTTTTTAGGTACCCAGAGTTTCGCTGTACTTTCGCACGAAAAGAATTCAGATGCAAAACTTAACAAATAAACAAATTCAAATGAATCTTTCGTGTCCATGGAAGGACGTAAACAATAAGTCAGTTTTCTAATATATCTGTGGTCTTTGTACTTTTACGAATACTTTATACCTAGCTAGAGCTAAAACGGGTTGTGCCGAATTGCTTTAAATTTGGTATACACGCACTGAAGTAAAATGATTCGATTATTTTTGAAAGTGATGTGTAAAGTGTAATTAATCAAAACTGTAAGATTATTTACTATTTTATTCTTGAATGCATTGTTCTTATTAATTCCAAATTTTGTAAATTTATCCCGATCTCTATTTTAATAAGGGATAAAACTCATTTTTGGTTGAATGTTACATTCAGAAAAACTGATTGTTTGGTGTGCTTTAAAGGATGGTGGAATCACGACGCTGACCGGAACATTAAAATCAATGGTGACCGTTATGGAGCCATGATTACTGACTTTCGTTCCTCAATTGAACAACCATGATGTGCAAAAGCTGTGGTTTCAACAAAACGGCGCAACATTTCACACAGCTCGTGCGCACATTGATTTATTGAAGGAAACGTTTGGTAACCGTATAGTTTCACGTTTCTTACACGCGTGTTTTCCTCCGAGATTATGCTATGTATCGCCGCGCCGCTGGGCTATTTTCTGTGGGGATATGTCGCTAGTCTCGAAACGATCGACCACTTTGAGGACAACATTCTTGCTGATATACGAACCAGTGTTAAAAAAAAGTGAACAAAAATTGGACTTCCTAATTAAATTACGTCTGAGCCCGCCGCGCCGTGGCCAGGCAGTGTTGCCAAAAGATTTCAAAAATTCATTATAGGAATCTGCGACAGGTACAAAATAGGATGTTTATTTAAAAAATATATCAAATTCCTTAAGCGATGTCAATACAGTTGAAAACTTAGGTTTAATATAGCTTAGGTAGAATTAAGATAAGTCTAAGAACTACATTTCATAACGAAGGAATTGGAATGAAATTTTTGGTAGTTTAGTTGCCGCTTGGTATGTCTATCTTATAAAATTTCATACAAATAATATTTTGCCACGCTGTTCCGCTAAAGTGAAGTTCCACACAGAAAAAAGGGCGTTTCAAAGAAAATATCATCTTCTTTTTTCCTTGAGCATTTTCAATGAAATTGATACAGGTGCGGTGGTTTTAGGTTAAAAAAAAATTTGAAAGTTCGAAGTTGCGACTTCCTCACTTGACCGCCATCTTGTTTTTCTTCAAAAATTTGTTCTTAATCACGTTCTTAACATCAACCACATAGAGTTTTGTTTAATTTCCTTCCAGATAGCGTTTTTAAGAGCTACCCTAATGATAATATTTAAATTCTTTTTCCTAAAAATACATTTTTCAAGAAAAGTAAAGTTCAGTTTGGCTTAAAAATTAACAAAAAAAAAATTCGTCCACCCTTAAATAAATACTTTCTTTTGTCAATAATTTGCTCTTAACACTATGTGGAAGATAACGAAGGTTGGTCTCGAACCCATATTTTACATTTCAATGTAGTTTCGATTCGGCCCAGAACTTAACGTTTAATTCCAACTGTTTATGCTGCCAAGAGCATGTCAATCATCAAAAAGAAACAAGGTTCTTACAAATATATTTTTTATTTAAACGTTCACGGTTAAACGAGTATCAATTTATTCATACATGTGTAACCGTGTCGTCCGCCTGGAATCAAGAGCTCTTATTTCTACCAAGGTTTTGTTTTAATTCTAGTGTTGCTGAATAAAATGCTTCGGCCTTTTTTGGGTTACCTAATATTATGTTTAACGAAGGGTAACAGTGAATATTTATATGGGAAAAAAAGTGTCGAAATATGAACATAGTGTTTGCCTTTTAAAATCATCTACCTTATTGTGAAGTTAATAGCCTTTTGATATAGGAAACGTTGCCCCTTAATTGAAAAGTGCACTTAAATTTATCTCACAGCAACCACGAGAGACCAAGCAACGTTTTATGAGGATTGAGGATACAACTTTGGCACATAATTTCTCTTTACGGCATTAATCGTCAGCGAAAACTTAACTTAAACTAAAAAAAATATATCCATATAAAAAAAATTCATCGTCAACAAAACAAAGAACAAACTTTTAGTGAACAACGTAAAATGTCAAAAAAAGATGTGTTTGATATGATAGCGTTGAAGTTTAGTAACTTTATGTTTTTTAAAGTTTGGCTTGACATTTTTATGCAACGACTCTGCGGCTGCATCATACTTTATATACATACCTATTACCAGCAGGACCTACTTCTTGCGCATCTATTTAAGAGGTAGGTACCTACCTACTTTTTAAGTTTCGTTTAAGTTTTGAACTTTTTTTTTAAATACATATATACATATATGTGCTGGTACATACACAGGTGATTAGGGTGATCCCTACTTCAAAATTTTCGATTTTGATGCTTAGGTATTCGTTTAGAAATATTTTAAAACAAATATTCTTCAAAATTGTTTTAGAATCTAGGTGCCGTGGCAAAGGTTCCAAAAGCGGAAAGTTTTTTTTCTTTAATAGTGAGCCTTATGCCTCCTTAAAAGAGCGGCTAAAAATTCAGCTTTATGTCGCTTTTGTCAAGGTACATAAGGCAAAAAAAGGCTTCATTTCACGGGCGACGCATCAAATATAAAGCAGAAAAAATCTATCTCGTCACGTTTCTCAGAAATATCCAAATACCCGATAGAAAATTAGAAAAAAACGTTTTTATTTTTAATTCTTAATTGGGTATTTATCAAAAAACTGACGTGATGGATTTTTTCTGATTTCAGATTTAACGCTCAATACAAGCATTTGAAAAAAAATATTTATTTTTTTTCTAGAAAAAAAATTGTTGATGTAATGTAATTTAAAAAAGAAATAGCCCAGACTCCAAAACCACGATTTCTAAAAATCTGAAAAAAAGCATCTACTGTTAAGGTTGAATGTTCCAATTTTTTGGATACTTAGTTTGGACGGAACAAATTTTTGAACGAAACTTTGAATACCATAAGTAACTTATGACCACCCTAATAGATACCATTGTATGAATGTATTCCAGCAGACAAGTCATTTTGGTTTCAGGCAAGATAGTAGGTAGTTCGCTTTTGATTTTCCGTCATATAAATATTAAACAACTTGATGTTAACATAAGGTTAAAAGAACTGTATAAACATTTTCTTGATTTTCTTACCCCAGTTTAGACAAGTGGGTGAAACTCACTCATCTCATCACTGTATTTTTTGTATGAATCTTCTCACAAGCCTGCTGGAGACATTAACACGAAGTTCAGCATTATTCATTTCTCATTTCGGCTATAATGATGCGGAAGGATTTAAAAATATCAGGCTTACAATTTTCTCATGATGAGTCTTGCAACGCGCATTGAGGTGAATTTCGTTTTTTTACTTTGAACTGAAAATCGGCTTTCACTAAATATTAATTTTTCATTTTTCAACATTTTTGGTGGACATTTCAAATTTGGCAGTTTTTGAAGGATTTTGAAACGTTTACGTTTAGTCATAGATTAAACCCATTTTTTTAAAGACCATAATGGAACTAGAGTTGGGCCACTTTAGTTCACTTGATTTGATCGATGAGTTTAGTTCAATTTACGCTACTGAACCAATTCGATCATTTCAGTTCATTTTAGTTTACAACAGCTTATACAAGATACAAAATTGCAGAAAAAAACTTCTTTGATTCACCTCTAAGGTAAATAAATTAAAATTTCAACAGATTAAAAAATAAACATTTAAATCTTTTCTAATATAGGTAGGTACATGTATAAAATTCTCGTGTCACAATTTTAGTTCCCATACACCTCCGAAACGGCTTGACCGATTCTTAGATTCCCACTCAGTGGGAACTAAATCCACTTTAGTAAAATGGATTTAGTTCCCATGTTAAGTGGGAACGAACTCCACTTTCTTATGGGAATTTAGTACACATTCAAAAATATGAAGAGGGAACTAATTTCTAACAACAACAGCTTCAAATTACAGTTAGTTATCAGATTCTTGAAACTTGTTCGATTTTGATGAGTACAGTCGAATATCAGTCTTAAGCAATTTAAGAAAACAGTGCGTAGTGTGAATAAAATTAAAATAAAAAATTAAAAGCATGGAAAATAAAATTGAATTTATTACCGGGTTTCTTAAAAATAGTCTGTTAATTTATGACCGTGTCCCCGAAAAAGGGAGTTAAAATCTTGAGGACCCTCGAAGCCGGCCACCCAAGGCACTTTTGAACAAAAAAACTGTTGACATTGGCGCCTGCGTGGCGACTTAACATACCCTAAGCGGAGCGACGAAGTCGCTTGAGCGGGTGTGTCCCCGAAAAAGGTAGTTGAAATCTTGAGGACCCCCGAAGCGGGGGTTGTTGTTGTATTACATGTTAAAAAATAACCTAGAACCGGATAAGACAACCTGTATTGGTATCATCTTTTACATTATGAAACTTATTTCGTTTTTGACTAATAAAATTATTAACACTTTCCTATATTCTACTTGCTTCTTCTTTTAAAAAGTGGGAATTAATTTCAAACTCAAGGAGAACTTAAATCACACATTTTTTCGGAATTAGATTCCCAGTTAGAATGGGAACTAAATCCACTTTACTAAAGTGGATTTAGTTCTCACTAAGTGGGAACTAAATCCCTCAGTGGGGTTAGTTCCCGTGGATTTATTTCCCCGCACCGTATTTTCGATATAATTAAGAAAAACAAAATTTTTCGCTTTCGTGAAACTATCTAGTTTTTACGTGTATATTTAATGTAATTAAAGATAAAATAAATTATTAATATAATAATTTTCATCTCTAAATAATTCAATTGTACAAATATTTAAACTATGGTTAATCAATTTTTATCTTTTGAATTCGGTTAAGTAGTTGAAGTTTAGTTATGATTCAATTTAATTTCATGATTAAACCAAATTTGAACGATCCGCTGAAATCTGCAACTATTTTGCTATTTTTTTTAGTTGTTTTGTTTACTATTTAAATTGTGACCTGCTCTGAATTAGATTACAATTTCGATAGTTCAAATAAAGTTACTCAAAGTAAAAGTTAGTTCAAATCAATTAATTCGAATTAGTGATGTGATTTAATTTATGTATGTCAACACTAAAACTCTTACTTTGCATAACAAATTCTTTTATGTTTTTCTCAAAATCCTTATCAATTGGAAATAACTTCACACAATTTTCAAATGAAATTATTTCCCATCCATATTGGGAAAGAACTTCCCTTGAAAAAAAGTGAAATAATTTCGCACTTTAGTAGTTGTGAAACCGCGTAAAATAAGACCGAATGAAATAATGCCACGCGGTCTTTTACAACGAAAGACATAAAGGTTTTTAAACTTATTTAGACAAAACTTAAAGTCAATATTTACTATTTACTGACTTGCCAATTTCGTATGACACTGACTGCAAAATGCATTTTCCTTAACGGCGTTCTTTAAAATAAAAAGGATCAAAACTAAACAAGAAAACTGTTTACATCTTTCTCCTTTCCTGTAAGTTACCAACGAATGTGATCATTGTGTAAGGAAATCTTCTTAAGCCACATATTAGAGTTCAGTATGCTATTCATGTATGTTGCATATAATGCACATAATATGTAAGTACCTTTATGGAAGAAAAAACGGAGAAAAAAATTCCTTATATAATGTTGCAGGATTGCTAGGAAATGGAAGTCCGTACGTTCGTGTTCGTTCATTCTACCTCCTACATTATCCAATTTATTGTTCCCTTTCTTTTCGTTTTTTTCGAACGTGGTACCACTTTTTTTGTTTTTATATTGTGCAAACAAGCTATGAAATTCTTGTAGAGCTTTGTGTCTGAATCCTTGAGGTTTCTATCATGGCATTATCGAACTACAGTTGATTTATGTGGTTGCGGTGAATTTAAGACATACTCGTAGGTACGATGGAAAAATGGGCTTTTAAAAAAAATAAAAAGATGGTATTTGTGTTTTTGTTTTTGGGAAGTTCATTTCCGAAAAGAAATGATGGCTTTATGGACAACGGCCATAAACCAAATAAATTTAACTGCACCTAATTAATGATATGGATAGAGAGTTATACAAATGTTTCGAGGTATATTTTGCTCCATAAGTAACTGAACAAAAAATTATTTAATTTATGGAAATATGTAAGTAGCTTAATGGTTAGGTAAAGGATAGTGAGTAGGTATATTTTTGACATTTCGTTCCTACCATAGGACATAATTTCTTTCAAAATTTTGCATGTCTAAAATCTGGCTGTAGTCCGGCTGACCAAAATTCTGTTTCCCAAAATTCTGTATTTCATAATTCTTTATTAAAAATTCTAAAGATCTTTTGTAATATTGTAAATTCTAGATACGATTAAATTCTAGAATTTACCGGTAACAACCTGAAGTTTGAACCATTAAGTTTGAAATACAGTATCATTCAAATGGCCACCTTGGAAGATTCGATGCAGGCGATTCTTTTGGGGCAATTTTAAACCACTAAACTATTTCGCACATTTCGTTCGGTATCTACATCATAACTTGAGTAATGTTGGTTTTTAATGCGTCTAGTTCGGTGTATTGCGAAACATCACGCCAAAACTTAAAATCACGCGACCAGGAAACTTCTCACTCAATAATGCCATAATTAGTCGTGTTATGTGGCTTGTTGCCCGGTCTTGTGGAAACAAATGAAAGTGAGGTGAATGACATGTTCAATTGCTGTGAACGCTGGAAAATCGATAAGTTGACTTGCACTTGCAGTCATTTTTTTTTTTGACTGACTGAGCGTGCTTTACGAGTCTTTATTTCATCGATTGCTTCATCGATTGCCTTTATGACGACAATAATCATCGCGTAACGCTCAACATTAACGTATATAGCAAACAGTCAACATGACACTTCAGATGACAGCTGGGTTTGGTAAGTGTGAAATGGCAGTCCTATAAACTTAAAATCACGAAATGAATTACCCTATATTAAAGGAATTCCGGAATCTCAGTTTCCTACCTTTGAAGTTTTTCTTATCGCAACCGCGGTGCAGATGTGGTATTCTTGTATCCTGTTTAGTGCACTAACTGTTTTATGCTTTGTTCTTTGCACAATCAGAATAACACCACAAACCATCTTAACCACCAACTTGATACCCTCAAAACTTTTTGGTCAATAATTTCAGTAGCATCGCATTTACTTTCTTGCCCATGATTAACCCGTACTTTTATGTCATATCCTGTTTTGAACTCTCATCACAACTGTACCTATATACATAATTTCTGTTGCAGAATTGATTCTGTGGATTGTTTAATTTCTTTACCTAAAACCACTCAGCTTTCAGTTGAATGTCAATTTTGGCTGGTTTCCAACCTCAAACTAAAAGAGCAATCTGTCTGTTGCAATTAACACCATCACTTTAAATATTCATGACATAAGAGCATGTTTATTGGTAAAACCGAAACAAACCCTAATTTGATCTTTTCCTCCATTTATTTATAAATAAACTATTCATGGTACATTTATTTCGATTATCGCATAGATCCATCTTCGTCTTTATTTGGCTATATGATGCCCGATAATACATATAACATAATTTGTATGTGCTAGGGTTCCCTTTTTTCATTATAGAAATACCTCAAATTTATTTCTACTTTATAATAACATTTCCTGTCTGAGTGTTTTGGGTTAATTGAATAATGAAGTCAAATGATTACCTATACACAAAAGCAATTAAAATAATCAAAAAGTTCTTTTGTGTTTCCTTGTCTGCCACAGTTAACAATATTTATTTTCAATTCCATCAACATAATAAAGTTTCCATTGTCAGTAACGCGACCTACAGCCTAACCCACCGAAGCGATTTTGTTTAAAATTGAAACTTAAGGTTACTAGGTTATTCCCTAAATAATAATTAAAAAATTTTTACGATAAAACTTATTTATCACAAAAACTAATCTGTCGATTTTGAGGACATTTTTTTTGTTGGTTTTTATTTGTTGGAAAAATATTTTCAAAGAACCTTTAGTTACCTGCTATAGAATTGTAATCAAAATTTCTATGAAAGAAGATTTTGAAATTTGAAAAAAAAAAACTAATAATTTGAAAACGGGTGGATACGTTTTTTGAAAATTTGTTCTCAAGTGTAGGAATATTATTAAAAACTTAAAAATTACATGCCTTTTTTTTTTACAAAAATGCATACTTTAAAACTTTTTTATGCCTAGAAAAAATTAAATGTTAAATTCTGTGTAATTAAAGCGTTAAATCGTTAGATTTCAAATTATGTATTTATGTATATGTGATATAGATACATATGTGCGTTAATGCTTCAGAGTTATTTTCATCCAAGCCAATGTAAAATTGGAATGACATTCAAAACGATAAAATATTGTAACATACACAATTTTCTTTAAGGCCGAAGAGAATTGGATAACAAGTCAACGAACGCGATAAGAATTGATGAAAAGTATCTGTCATAACGGCAAAAAGATTTTCCAAATAAATGAGGTCAATTGTTGGGGAACGAATTACTTGGATAATTTTAGTCCATTTATGTTTTAATCACTTTCCATTCTAAATTTGAAAGTTCTTAACAGTAACCAAACGTCAAAATTATCCAGTGTTTTACATCATTACATGAATACCTCTGCCCTTTTAACTTTTAAAAGTCTAAAAGCGGTCTCAAAATTATTGGAATCAAAGTGATAAAAATGTGTTCAATAGTTATACAAAATAATTTGTAATTTTCTGAAGTAATTGGTTACAATAACAAAATATTTACAAAAAGAATATTCAAATCCATTTAACGAAAAACTTTTTTCCGGTTAAGTAATTCTAAGTAGGATACTTTGTAAGATTACTTATTGACTATTTATTGTGATACTATGAACTTTTTGGTGAGCTGAGTACCTAAATTATACCTATGTAATGTATGTCTTACAAACAATTTTTACTTGCTTTAATTTATTATTCTGTGCTCATAAATTTGTTAAAAAAAAATTAAGTAGTAGAAAAAAAACTATAAGTTTCACATATTGAGTTTTTTTTTCTTTGAAGTCTTTTTAGAACAACAATACAATACAACAATTTTTCTAAAAATTTCAAAAAATGATAAAGGATAGATTTAATGAAGACATACAAAATTGACATTTAATAAGACTTTCGAATTACTTTTAGAAAAAATACCACCTGAAATATGCATTAGTAATACGAAAAAAGTTAAATTCAATCCTCACAAATGCAAAGTTTAGAACAAGACACATCATGCCTTTTAACATTGGAATCTTTTATTGCGACTGGGAATTGGAAGGTACCAAATTTAGTATTCAGAGATAATTGAAAAAAAATAAAAATTGGAAAAAATAAAAACAATAAATGCCAAACTAATAAAATGAAACAAAATTGTGTTTTTTTTTCGAGCTGACATTTTCATTTAATGGTCTATAAAATTTTCTGCATTGTTTTAATACGACCGTTTTCTTGGAATAAAACCATATAAAGATTCAGTGCAGTTTGACTTGGAACAATTTAATACTGAACTCAATAAATTGGCACTTGACATCCTTGATTTTTACTTTCACCATTGAATAAATATAAATAGAAGGTGTCACCATTGAATAAATATAAATAGAAGTGACACCTCAGAGCTCAAAGCGGCATCGACTACGTGTGGCAAATTTGAGAAACAAAAAAAAAGATGTGGGGTTTTCATGAACACAAACCAATTTTCAACGGGATATTTATTTATTGTATTTTTATATTTGTGCCTTTCCGTTTCCATAGAGATTTAGTTTTGTTTTGATTTTTTTTTCAAATTTCAATATAGGTTCATGGATTATAAATGTGTGTAGGTAGTTTTCTTTAGGGGTATGGGTTGTTTTTTATTATTTTGTTTCATGTGTCGATATTTCTTTGTCGGAAAATGAATGTACATTTTTGCCTATTGAAATGTAAACATAAGAAATTAATTGAAGATTGTTTGTTTATTTGATTTGTAAATATGTTTTTAAACGCCTAGTTTTTGGTGTAGATTATTTTAAATTAAAAGCAAATCGAATACATTTTTTACTCAGAAAAATACCTAATGTTAAAATAACGTTAAAATAATGCATTATATTCAGATACTTGTTGGAAATATCTATAACTCAAAATTGAAACTAAATTGTTAAAACAATGAACTCAATACGGTATTTTACGGCTTTAGGAAACACTTACATACATATACAACGAGGTTACCTTCATACACTTTTAAAATCTAAAAATGTATAATTCAACCAACCGCGAAAACCTTTAATATGAGGTTACCTTTACAAGAAAATCTTTTGTTCCCAAAAATCTATCTTTTTGTTAAATTTTCAAATTTCAATTGAATAGACAAGTTAACCGACGAATGCATTATTTGATTTACTATAAAAAAAGTTCAAGACATTAGAGAACTTTTTTTTTGTTAGTTTTTGTTCCTTTGTTTTTTTTTTTACTAGTTTGTACACCTCCTGTTAGGCCAAAGGACAAAGAAAGTAGGTACATATAATGATTCCGACTTGTAAAGGTTTTATCATTTTTATTCTTTTTACTTTAGCTGGTTTTAACATTGCAAAAGCACAACCGATTCTTTATTATTTTTTATTTAAACAATATAGGTTAGAAATTTGTATGTACCATACACCTATTTTCTGTGTGGATAACGGTTTTCCCGCAATTTATTTGCTAAAATAACTTGATTTAAGTAATTTTAAATGTGAATGAAAAGAAAAAGATGATGTTTAAAGTGATGTAACATAATATACATAGTTGGATCATACCTAGAAAAAGCTTTGGTTAAAATGTAGGTATAGTAAAATAATTGCCGAATTGCTAACTTAAAAAAAAAAAATTTGATTCATGTAAAGTATTTGCTAGATACGAAGATATGAACAAGAAAATAATGTAAATATACTTTAAGAAAGATGCCTTAAATGGAAGTCACTTGACTGTGCAGGGTGCAAGGCTTAAACGTTATAAATGTAACTACATACGTAGGTATGTTATGTACATAGTTAAAAATAAGTTCTTCATTTGACCTTAACTTATGAGAAGTTAACTTTTATTAGGTATCAGAAGAAAGTATATTTAATTATTTGTATTTTAAGTAAAAATTTGCATAACGAGCATTTTGTATGGAATTCCTTTAATAATTCATATCTTTTACACTGCAAAACTTGTTCAAATCGATCTTTATTCTCGTGGCCTATTTATGGATATATATTCATTTACTCTTATGGACACAAGTAAAAAAAAATTGAGGAAATATTTTTTTTCGATTTTTTAAGTCATAGATATTGCGATGAAACAAAATGCATTCTTAAGATTCATATTTCTCAATTTTGAACTTGAATTATTATATAACTGCTCACTTACATAGGTACACATATAAAACAGAACGAGGCAAAAATTTTCTAAAAACTTAAAAAATTGAAGAGATGCATTTTATTAATTTTCTTTTAATTAATGAAATAAATTTATCAGATGACTTATTAATTCAGCCTAAATTTGACAATTTTTTTGGCCTGCAGATTTTTTTTTGTTAAAAATGTTCGAGCTTTAAGGATTTGATCACCAATATCTGAGCAAATATTGATTGCAGATAAAATTTAAGGGCAGTTTAGAAATACTCAGTAAAATTCCTAAAGGACAAAAAACAGGTACTGGTAGTATTTTAATACATTTCATTCATCAAAGCTTTTTTATAAAACATAGTACTCTAATGTTGCCTCGACCCTGTTGATTGCGCTGCTGTGAGGGTGAAGATTTGTCATTTGGCCCTACCAATAATCACATTTAGTGACCACTTTAATATTTCTGTGAAATGGACCATATTGAAAAGAGTTCTAAATAATAAACCGTACATTGTATGACCTTAATATTTAAGTGGACAATAAATAATGAACCATATATCTATGAAATGGCTTTCAAAGAAATAACATGCAGTGTTTGGTTAAGTATTTAGGATCCATAACATAATGGTTAATTTTTTCGAAATATTTAAGTCGTTGCTAAATTTGATTATTGGTAGAGCCCATTATGTCCCTACCTGACTTATGTAACTTTCGTATCAAAAAAAAAATCAAAACACAAATGCAACCCCTTTTTTGATTTTTAATTTAGAATTAAAAATAACGAAAATTTTCATAGGCACATATTCAAATACATACATATGTACTGTACATACCTACATTCATACATATTTGAAAACAAATTATTTTGAAAAAAACAAATAATTTGAATAATAGAAAACAAATAGAACAATCGTTGCCGTAGAAACGTAGATAAACAAAAAATTTTCAAATTGAGAAAAAATCCCTTTCGAATACACAACTCATTTATAATTAAGGAAAAATTTTCTTATTGAATATCCAGACCTATTATATTTTTTCAAGCGATGGTGGCGGCATCGACCACCCATAGTGGCGATTTTCTGTGTGAGACCTTCTATTTATATTTATTCAATGGTGTCACTCAGAAAATGGCCACTATGGTTGGTCGGTGCCGCCACCATCGCTTGAAAAAATATAATAGGTCTGGATATTCAATAAGAAAATTTATCCTTTGCTATAAATGAGTTGTGTATTCGAAAGGGATTTTTTCTCAATTTGAAAATTTGTTGTTTATCTACGTTTCTACGGCAACGATTGTTCTATTTGTTTTCTATTATTCAAATTATTTGTTTCTTTCAAAATAATTTGTTTTCAAATATGTATGAATGTAGTATGTATGTACATATGTATGTATTTGAATATGTGCCTATGAAAATTTTCGTTATTTTTAATTCTAAATTAAAAATCAAAAAAGGGGTTGCATTTGTGTTTTGATTTTTTTTTTGATACGAAAGTTACATTAGTCAGGTAGGGACATAATATGCTCTACCAATAATCAAATTTAGCAACGACTTAAATATTTCGAAAAAATTAACCATTATGTTATGGATCCTAAATACTTAACCAAACACTGCATGTTATTTCTTTGAAAGCCATTTCATAGATATATGGTTCATTATTTATTGTCCACTTAAATATTAAGGTCATACAATGTACGGTTTATTATTTAGAACTCTTTTCAATATGGTCCATTTCACAGAAATATTAAAGTGGTCACTAAATGTGATTATTGGTAGGGCCCAATGTGCCTATACCTATTACTTGATCTGAGTGAAGGTCTTTAAATACAAGAGAGATTATATAGTAGTAGTACATTATATAGTAGACGGAGGGAAGGCAGAGATGGTTTTTCCATGGAAGTGGGTTCCGTGCTACTGATTGTTCTCAATTCTTGTGAAAGTTGACGTACAACGGGATTGTCTATCGGTATCAAACTTATAGGGATTCTAGTGTTTGTATTGCAGAAGTCAACAAAGCAATTGCTGCACCTTCGTTTATATTTAAAACAACCACCAACCAATGCGAGTTCATACGATAAATTGATTGCTTGATATGCTTGCTTCATCTCAGAAGGGTTTGTTAGCTGCAGAAATAATTGGAAAGTATAAGAAAAAACGCTATAATCATTTCGGGTTTTTTTTTTGTATCCGCACCATTTGCTTGAAAACTAGGTAGGTAATATATTTTCAACAACGATATTAGCGAAAACTAAATTGTCGGTGCTTGAAGCAAAAAAACTGTTAAATAATTGTTAAAAAATGCTTTGGCCCAGAGCGCCGAACTGGTTATCGTATATACGATTGACCAACAAAAAACTGTCGACTGTTTAAAATTTCGACTTTTATCGACTTTTTGGAAAGTTAAAATAACGATTTTTTTATTGACTGCCAAAAAACCTCGATGGTTGTGAATCTCGACTTGACAAAATATCGACAGGTATTAAGAAAAAGTCGAGAAAAATGTCGACTGCTTGTTTTGTCTTATCTTAAGAAAATCTTATCAACCAGGTGCTCAAAAAAAAAAAACTAAAAAAGTTAGACATAATGAGACATACATATATAATATGAAAATTGAAAGATAAAATATAATTAATATTAATATACCTGTTTTTTGCCCTTTAGGAATTTTACTGAGTATTTCTAAACTGCCCTTAAATTTTATCTGCAATCATAATTGGTGATCAAATCCTTAAAGCTCGAACATTTTTAACAAAAAAAAAACCTGCAGGCCAAGAAAATTGTCAAATTTAGGCTGAATTAATAAGTCATCTGATAAATTTATTTCATTAATTAAAAGAAAATTAATAAAATGCATCTCTTCAATTTTTTAAGTTTTTAGAAAATTTTTGCCTCGTTCTGTTTTATATGTGTACCTATATAATTGAGCAGTTATATAATAATTCAAGTTCAAAATTGAGAAATATGAATCTTAAGAATGCATTTTGTTTCATCGCAATAATTATGACTTAAAAAATCGAAAAAAAATATTTCCTCAATTTTTTTTTACTTGTGTCCATAAGAGTAAATGAATACATATCCATAAATAGGCCACGAGAATAAAGATCGATTTGAACAAGTTTTGTAGTGTAAAAGATATGAATTATTAAAGGAATTCCATACAAAATGCTCGTTATGCAAATTTTTACTTAAAATACAAATAATTAAATATACTTTCTTCTGATACCTAATAAAAGTTAACTTCTCATAAGTTAAGGTCAAATGAAGAACTTATTTTTAACTATGTACATACCTACGTATGTAGTTACATTTATAACGTTTAAGCCTTGCACCCTGCACAGTCAAGTGACTTCCATCTAAGGCATCTTTCTTAAAGTATATTTACATTATTTTCTTGTTCATATCTTCGTATCTAGCAAATACTTTACATGAATCAAATTTTTTTTTTTAAGTTAGCAACTCGGCAATTATTTTACTATACCTACATTTTAACCAAAGCTTTTTCTAGGTATGATCCAACTATGTATATTATGTTACATCACTTTAAACATCATCTTTCTCTTTTCATTCACATTTAAAATTACTTAAATCAAGTTATTTTAGCAAATAAATTGCGGGAAAACCGTTATCCACACAGAAAATAGGTGTATGGTACATACAAATTTCTAACCTATATTGTTTAAATAAAAAATAATAAAGAATCGGTTGTGCTTTTGCAATGTTAAAACCAGCTAAAGTAAAAAGAATAAAAATGATAAAACCTTTACAAGTCGGAATCATTATATGTACATACCTACTTTCTTTGTCCTTTGGCCTAACAGGAGGTGTACAAACTAGTAAAAAAAAACAAAGAAACAAAAACTAACAAAAAAAAGTTCTCTAATGTCTTGAACTTTTTTTATAGTAAATCAAATAATGCATTCGTCGGTTAACTTGTTTATTCAATTGAAATTTGAAAATTTAACAAAAAGATGGATTTTTGAGAACAAAAAATTTTCTTATAAAGGTAACCTCATATAACTTTTAAGGTTTTCGCGGTTGGTTGAATTATACATTTTTAGATTTTAAAAGTGTATGAAGGTAACCTCGTTGTATATGTATGTAAGTGTTTCCTAAAGCCGTAAAATACCGTATTGAGTTCATTGTTTTAACAATTTAGTTTCAATTTTGAGTTATAGATATTTCCAACAAGTATCTGAATATAATGCATTATTTTAACGTTATTTTAACATTAGGTATTTTTCTGAGTAAAAAATGTATTCGATTTGCTTTTAATTTAAAATAATCTACACCAAAAACTAGGCGTTTAAAAACATATTTACAAATCAAATAAACAAACAATCTTCAATTAATTTCTTATGTTTACATTTCAATAGGCAAAAATGTACATTCATTTTCCGACAAAGAAATATCGACACATGAAACAAAATAATAAAAAACAACCCATACCCCTAAAGAAAACTACCTACACACATTTATAATCCATGAACCTATATTGAAATTTGAAAAAAAAATCAAAACAAAACTAAATCTCTATGGAAACGGAAAGGCACAAATATAAAAATACAATAAATAAATATCCCGTTGAAAATTGGTTTGTGTTCATGAAAACCCCACATCTTTTTTTTTTGTTTCTCAAATTGGCCACAGGTAGCCGGTGCCGCTTTGAGCTCTGAGGTGTCACTTCTATTTATATTTATTCAATGCTTTCACTGAATTCAATATTTCATGCAACAATATGCTGTTACAGTCTATAACCAATCTTAATGAAGAACGTTATAAAGACGACCTGTCATCGATAAAAGTGCATCACAGAAGCACGATGAAGATATATTTTTTATATAATGTAGCTAGGATATCTTCTCACTTGTATTCTTGTCCTGAGTTTTTTTTTTGGTTGTGTTTTATTGATTCTCGGAGGACCTATAAGGTGTTGAGTACATTGTCACCTCATTATACATTTTACACGAGACAATGCTTCTCCATCTGTAGCAGAGCAGTCATTGAATTGAAAAAAAAAATGTTTGTATTTATATACATATTATTATACTCTAAGGATGAGCTGCTCTACATTGGTATAGTGAATGAAGATTTCCCGGTTCCCTGATGGCTGATACAACAGGAAACAGTTTGGAATCACTCCAAACGGAATGGTGATTTAAATGCTCATCCCGTTTTTTTGTTTTGTGTAGGTACCTACCTCTGCCTCTGGTGCCAAAAAGGGATAAGTTGGCAAAATGTTTTTTAAATTGATTGCAACTGCCATTGTCTATACATTTGATTTTTTGCCCCACTTATGTTTCTGTTCTGTTGTTCTGCTATGACTTTCCCATTGAGTAAGCTTTTATCGTTTGCTATTGCGATTGATTTTCTTGTGTTCCATTGCAAATGCATTGTAAGCAACGAATGGATGTAGAAAGGTCATTGACTGAAAAAAAAAAAATAAAAAGAACACAAAAATTGGCAAGACGATCCAGGTTTCGTTCAAATGACAGTTTTAGGTGTTCCAAATAGCGGATGTCCCCTTCAAATTGACTTTGATGAGTGATAAATTATCCACAAGGTAAACAATCTGTTTCTTGTGTTAAACAACTCGATAAATTGGCACTACATACATTATATTGTTATACCTATAAAAGTATATACTATATTACTAAGAGTTGCTATTAAACGTGATTAATACGAATAGGTAGATGGAATTTTTATTTTTGTTTCGATTATATTCATTTAAACTTTGATAATATGTACATACCTATAAAACGCTGAACGATAATTTCGTGCCGCATACCCTGAAGTCGATTATAAAACAAATGCAAATGACGTAATTTCGAATAGGATTGACACATTAAGTACGAAGGAGAACCCTAGACAAATGTTTTCAATGCTTGAATGATGAATGAATGAATGATTACGGGTATATTTGCACTGCGACCTTAAGATCTATTGTGCCCCCTTTTTTTATGATCTGGATGAGGTTTCTCATCTACAGTTCATCCTCCAAATTCGTTCCTTTGAGGAATTTGAGAATTTGGGGTATTTTTAGAGAATGTATTTGGTTCTCGTCTATATGGTACTTGCCCAGATGTTTCTGTCTTTGATGCGTTAGTGCATCGCAACTACCTATTATGTGGTCCGGCGTTTCCTCATGAGCATCGCAGAACGTGGGGTGCTTTTTATATCATATTTCTATACTAACTCTATGTTTACAAATAACTAGATCCTAATCATATATTTACAACAATCGATATCGAGCACCCCACGCTTTTTTACAATGAAATTAATTTTCTTTTCATGACTTTATTTTTATTTTAGAATTTTAAAAAATTATTGAAACATATTGATGAGTTAGTATACTTCTTATAACCGTTGAATAAAATATAAATTAAAATTTATTTTCTGATTTTTAGTTCGATTTGCTATTAAAGCTTGTTTTTTAGTTTTTTTAAACTACAATATATTTTATTTTTCACTTTTTAGTTCGATTTGCTATAAAACCGTCTTTAATATGTACAGATGTGTTAACATTTTCATCTCAATAGAAAACATATTCAAGAATTTTTATGTTGCCAATATAAACAGCGAGACATAGTGGTATAACTTTATTTGCGAATAAGTCTTATGAATTATTTCGTAATCGAACCATTTCATCTAATGCTTCACTGTTACATGGGGTTCTTCCTGTTAATTTTGAGCAATCAAGTTCTTCAATTCGAATACCGTCCAAGGATTTTACACGACTATGTGCTACATAAGCTTGTCCAGCAGCAAACAGTCATGAGCCTAAATACGAGTAAATGACTGCATGATAGACCGCGTTTTTGCTCTATCTCATTTGCTCTCACGCAAAGGACCTGTGTTAAAATCACTAATCCTGACAATCCTAATCAGGATAATGAGATAAGCTTATCAAAATATTGTATTGTCGGTGGTCGTTGATAAGTCTACAACATTTGAAGTAAATCTGATCGCCTAAAGTGGGGCAAAATTGAGCCCCAACGAAAACTAAAAGGCATAAAATCATCTAGTAGTTTTTGATTGACAATTAATAAGAGCAACAAATTATTAAAAAAAAAATATTTATAAACTTATGGTTTTGAAATATTGAAATTAAAAGTTATTTTTTAACTTTTTTTTTACTCAAATTTTGAGTTTAAAATTAAATTTTTCAAAAACTATGCATAGTTCTGACTTGATTTAAAAACTGGCTAATAGAATATAGTGTTGGCTTTAAAAAAACGTATAAAACTTAATTTTAAGAATTACCGTTATTTTTTAATTATTTTTTTTCATTTAACGTACATATTTTTTAAATTGCCCCTACCGCCTAAACCGGGGGAGATAGACCCCCTTCCTATAGTAAAAAATGCTTGTATTGCCGTGTTCTACAAAAATCCGTTATCATTCTCAGCGCGGTTATCATACACTTGCCGACCTCGGTGAAGAATCTATGGACTTAACAAACACCTGCAACAAAAATAAATCATTATTTTTATTTACAGTTTTTGTCTTTGTCTTTGTATTTGGTCCTTAACATCACTTTCCGATTCAGAAAAAAAAACATTTTACATTACATTATTTTACATTCAAAACTATCTTTCCAAACCTATCTTTTGATAAGCACTAACTACTGCAAATAATGCTTGTTGGCTTCTAAGAAGTCTTCGACCGTCGTCGTCGATTGAAATTTATTAATTTGAAATTTTAAAAAGTTGTTGAATATTACTTGTTCACAGAGCACTTTATGTATTGTGTTGTTATCGGCCACTGGTAAAAAAACTATGTTTAACTATTATTGCTTGCATCGGAATAACAATTTAAAGGTAAGTCTCGAAAATTATCCTGCCAGTAAATAACTCTGCCAGTAATTAATTCGGTTATTGTTGCATTGGATATCAGGAATCAGAGTTTAAAAAAACACAAACATGTAAGCTATGTCTGACATAACTTTCTTGCCTAATTTCCCTTCGACTAAAAATTACCCGACCTCAATTTATTTCGCCAAATTATCCTGAGCGCAAAAATAAAATTTTATAGTAAATGAAAAATCTGAATTCGTAATATGGCAATAGGCTGATTAGGGTTACATAGCAAATACCTATAGCCTTGCAAACTTTTATGCATTAAAAATATTAATTACCATTTATGTATGTATATGTATTACTCGATAGGCGATACTTATAGACACATTTCTTCAGACAATCCCCTTAGGTGATTGTTTTTTTTTAATTATTGAATATTGAAACCGGGAAAATTCGTTAAATTTCATTTTGCAAAAAATATTATCTAACTTATTCTTTACACATCTATATTTTTGAAAAACCCTCAGTTCTTCATCTTATTAGCATTCCTAGCAAAGACGTAAATTTAGAAAGCTAATTTATTTTCAGAATCCCACTTGTGAAATGTGAATTCATTGCATCCGCCCTTATCTTTGATTTTCGACAAAAAGGAAGTGTTATTCCTTACCTTCGACACACATCCCTCAACTTGAATTTATATTTTTTCGGGGAGAAAAATTGAATTGACTTTTGATTGGCCCGGGGCATAATTGAAGTTTAATGGAAAATTATCTTACTGTACCGGAATGAAGATAGCTCAAAATTTTAACGATGAAATCATTTGACACTCAATAATGACACTAATTACCTTCCCAAACTATAGGAGTTTTTGTTTAAGGTATGTTGGCTAAAGATTTTGGTACGAGTAAACTGATTTATTTTTTAATTCGGTTTTGATGGTAGGCTTATTGAGCTTGCAAGACATAATCAGAAACAGAAACATATTTGGAAAAAATTACTTTTTTGTATAGCAAATAATATTTGAGCACAAGCATAAGACTAATTTGATGATTTTACGAGTATAATGATGATGCTATGATTAGCTGAATGACTTCGTAGGCGGTTCAATCCACTTGGTTGTTCCTTGACGAAATTTTATTTTCTGAAATTTTTTTGTTTGAAGACAAACATTTTGGTTGATAAAACTTTTTCACAATTTATTTTTTGGCCAAGACTTATTCTCGCGGTTCAACAAAAAGCCCAATTGGTTGTTCTCTGATACATTTTTTAATTCAATTTAATTTTTTGACAGCAATATTAGTGTTAAGGAAATCAAATAAATAAGACTTCTAGAGTGTATCCTTTAGGAAACAGTTTATTATTTTCAGAAATATGATCAAGCCAAGAGCTAACTGCGGAACCACAGTTTCATTATTGCCATACGAGGTACTTTTGCAAAAATAATCGATTTTAATTGCCATAAGCTTATGTTTGCTTCAGCTATTATATTATGTAGGTGGGTCTCAAAATTGAAATTGAGTTGATTTGAAATTGAAAGAATGAGAATTTAGCTTTAAAAGCGCATTCTTCTTGTGGCATTTCAATATTCCGGTAATTGTTTTGACTAAATTTCACAAAACTACTACATATAACTATGAGAAACTAGAGCGAACAATTATATTAGTAATTCTACAGGTAATGAAAAGAACTTGAAAATCATCGGAGTGAATTTTAAGTTTACCTACACATAAACTTTTTGAAATATTAGGAATAAAAATTTCATAAAATTTCTAATTTTTTAATTTTAATACAGACACTGTGAAATAAAGCGGGCAATTGCATTGCAAGAGAAGGTTTTGAAATTGGTATTTAATCAGTAATCAGTACTGAAGAACAAATCCGAAATCGGTCATAATCTGACAACTGGACATGGTTCAAAATTGACATTACATATAATTCACAAGCAGCACATTTTTTTTTCAAAACCGAAAATCTATTCTTTCATTTATACATATTGTTATTTTATTATTGTTGTTGCATAAAATGAAAGTATGTTAAAAGCTATTAAAGTTTTTCATTCAAATAAAATTAATTTAAACAGAAAAAATCTTTTTTTTTCAGATATTTGGTGATATATTTGATATACTTACGTATTATGTATGTGCAAGGGCTAGGAAATTCTGTCACCATAATGTTCTGAAGCTATTTTTCATGCATAACTAGATTCAAACTCACATTTGCTTTATCTGGTCGGATTATTGAAAAGTTGATATGACCAATATACTCGTACATAACAAAATCAACTTTATATTTGTTAAACAAAACGTAGTATAGCTCTTATAAACAATAGCATTTATCGACCAAAGTTATTTAACATTTTTTGGAGAAAATTTTATGTTTTAAAACTTTTGTTTATAACTTTATCTTCTTAGATCAAATCTAAATGAGTTATACCTATGCGAAAATCTAAATTTTTGTTAAAAATAATATATGGTGAAAAAAAAACATGAGGTAAGTACAGTTGTTGAAAATGTAGTGTTCAGATTGTGTAATTATAAACTTTAAATTTTTTGCACCACCCTTGTATCAAATATATTTTTTTGTGGAAAGTATTTCATTAACACAAGCCATGTCGATTTATTGAATTCCACCTTAATGTTTAGCTTTTTTAGAAGTACCTACCCTATTGTTAAAGTGCCCAATTTTCTTTTTCTTTTCTGAAAAAAAAGGCTTTAAAAACTTTTTGTATCATTAAAATTCACTTTTACTTAAAACTCAAACCCAAAATGTTGACAACCTCATGTCAAATATTTCTTTTCTTAATAGTTTCATCCAAGCAAATTATTAAGATACCTTATACCTATGTATATCTTTTCGTTTAAAAACTTGAAAGATAGCATTTTTAAGGGACACCAAATTGGGCAGGTAATAAACTTAATTTTTTTTTTTTTTTTTTTTAAGAACCCTGGACCGCAGGTGGCAGAATAAAGGGCCTACACTCAAAAGAACTCACGCTGTATAAAACCACAAATGTAGGTATTAACAGTAGTTGTAGAGCATGTATTGTAGCTAGAAAACAGATTGATCTCTTTCTTCTATCCAGATACAGTAATTCAGACCAGACGACCGTCAAATTAGAGCGAGCGGGACTCCCACCACTTATCATAGCATCGTGCTATATGCCAGGTGATGCAACGGTAGGACCACCGGCAGATATCACAAGGGAGCTAATCCAATGTGCCACACTGGCTAAATGGGATGTCGTTGTGGGCTGTGATGCCAACGCGCACCATTTACAGTGGGGAAGCACTGATATCAACGATAGGGGTGAGTTACTTTTTGAATTCTTTATAGAAAACAATATTTTAGTAGCTAATAGGGGTTACGAACCCACCTTTGTCACTAAAAATCGTAGAGAAGTACTCGATGTTACTTTTTCAAGCAACTCGGATACTGTTTTAATAGACCAGTGGAGGGTATTAAAAGATGAGTCTTTTTCTGACCATAAACTCATAGAGTTCATAATACCCGACACCCCAGACACTAGTAAACCTTTTAGGAATATAAGAAGAACCAACTGGGATATTTTTAATGGGATATTAAAGACCGAAATAGCAAAGTTGAACACAAATGCGATGTTAGAACCTGAGTTCATAGATGAAGCAAATGATAGCCTCACTAGAATTCTCGGTAACGCATTAGAAAAAGGGTGCCCACTGAAATCCTGTGGGAAAAGTAAAAAGAAACCACCCTGGTGGACAAGTGAACTAGGCAATATTAGGAAGGAAACAAGGAGACTTTTCAATGTTGCCAAGCGCACTAGAACAGACAGTGATTGGGAAAATTATAAATCCAGTCAAAGAAACTTCAAAATTGAAACACAGAGAGCTAAACGCAGCTCCTGGAGAAACTTCTGCAGTCAAGTTGAATGCACAACTGAATCAGCAAGACTCAGAAAAATACTCGCCAAGGTACCAACTGTTCTAGGCTCCCTTAAGGAACCGAATGGACGCTGGACCGAATCGTGCAGTGAAACACTAGAACTCCTAGTAAAAGCTCACTTTCCGGATTGTACCTCAAATGGTAATAGAAACACACAAGTAACGCTCACAACAGAAAACACAATACCTACTGATCTGATTACGGAGGAGAAAGTCAAATGGGCTATAAACTCATTTTCACCGTACAAATCACCAGGGGTAGACGGTGTTTTCCCTCTGATGTTACAAAAATGTGCAGATCATATTATCCCACACCTAATTAACATATTCATCAGCAGTCTAAAATGGGGATATGTGCCTAAGGCGTGGAGGGAAGTCAAAGTAGTCTTTATTCCAAAAGCTGGAAAGCCAAGTCACACAGGTGTTAAAGACTTCCGACCTATCAGTCTCACGTCTCATGTTCAAAACGAAGCGGTGGAAGAAGCGCTTGTTAATCTTAATGTGGATAACGTCATTATCAGATGGATAATGCACATGTTAAAGAATAGACATATCAATTCAGAGTTAAAAGGAGTTCAGATCAAAGTATCTACTTCGAGGGGTACCCCACAAGGGGGGATCCTCTCCCCGCTTCTCTGGATACTCGTCATGAATACAGTCCTTATGAGACTAAAGAACAGTGGTGTTAAAGCTATTGCTTATGCAGATGACTTAGCACTACTAGCGACAGGAAAATTCCCCTCTACTATAAGCGAGCAGATGGAAAATGCCCTATCAGTAGTGAGAAATTGGACCAGCAAATGCGGCTTAGCAGTAAACCCGCAAAAAAACAGAATTGGTCCTTTTTACAAACAAAAGAAAATTACCACCTTTCAAGATTCCCTGTATTGAAGGGATCCAGCTCAAACTCTCCGATCATGCAAAATATCTTGGTGTGATCTTGGACAAGAAATTGAACTGGGGTCTCAATATTAAAGAAAGAACTAACAAGGCCATGTTTGCATTCTACTCCTGCAATAGAATTTTTGGCAAAACCTGGGGCCTTAACCCAAGAATTATAAATTGGATGTACACGTCCATAGTCAGACCCGTACTGACATATGGTAACATAGTCTGGTGGAATGCATTAGACAAAGTTACCAACCTTAAAACCATGACCAAGGTACAAAGAATGGCATGTACTGGAATCACAGGGGCTATGAGAACCACACCCACTGCGGGCCTGGAAGCTATTCTCAATCTAAAACCCCTTGATCTCTTTGTACAAGAATCAGCGGCCAGAAGCGCACTTCGTCTTAGCCAAACCTCCAGTTGGAAATCAAGTGCCATTGGACACGCACAGATTCTACAGAAATACACGGGCAACAATGTAGACACTGACTACATAATACCCCGATTAGACTTTGACAAACCATTCACAACCTTCTTTCCTAGTAGGGATGAATGGCTAACCAACGAACCACTTACCTACAAACCGACGGTTGCAGTTTACACTGACGGCTCCAAGATGGATACTGGTGTTGGTGCAGGTTTCGTTTCAGAAGCCCTTGGACTAGCTAGCTCATTCAGACTACCAAATTACAGCAGTGTCTTCCAAGCTGAGGTCCTGGCAGTGACAAGAGCTGCAAATCAAATATCAATGTTGGCAATACCACGAGTTGATATTACCTTTTTCATTGACAGCCAAGCAGCCATAAAAGCAATTTCTGCCATTATAGTAAAATCGAAGCTTGTAGCTTGCTGTCGCGAAGAGCTTAAGGTTCTTAGCACGCAGCATAACATAAGGCTCTGTTGGGTTCCTGGTCATACAGGTGTCCCAGGAAACGAAAGCGCTGATGAATTGGCAAGAGTAGGATCAACACTTGATCTTAGTCAAGCGGACCCAACTGTGCAACCTAATACAGGCAATCGAGAGTAAAATTCTATCTTTGACAAACAAAAGATGGAGCTCCCTTGATACCTGTGTCACAACGAGAAAACTCTGGCCTAACTTCAGTAAACAAAGGACTGATAGTATTAACCGACTAAGCAAAAAATCTCTCTCTCTCTCTTCTCGTGAGTATTACCACAGGGCACAACCAACTGGGTTACCATAGGAAGAAGATGAAGCTCAGTATGGATGACTTATGCAGAGGATGCGGTGATGAGGATACACATGAGGACACTACTCATTTCCTGTGCCACTGTCCTGCGCTTTGTCATCTGAGAAACAGGTTCCTCGGGAAACACTTTTTCAATGACTTGGAAGAACTCTCCGCTATTCCAAGTAAAAGCCTGCTAGATTTCACTAAAGCCACAAAATGGCTTGAAAACTAAGCAATTACAACCCTATGTACATACACCAACCAACGGTCTACCTAATCCATCCACCAGACGTTGCATGGGGCCATAGCCCCTACGGGCCTGGAGGAGGACAGATATCCGCTGTGTGGATAAACGAGGAAGACACGCCCAGGAAACTAATCTTGGCATTTTAACCTCTCCTGTCCAGGTGTGGCATAGTTTAAAGGATAGGCAAAACGATACAGACACGCCAACCACCGGTGTATCCTAACCCATCCACTAGACGTTGAATGAGGCCACTGCCTCTACGGGTCTGGGGGGGGGGGGATGGTTCACGCTGTGGGTAAAGAAGGGGAACTTGCCCAGGAAGCATTTCTTGGTACTTTAACCTTTCCTCACCAAGGTTGTGTCTCAAAATACTAATTTAACAAGACAACACTGACAAGACAATACAGAAACAAATACATAACCTGCCGGTCTATCAAACCCATCCGCTAGTCGTCTGCATGAGGCCACTGCCTCTACGGGTCTGGCGGAGGGCTGATCTACCCGGTAGGGCTGAGGAGGGAAACGCGCCGAGGTAAAACTTCTTGGTGTGTTAACCTCTCTTCACCGAATGTATAACTCAGTGTACCGACAAGACAACACAGTACACCAATACCACTGGTCTACCTCTGCCGTCCACCAGACGCTGCATCGGGCCACTGCCCCTACGGGCCTGGGGAAGGTTGTGATACACCATGTGGGGAAAGGACGGAAGAAGCCCAAGGTCAACACCCTGACGCTTCTGACTCTCCTCAACCAGGTGCACCTGTAAATCTTTGACTAAACCACACACCAACCACCGGTCTTATCTATCCCATCCACCAGACGTTGAATGAGGCCGCTGCCTCTACGGGCCTGGGGGGGGGTGATCTAACCTGGAAGGGGTAAGGAAGAGGAACAAACTCAAGAATAATCTTGACGTGTAAACCTCTCCTAACCATGGTGATTTTACGACGACAGAAACCTAAACTCAACTGATTTTCCGACCTTTCGAGCTACTGCTCGCTGGAACCTTATCTACTTTACCAATTAATGTACTCTTTCACAGGATTTTGCCATAGGTTATTCAACTAAGGGTATCACAATGGATCTATATTGATCTGAGTGTGACGGAAACAAGACCATCTGTCAGCCCACCTACCTAACCTAACCTAAACTTAATTTTTACCAAGTAACAATTTTTACATACATATATTTTTTTCATTAATTTTAGTGAAATTTTAGCTGCTGCAGATATATTCTTGTTTTTTTTCTTTCTTATCATCCATGCTTCAATTAATATACTAATAAAATACTCTTTTAACAACAGAAATAACAAGTTTTTAAGACCAATGTTATCGTATGTACCCGAGCTTGACGTGTACCAAGCAATGTGTCGGGTACCCGAGTACCCAGTTATGTTTCGGGTATATTAATACGAGTAGCTCTAGTAGAAAGATATGTAGACAGGTACATAAAGATATGGGGAAAGAGGATACGAACCTTAAGTATTATTTCGTAGGTATTAATTATATCCTATGAAAATGAAAAGTTGATAGCAAATTAATCACAATTGTTTATGTTTATAGTTTTGTCTTATTTATGGCTTTACTTCGTTGCAAAAAATACCAGAACGATTTGTAACAGCAAAGTATCTCTCATCGATTTGGAAACGAAGAAAAATTGAGATTAAATATCTGAAAGCCCATAAAACTCATACTATCATACTATCCATACCACATCGCACAATACCAATAGTTGCTCCTTGATACACCTACTCCAATCAAATCGAAAATAAAAAATGAATGCTACCTCAAGCAACAAATTTTCAAATTTTCTATTCGAAATTCAATTAAATTTGCGAGATGTTCAGACTTCAGAGTTGCAAGAGATGGTGATGGTGATGGATCCTCACACTTTACCGTCACATCTGCAGTTGCTGGTATGAGAACTTTATTCTACCAGGATAGCGCAAAAACGAAATTGATTTTTGGTGGCTTCATTTTTGTCTCTTTTTTTGCGCTTTTGTATAAATATGAACGTTGTTGCTTCTGTGATGGGACTATGGGGAGTCCTGATGCCTGAACACGGATGCAGAATGCGTGTGCGGGATTCTTTCGATTACCTTTGGCATGTGACTGGTCATGTGATTAATTGAAAATCATTTTTTGATGGGAGAATTTTTTGTGCGATTGTTAAAATGGGAAAAAAAACAATGGACCAGCTAAAGGGACCATATCGTAATTGTAATTGAGTTCATTGGTCGGCTGAACTCAAAATATATTCAGACTTCAGGCATTGTTTACAAAACTTCTATGATAAGTGAAATCGATAATGATATTTTCATGAGATTTGCTGGTTATTGAATCGGTGGAGAGTTCGAACGGTAGCAGATGTTTTGCTGTTGATATTTGTAAAGAGCCAAGCTCAGTGGTAGAATTCTCCTAACTATTTATCTTTATCTTTATCTTTAAAAATATACATTTTTTTCTTACAACATGGCTGAATTGCACAATTTACATAGATCTGGTTCTATTATACCTTACTAATGTTAATTTAAATTACAGTTGTTTCAAATTATAAATAATATCAATTGTATTCGAAGGAAAAACTACTAAGAAAACCTTCATCCAATATATTCTCCTAACTATTTAAAATTATTATTAAAATTATTTTACTAAGTGAATAATTAAATATTTTTAGTAAAATTTTTGAGTAAAATGAAATTTAAACCAGAACGAAAAAATCTATTATGAACAGCATTCTACAAGATTAAAATTCCCAATCAATAAAATTGGCAGTTATTTTTGCCAGGCATTACTTTCCGATAAAATTTCTATTTGTACGTACTTCATTTTTTAAAACCGTAATCAACAGTGGGTAAGTTATCTGCCATAGAACAGGATTTTTAAATTTCGATTTTCTCATAAACTATTTATGCGAAAGTATCTAAAAAAAAACTTTTTGAAAAGAAAATTATTTTTTGAAAAAAAAAACTCATAGGTATGATGTATGTAATAATTTTGAAATTGGGTGCAAAAAGATTTTTTAATGATATCCTTAATAAATTGAAAAAAAAAAAAATAATTTTAGTTTCAAAAATAACGATTACATTGTTTGAAATTGTTGCTCTCGACGTAGCTTTTTTTCGTGTAAAAACTTTCCTTATAAAATTAGAGGTGGATGCCAATGTCCTTTTTTATTTTATCATTCATAAACAATTAGTTATGAAATTTAACTTACACAATATGTATCTAGCTATGTATGTGTACATTGTACACGTACATAATGTATCTATTATATCAATGCAAAATCTGTTTTGTCCAAGAGTAAACATTTTTGTTTGCTTAATATAAAAACTTCTTTGTTCCCAAGTTAGAGATTTATCAAAAGGACTAACTTCCTTAACCTATTTTTGTCAATGTTTTGATGTCACTCAACATGTTGTTATTTCTTATCATTAAGGTGAATTTTAACATAAAACAATAAATTTCAATTTAAACTTGATCCCGGAACAAACATCCCTTAAGCTCATCACACTCAAAGTTCACACAGTTTGGCTGAAGAATTTTTTAAAACTTTTGTTAGCAAGCTATATATGTATGTATGTATGTATATTATACATCCTATTGCTTTTTGTCTGATGACGCATTTATTTTCTAAAGAAGATGATAGCAAGACGAAACCACAAGGATGCTGCCAAGTAAACACATCTAAAATGCAGGAAATCCTCATAAGGGATGAGCAAAATAATAATTTTTGTGTACCAAAGACCAACTCATACATTGGGGACAAGAGACACTCATGGTCCATAAGCTGAGCTGTATAAATGTTAGCGTAAAGTCCCGAAATTCTAAAATTGTACATCTTCTGGATCGGAAAATGCCCAACGCTTACATACGGTTCACAGGGTTGGACAATGCACAAGAAGTATGTGAGTAAATCGACGGCAGCTGAAATAAAGATGCTTGGCGTGATAGCAGGAGTAACGAAGCGTGATCGAATGTGATAGAAAATCCGACGAAGTATTCACGTCAAAAATATCATTTTGAACAAAATACAGCATGGCCAACTTGGCTGGTGCTGTCATGTTAAAAGAAGATGTCTTGAGAACCTATAGTTTAAAGGGAAATAGAACACGACGGAGTTCCAACAATATCGCGAAAAAAAGGTTATCGAGCAAATCCAATGCCACCTGTATTTAGTTGGCCTCAGACTTGGAGCAATCCAAAACTAGGATACCTGTCAATGTTTTCTGAGGTCAACCCGGCCGGCGAACCCCTCATAGGTGCAGCCATAGAGTGAAGCACTGTAGTCGGAGAGTTGTGGTCCCAGTCGAGTTCACGACAATCAACGGTAAGTGAAGAAGAAGAAGATTGTGTTAAAATTCCGTAATGAATTATGAAATCAACAAATTTGGAACTTTTACCAATGTTGCTGAAAATGTATATCTACATAAATTTCAAAATTTCGGGAATTTACTGTTACACATACATACACACATATATTTATAACTTCGAAAACTCTTACACATAAACACAACATGTTTTGAAGTTAGAACTTTTTTGGCAATCCCCGAATGTAATGAAAAATAAATGATTAAGATTTCGACCCAAAAAAAGGAAATAATTTTTGATTTTTATTCCCAAGACAAATTAAATCATGTTATGATTGTAGAAAAAAAGACTTTTGTAGTTCATCTGTTTTTAAAATAGTATTAGTTGGATAATAACTCTTTTACTATAGTTCTATTTTTTTTGCGACTATAGGTACTACAGGTCAAGTTTTGGATTCGTGAAAAAAAACTCGAGATTTTGATTTAACATTACTATGATGGGAAAGTCGAAAATTTTTTGGTCTCGCAATTTTCTCTGTCTGTCTTGAAACTTGGTGCATAGTGTTTTTTCTTTACAGAAAAAATGTATACTATTATTATCTTGTTCCAAAAAACTGGGAGTTGCCATTAGTTAAACTGTGGAAGCCGTCTACCATCGTACATTTGCACATTTTTCAGCTTCTATTAAGTTTTTTTTTTATATTTTGAGAAAACGTAGAGTATCTAGGTGAGCTCTTGAAAAATTAAGAATTTATAAACCTTTTGTGTGAGAATATATCCTTTGTCGAGGTTCCATTACACCGAACATACATAGGTACCTACATATACTAACTTCAGGTGCAGGAGGAACGATTTTAACCTTTAGACATATGTAATAACGTAATATTTTTCCGTGTCGGTCGTTAACAAACGACGATGCACGCATCGCCAAGGTGTAAAAGATAGAAAAGTGTTCCCTAACCACTGTACCTAGCTATAGTACCTACATCGTAGATGTTCTAAAAACACATGAAAGCGTGATGTGCGGATATAAATAACACATACCGAATATGCCCGACTCCCGAAGGATGAAGAGATGCAGACAGATTTATGTTCATCACATAGCTACCTACATTTATTTAAATTTATGTGTTTTTTCACATTGTTTCTTGTTTTTTATTTATTCCGCTGGTTCGGACTGGGCAGGAACTACGGGGAAGATTAGTAAACAAATCATTCTGATGTGTCAAAGTCCTATAGTAAATCTGGGAAGATATTATGTCCTTGAAAAATACTTACATAGGTATTACAAGGCTAGGTATATGTAGAATAAACAAGTACAGGGTGCATTGCGGCAGTCGTGTGGATTTCAAAAATTAATAAAACACAAACTGTTCGAAGACTAACATTTTTTTCTGATTTATTAATGTTTATATATTAAAAATTCGGTCAATTACCTAAGTACCGCTAACCCCAAACATGTTTCAAGTCGTTTTCATGCACTCTAAAAAGCAAAATCGAATATTGTTTTTAAGAGTTTTTAAGATCCTGGAATCCGTTAAAAAAAAAAAAAATTAAAATCCGAGGAGACAAAATTAGAAGAGTGCGCTGCGCCGCTGGTCAGTTCAAATCCCATGTTTTTACTTTGCGAGTTGCCTGCCTTCATAATCGCTTGGTTCCAATTCCTGAAAGATATCCATATTAGGGGGTGTAAATGAAGAGTAGGGCTGGCTACGAGACAAGACCTAGATCGAGACAATACTTTTTATGTCTCTACTCTCGATCTTGTGTCTGTTAGAATTTCTGCAATATAGTCTTTTTTTGTGGGAAAAATTAGAAACAACCATCTAGAAGCTGTCTAATATTTAAATTGAAATATTTATGTTTAATTTTATGTTTTAAAAACAAAGTTTTGAATGACTTTCTTTAATAAAAACAAGACCGAGACTCTCGGTGAATCTAGATCCAAAAATTACACTCTCGTAGTGGTCTCGTCTTGGAGGTTAAAAGTAATTCTCGAGAAATGAGACGATATCGATATTGGTCTCGACATCTTGGGCAACAACTTTAATGAAGATGTTCCAAGGCCACCAACCTGTTTTCCAATTATGTATACGACTGTTCAGCGCGTTGCTCCTCGATGATTCCTGATAGGAGATAAGGTTAGCCACGAAAAGAGACCGTGACACGTGAAACGTGATTTAAGAACACCATTTTGATTGCAGAGGAAGTGTGTAATTGTTTCCTCCTCCTATTCTTCCATGTATCTTCTGATCATCATCTAATAAAATCCGGAATATTACGAAAGGGAAATGACGGGAACGGTAAGTCCAGCGTTTGAAAATGCCGTGTAGAGCTTTCCTTTCTGCTATCTCCTGCTGCTAAATCATTTAGTTGAACTCAGAGATGGAACAATTTAAAAAAGGGAGGCCTATATCGACGTGGAAGTGGAGCCTTAGAATTGAGCAATAAAGTGGGAGAGTTTTGGTCCCAGTTGGAGACTGTGGAATATAAGAATCTTCGGTTAAAGAGATAAAACACTTCTCTGTACCTCCACTTATAGATGACTAAGTGGCAACATATTTAAAAAACTAATCGAATGATTGAATTTTTGAAATTGTTAAAAAAATCTGGAATTGGTTAAAAAATTAATGAGTCGAAAACTGTTAAAGTTTTTAACTTGTGATTTTTTCTTCCAGGAATATGATGTTCTCAGTTATACCTAAAACGAGGTAACTTCAAAAGTAAAAAAAAGAAAACTAAGCTCCATTTTATAGCACAGTGTTATCGATCTGCTTAGGTAGAATCATTTAATAATATAAGATTTTACCATACTGTGTTTAAAATGTTGCTGTACGAAATCTTACTCGTATTTATCTAAGTATATCCTGCCACCAACCCACTTGTTTCTTAAGATTCTCAATTATAAGATAAGAACACTTCTTGCAGCCAGGAAATTGTATCAAACTGATTATGGGGGCAATTTAACTTCAATAGAACGACGACGTTCTTAAGTGCTGATGCTAAACTTGCTGTTTTTTTTTTTTTTTTTTTGGAGGTGATAAAGGTGGTTATCAGGAGTCATTACTCGTTAATGGAAGGTAAAGAGGAAATGAGAAAATATTATACAGACTATTCTATGGTAAGGTAGCTATGATCTGAGGAATAATATAGATAAAGGATAACATGATGAGACTTTGACATGCTTTTAAAGTTTCAAGAATCTTACTTAATATATTTTTTAATTTTAAGAATAGGTAGGTATAGGTATACCTATTATCTCCCCACATTCTACATACATTATTTATAGTTGATAAAATATATATAAATATTTAAATCATTCAAATAAATGTCTGGAACAGACAATTGGCAAATTGTGTATCGGAAAAAGGCAGAGCATTGGTCTTCTTCGCGCTGATCGCTCGATTTCTACGGTGATTTCTGCGGGGTATCATTTAATTGATATTCATGATGACATAAGTTTTTAATTAAATCCTTAAAGAGAACTTACTCAGCCACATTGAACTGATTACTGATGCAAAATAAAATAATTTTACTAAATGATACTTTAAGCCACGCACATAAATTCTACATTACATAGTCAAATCGCTCAAAACCTTTTCAAATTGGATTAAAATTAAATTCATAAAATAAATCAAAATTTCATTGAATTTTCTAAAAGGAGAGCAAAACATGCGTCCCACTTTAAAATTATTTTAACACAATTATTATAATTCCATTCATACTTTATTCATACACATAAATATCCAAACACAACCGACCGCATCCAAAATAGGATATGGTACATTTGGCCGAATGACTGCTTGCGGCAATTATGGCTGCCAACTATAATGTGAGTCAGTGAGTGAGTGCGTTCAGTGCGCTCGTTTGAATTTGTTTAATGCTTTGGAAAATATATTTAAATTTAAAAAAAAAGTTGGCGTCATGATTTTCATCGTTTTTGCTCCTTTTATCCCATCGCACTTTTGCCGCCCTAATTCGACAAAGCGAAAGATGTGGTTGTTTTGTTTATCTACTATTTTTGGTGGATTTGAAATCATTTATAGTGTTTTGGGGTGCAAAGTGCGAACAAAAAATAATAATAAGAGAGTTTTATCCTAAAACGAAAATCGACCCTGAGAACATGATGCAGACAATGCCGCGCCACTACCGACCGCGACGTGACGTTAAAATGGTCTCGATTTTCAACTATTTCAACTCCCGCTGATATCTAAAAACTGAATGTTTCGAACCACCATTAAACACACAAAATGCATTCATTCATCATTTTTTTTTTAAATAAAAAAAAAAAAAAATAGGGCAGCAACCAAAGGACAAACACAAATGTCTTTTAAAGCTCTTGTTATGGCAATAAAAAGTAGTTGCGCTGTTATTCCCTTTTTCGAGGAAAATACTTTGAAGTTTGCGAAAATAATTTATCGACAACAATCGAAGGGGTGTTCGAGGGCATAATTCATTTTTGTTCTGGTTATGTGTGTGTGGTTTAAAAAGTTTAATAATTTATTGCCAGACTTTAGCTTTCTTCATGTTGAACTGAAGGAATTGGAATGATTTCTATTTAATTAGAAAAATACTTTGAAATGAATCATATTTCTTCAGATAATTTAAAACATATGTGGAACTTTTTCCAAAAAAACATCAACTAGGGATCAAATTTAAAGTATACATTTCTAAAAGTTAAGATATATTATATAGTCCGTTTAATGCTGTAACTGATTATTGCGTAAGTTCGGACGACCAATTTCCTAGTTTCTGATTGGTCAGCTGACAAAAATTTGTGTGTTAATTCATGATTTTTTTGGAAAGTGACTGGAAATTAAAGCAAACAAAATCTCCCTTTATTGCAAATCGAATGTAACAGCTTGCTTTCTTATGCGACCACAACGACTAAGTCTAGACGGTAATTTGACATAAAATAAAGTGATGTGAAAGGATTTTTTTTAGCGATGAAGTTCAGTTTGAGGCACCGTTGCATCCAGAAAAATTGACTGTTTGGTGTGCTTTATTGGGTGGTAGAATCGGTACAGAGTCATGATTACTGGATTTTTCATTCCTCACTTGAACAACCATGATGTGCAAGTGCTGTGGTTTCAACAAGACGGCGCGGTGCAACATTTTACACAGTTTGTGCCCATAATTGAAGCCGAGAAATTGTATTTAGCACAACCCCATCGGACCCCCAAAATTCACCCACTTAGATGCATACCTACCATTGTTGTTGCGTATACATACTCGTATCAATAACTATGTAAGTCTTTTTATGATCGATATTCGGTTGTTTAAATGTTCAATACGAAAATTCTATTTTCAGTGGAGTAGAAATAAAATCATGGGATCAAATCATATACCATGATTCTTTGATGCATACTATTATGGTGCGTATTAGAATTTTCAATAGGACAACTGATTCCTATAAAAGAATTAATTGCCAGTGAATCGGTGAAAAATCGTATTTGCAAAAGAAGACCGCAGATGCATAGCACTTTGCAAACAGAGACGCTTGGAATTTTCATTTGTGTAGAAATTCAAATGAATGTATCCTTGAAGAGTTCAAGCATCAGGAATGAAATACTACAATAGGTATATTAATATTTGCTTTGGAAGGACTGAATAATGCACCAAAAAGTTTTCCTGCCTTTGTTGAGAAATAATAATTATTTTAAAATATTCTACTGCATGGGAAACTCATATAAATTATGAGCTGGAGCTTTCCTTATTGCGTAATAATTTAAACTACTGAAATGAAGAAATGCAAAAATGAGACAGAAAGAAGAATAAAAATAGTTTTTATGTCAAGAATAAAAGCATTGAGTTTATAATAAATAATATGCAGGGCTTCCTAATCAGTTATTATGGTCCAAACGGAATATAGTGATAGGCCAGGTCATGACCTCTCAGAATATAGCACTTGTTTATACTGTACCGGTTTTCGAGTAAGGAAATTTGGACGAAAAAAAAATTTGAACCAGTTTTTTTTCTCATTGGTTTTTGACTTGAAATTTTTGCATTTAAATATTGTGGTTAATATGTAAAAATAAAAAGCAAGAAAATCCGAGGAAAACATATTGGACGATACGAATACACGTCATAACCAACTTAGAGCGTACTGTATAGTGTAAAAAAAGATGCCTTCAGATCCTAGTTCAAAAGGCATTTTCACACGACGACGCACATGACATTCCAACGCTATGGCGGAAGAAAGGAAGGCGCAAAAAATGCTGGATGAAACAAATGCAGTGACACCTGCATGTATTTTGTTTCAGACATAGAAATATCCAAAACCGACAGGCCTGTCAACGATTCCGGAGGTCAACCTGGCGATATGATTCAGTATGAACAAGTATTGACCCGTCCTATCACAATATATAGTTTCAACCGTCCATCCATACAGGGTGGATTAGATAAGGTATATAAAATCGATGATAATAGTATTTAATATATTTTTCTTAATAACAAGAAAATTCTTGAAGCAGTTGATATCGATTAGTAACGAAAACTTTATGATGCACTGTTTTCAACTATATTTCATACCAAAATATAAAATAAATGGAATGTTTCACAATGATATTATTTGTGTGCCAGATTATAGGTCTTACAAACTTTTATTATCTATTATAAGACTTGAGGGAGAATTTTATAACATGAGATCCATTTCCAAAGAAATTCATATTAGTTAAGTCAACGAAAGAAACATAAATGCAAACAATCAAGCTTTTTTAGAAATAATTCGTGCACTTAAATTTAACACTTTTTTCACCAAAAAGCTTTTCATTCGAATCTAATCGAGTTATAAGTAATACCAAGCGGTGACTCCTAACACATTAAATAATAACTAAAAGAACATGATGATTTGCATCTATTTAATAATTTTAATTCTTCGTTGTCTTAACTATTATGTTATAAAAATATAAATATTATATATCTCTTTTTCCTTTTATCTGGCAAAATGCATTAGCATAGACTTTGTCTTTTTGTTTAAATCCTTGATATCCTGTGGATATTTCCGTCGTAATTATAATGCTTCTGAGTGCTTATTTCCCTTAGAATTTTAAGAAACTTTTTGGATTATGTTGTTTAATTCTATGTGTTTTATATATCAACAGTAAAATACTATATGGTCTGTGGTTGTAAAAAAAATGCACACTGTTTGGCATAATAATTACTCACTCTTTAATTGTCACAAGTAATGAATGTTGAATGTGGAAATTGAAACATAGACAGAAAATTGTTTCTTTTGTTTGTGGTTTCTAATGCGAATTGGCATTGGTAATAAAAAAGTCCACAGGTTCAATATTTAAAGAAAAAATAAAGTAACCATAGACTTTGATAAATAATTATAAAAACCGGAAGTGAAGCTATACCACCATCTTCTCGAAGGTGGAAATTTCAAAAATAGGGACAAATGTGTGCTCACCCTAACATCTGTCATTTTACTTTTCTCGTTTTTGAGTGCCAGCAAGAAAATCATAGAAAAGCAAAGCGAAGTTATAGGTATCTAGTTACTATATTAAAATATCTATGGAAGTAACTAACAAAATAAGGCGACCATTTTGATTTTTAGATATAAAACGTAAAAAATCTTATTGTTTTGCCTTACATTTAATTTGTATCCATTTTGATTTTTAAATAAAAAACATAAAAAATCTTATTGTTTTGCCTTATATTTAATTTGTATCCTTTTTCTCTGTGTGAAGGGGAAACATATTAAAAAAGAATGGCTAAATTTAAGATTAAAGTGTAATGTTTTAATGCTTTATTTTTAGCATCTTATTTACAGATCAAATGATAAGAAATCTATGAATATTTAAGAAAAAACTAATTTCAAACAAATTTGGAATGAAAAATGAAAAAAGTTGAGAAAATATCGACCCCGTTTTTCTTTTAGATTCGATCAAAAAATTCGATCCTATAAATATTTTATTTAGTTGTAAATTATTTTTATTTATTTGAGTATTGGCTGTTTTTTGAATTTAAAGTTTTTGCATTTAAATATTGATTAATAGTTACACCATCTTTGGGCAAGAGTACGATAACTCAGGCGACAAAGTTTAATGACGGATTTGTATAGAACTGTCAAAAATAAGCATTTTTTACTATGGGAGGGGGGGGTCTATCTCCCCCCGTTTAGGCGGTAGGGGCAATTTAAAAAATATATGCGTTAAATGGAAAAAAAAATAATTTAAAAATAACGGTAATACTTACAATTAAGTATTGTACGTTTTTTTAAAGCCTACATTCTATTCTATTAGCCAGTTTTTAAATCAAGTCAAAACTATGCATAGTTTTTGAAAAATTTAATTTTAAACTCAAAATTTGAGTAAAAAAAAGTTAAAAAATAATTTTAAATTTCAATATTTCAAAACCATAAGTTTATAAATAACTTTTTTTTTTAATAGTTTGTTGCTCTTATTAATATTTAATCAAAAACAGAAAACTAAATCATTTTATGTCTTTTAGTTTTTGAGAAAATTGAAAATAACCACAACTACTATTTCAATTTTTTATGTTTTTTTTGCTTGAGCGGTCTTATTTTCATAGTAATAATGGTAGGTGCGAGTTTGGGTATATGCAACAGTGGGGTGTGTGCGAGTTTGGGTATATACAACAGTGGGCTGCGTATGGGGGGGCATGCTGCCCCCCTGCAACCCCCCTGCTTGGGCCCACTGTAGGATTTGGGGTAGGTGCGAGTTTGGGTGTAGGCCACACCGAGGTGTGTATGAGTGGTGAAACCCCCCTGCTTGGGCTCACTATAGGATTTGGGGGGTGCAAAGTGGGGTGAGTGCAAGTTGGGGAGCATGCAAAGTTTCTTTTGCGTTTAAATAAGCTGAATTTAATAAAAATTCATCTATCCCAGGTATATCTTAATCCATATTCGATTATTACTATCAAAATAAGACTACGTAAATACTCAAGCAACGAAAAAATAATTTAATTAAAATTTAATTTTCTCGAGAACTAGAAGACATAAAATCATCTAGTTTTCAGGTTTTGATAAGGAATTAATAAGAGCATCAAATTCTATAAAAAAAAATTATATTAAATTTTATGGTTTTGAGAAATTACACTTTAAACTTTTTTTTTGTGTTTTTTTTTCTCGAATTTTGAGTTTGAAACTAATTTTTTCGAAAACTGTGCATACATTTTGCCTGATTTAAAAATTGGCTTAAAGTACAAAATACTGGCTGTAAAAAACAGTATTAAATTCAATTGTAAGTATCACCGTTATTTTTTAATTATTTTTTTTCCATTTAACGTACATATTTTTTAAATTGCCCCTACCGCCTAAACGGGGGGAGATAGACCCCCCCCCTCCCATAGTAAAAAATGCTTATTTTTGACCGTTCTATACAAATCCGTCGTTAAACTTTGTCGCCTGAGTTATCGTACTCTCCCCCATCTTTGGCCAAGCAAAATTTTTCACTTGAATTTTAAAATGATAACCTGAAAAAAAAATCCAACGGCTCGATATTGGTATATTCTCTTTTTAAAAACTTTGCTATGTTTTTGCACTTCCTAAAAGGCAAAAATCATACTTAAATTAGGCGTAAATGAAAGTTATATAAGCATTCGAACACAATCGAAAATGGTTTTAAAATTAGAATTTCAATTTAAAAAAAATATTCAAAAATCTGAAGGTGCAAAATAAAGCTCAAACTTGCAACTATATTAGGTACTAAGGGGTCTAGTTTTGGACTGATACAAAAAATGGAACTTGAGTATTAATCAGATCTATTTACCATTAAAGAGAACGCGAAAAAAGTGGATCCGCAATTCCGTCTGTCTACTCGTATATATGACGATCTGTCTTATTGTACCTGTAGCGACTGCAGTCTAAACTACTCAAGCGATTTTCATTAAACTTAAGATATTGATTTCTTTAGCTTCAAAAATAAAGATAGGTACCTCGTTCTCGGTCAAGTATCAATTTTGTCGATTTATTCTTCTTTTGTAAAAAAAATAAGAAAACTAAAATAACTATTTTATTCTAGATCAAATGATGATCAAATCATTGTATATGAAAATTGTGGCTCATTAATTGCTTAGTTTATTTCTTTTTAATGTTAACCTTGAAATCATTATTTTTTTGGGAAATCCTCTGCTTTGTGTCTTATGGACATGAACCACCTTGTTTTTGGATCTATTACATGAAATTCATAACTTCGAATTAAACATTTTTTATTTCCAATGCTCACTTTACACTGACACTGCATTTTGTAAAAGAATATAAGGTTTTGTTACACCAAGAAAGTTGACAGTTGAAAATTCAACACCATTTGGTATACGGATCGTAAAGGACCTCATGTCTGCCTATGGGTATTGGAATTGTCTGAAAATAACATCTAAGTAACCAGTTAGTACAAACATTATAATGTACATGTTGAAAGATACGAAAAATCGAAGCAGCAAATATCTGGAATAAAGCTACCGAATAAAAAATAGCTCTTGATGGTTTCAAGACTTGCACTCGATAAACTGTCCAAAGTCCAATGTATTGGCATTCTTTTTTAAGAGTAATTCAAAAATGTGAGGTTCATATTTTATTGAACTGCAAAATAAACTGCAAATTTGAAGCCATATTTCAAGTTATAGCTCAATTGTTTGCTGATAAAAGGGAATGAACTAAATTTTATGTTGAAAATAGTGATGAGGTATGGTTTTTTGAAAATTGAATTTGTAGTTCTTCCAAAAGTAGATGAAAATCTTGAAGCCTCATTTTAAGTTACTATTTTAATCGATTCCCGAGAAACTTCACGTAAAGTCGGGTGTAAATTTTTTTTTTAATTTTTGACCATTTATTCAAGTTCTTACCTCAAGTGGTTGCGTAGGCATCCATTTTTTGATGAATTGCAAAATCGGGAATAGAAATGCAAACTCCTGTCGAGGTCCCATTAGTATCGGTGAAAAACTTCTACCAAGTTCACATACATTAAAAAGTGATGAACAGTTTAATCGATTTTGTCTTAGTGATCATATATGATCTCCAAGAAACCGGCCGGCGTCCTTAAATATGAGGTATTTTCAAGATTTGTTTTAGTAAAAATTTTATTTTATTTTTTGTAGGTACTTTCTTCCACATAAAGCATGCTATGACCAAGAACAATAAACAAATAAATACAAGTTTTGTATTCTTGAATAACAATTCTGCTGTAATTACATATTTAAAAAAAACTTTATGGGTTCAACTAAAATGATTGCAAACGACCAAAACAATCAGCGAAAAACTCGAACGAAATGGTCTTGAAATGAAAGTATACTTTTTTATTATCTAAATTAACTTGATCCAGAAAAGAAAGATAACTCCAATCTCCAAAAACAGCCAACAACTTAGTGCTAATGAAGAAGAAAAAAAGGCGCAAAACGAAAAAACAATAGAAAAACTTTGGTGAAAGTTTAATGGATCCATTTGAACAATGAGGCACGTTAATGCTTTAAGGATACTGTGCGAATGAGGAGTAATATATAATTGCTTCCAAAGGATTCGGATGTCGAAGTGAATTCAGAGATACTATTCTTTTTTAAGGCTTCAGTATCTACCACATCGAAAACAAGTAAGATCTTAATCTTACTGTAAAAGTTTCCAGACTATACTTATACTCGTAGTCCAAAGGTTACGCATTTGTGAATTGCTTAATGATTTGATTATACATAGTTATATTTTTATCTCAGATTTTTAAAAATCCACAAAGCAGGAAGGTCAAAGAACTATTAAGTGAAAATGTCTGTGAGTGTAAGAGCTGGGATTAAGTTATATGAACTAAAAATAAAATAAAATGTAGCACATTATGAAACCAGAAAAAATCCACCAGCCAAATCGCCAAAAAATAAAATTCCCTTGCATTGCCGTGTCAATGGGGCTAACCCTAGATACATTTATTATAATATATTAGGGTGTGTGAAGTTAGCCCCCTTTTTTTTTGAATTTGTATTTTATGAAAGTTGTTGTTGTGATTATTTTTTGTCTTTTTTTCACGAATTTTTTTGACGATTTTTGTTTACAAAATTTTATTTATTCACAACATAAGCGAAGCAACGGAAGCGGGATTTGTCAGGTAATTTCGCGTTATTTCTTCATAGTTAATCACTAAACGAGTAAAGCTCAAAGCAATTCTGATGTGCACTACCATGAGAGTATATTTCATTTAAAAAAAAAAAACTACGTATATCCTTTTCCTATACTTCCATTGGAGGTAATTTCGGAATTTTTCTTTTTTTTTAAATTATACTTCATTTTTTCCCCTCAAAACGGTTAAACTTTCGGTACAAGTATATATAAGAAAAGAAACCACTTAAAAATGAGTTTGCTACAAAGTCACACATTTTCACAGGATATCTTTTCACTTCCTTTTTTTCAATAAGAAAAAATCCACACCCAGAAAATGAAGTTCAAGAACACAAGTTTGTCAGAGTGCATCTTATTCGTCTTTCAGCCCCATCTTAAAATGAATATGATTCTTACGTCACTTGTTTTGCAGAGCATCAACATTGTGTCACTTAAGTCAACCATAGCAGATTTCCAACAAAAGGATCCATATCCGTTATCTGTTTTAAATGAAGTTTGTTGCTTGCTAGCAACTTTGAAACAGTGAACATCCTTCCATTGAAGCACTTATAACAATTGCCTTCTCGCACTTTATCATGGTTTCCAAGAAAGATATTGTTTTTGGTGGCTGGGGCTGGATGATTACTGGAGGAAAGGAAGAGCTGGTATAATCATACCATGTCTAATGTTTTGAACTCGGCGGGGATGCTTGCACCTTTTGTATGAACATGCGACCCCCTTCATGCATGATTGGAAGCTTTCTTCACTAAAAAACCAAGAGTTTAAAAATTCTTTGGAAAGCAATAAATTAACACTGACCGACCACATTGGTAAATTTTCCACTGTACTAGTTCTAGCTTAACCTTCCGTATTGTTATTAATTCTTTATCAAAGTTATAAAATCCTTCAAAGTACTTGTACTCTCTTGTATCCTAGCTAGATCTTGTAGATCCATCAATGTTCAATGTCATAACTGTATACTTTGGAAGTTATAAGCAAAAAATATCACATGATTTTTTTGCACTTTTTTCCTAGCTCTGCTTCGAAATTGTATTGGGAAACATTAAATTCGGACCACACACCCTCAAAATTTTAAGCAGGGACAAATTTAAAATTGGATGATTGTATCATACGAAGACGTATAATAAGTGACAACGAGTCTATTGCGAGTGCGTTGCAATAGAATTCTTTCACGAAGGCATACAGACGAGTGATTCGATCCAGAAGCCTTTGGCGAAGAACGGTTGAAGAAGAATCAGCATAATTGTGAAGAACTGCAATAAATTTCCAGGAAACGTACACGATGGCGCCTAGGAATAGTAGAGGCCCTATGTCCCATAAGAGGAAACCGACGACCTAAGTAACAAGGCAATTATTCAAATTTCATTAATTTTGGAAAAACTTTGAATAGTTGTTTTGAGTTAATTTAAGAAATAATAATATTTTTTTTATATTTTATATTTTTAAAATGGAGCTGAAAAATTCCCCTTTTTGCAAACAGTTCTTCATCAAATTTTCTTTACAATCATAATTGGATTTCATGTTACCTTTTTGCTAGAACAATTTATAACATCAAAACACTTCATTAAATCGGGTTCAACAATTCCAGTCATTCCAGATCTATCGCCTAATTCTTACATCTTATGTATGGTATACGAACACTGAAACAGAAATCAACATTTTTATTAAGGTCGAAACTCGAAGGACCTGTGTAAACTTAAAAGTGCTAGATAAATGTACGTTGTACGAGTAAAGGATGAAGCTTTCATCTATCTTCATAACCATAATATACCCTTCAGAGTAAGAAGGAATCCAAACAACGGGCGTAACTGCCTTGGGACAGAGAAGACCCTGGGACTCTAAAGAGAGGCCAATATGGATACAAAAGTATAAAATAAAATTTAGTAAAAATTTATATTTTTGTAAAAAAACTATTGAAGAAAATTTTAATTTTGTAACAAATAAAAATTTTAGTAATACAAAATAAAAATGCTTGTAAATTTAAAAAAAACCCCTATCTTGATAATCAATTTTTTTATTTAACGGTATTTTATTTGAGTGTACATAAATTAAATTTATTATTCACGATTTTCATTAACATATTGCATTAGTGTATATGTACCTATATGCTTTTATGTTAAAATTTTTAATTTGAAAATGATACTTTTTGACAGAAAATTCTCGTAAATTTGGAAGTTGAAATCAGATTCTTTAACAATACGATGTTTTTAGTAGAATAATACGTCTACAATTAGTAAAAGTATTAAGTTTTATAAAACCGGACTTATACTTGTATAACAACAGATTTAGCAAAAAAATTAAAAAAGTTGGTATGCAACTTTTTTAATTTTTGTTTAAGCAAAAAAATTTAGATAGCATACCAACTTTTTTAATTTTTGTTTAATTAAAAACTAAACTATTTTAGGGGCCCCAATTTATTTTCAGCTTTGTTACTTTCAGCCTCCTAGCTACGCCACTACACTGGATAGGTAGGTTTTTCTAACTTCGAGAATGATTCGAGTTCAAGTTCTTAAAGGTCATTTTTAAAGGCAAATCTTTGCCGGATTTATTTTTTTTTTAAATGTGTACCACCCAGTGTATTAGATTGGTAAAGATGATTGATCTAGAAGTCACCACTAGTAGAGGCAATTTGAATCCTCGTATAATTATTTTAAACTATAATATGTATAACGTAAGCGAAATGAAGTGAATTGAAAATAAAACGGTCTTATATATGCCAAAAAAAATTATAAAATTACGGATTTTGTTCACTCCGGAGCACTCTTAACTGTACATATGCCTGCTTGCTGTTTTTTTTTCAAATCCGCTCTTGACATAAATGTAATGATTATTTTCTACAGCAAAAAGTTCTCTCCCTTTGTAGACGGATTTTATTTTGAACATCCAACGCGTAATTTCATCGTTAGAGATTTCAGGAATATTAAATTCAAATTAACGAGACACGATGATAGAAGGAGTAAGAAGAAGTTATACAAATTTGATTTCAATCCTTTTAACTCGGTCGCTGTAGGATTAACACACACAAGTTCTATAATTTCTTTGAAAAGAGTAATAATGCTCGAACATGAGGTAACTGGGAATATTAAGATACCTCCTGTTTGAACCACATTTGGTTGAAAAAAGAACTTCTGATGAAATTTAAATAATGTAATCTTTTCAATAAAAATAGGTATCTCCTATTTGCTAATACATATGTGTAGATATTATCTATATGTATAATATGTTTAAGCTGACATAAGACTTATTCTTCTTTTATAAAACCAAAGTATACCTACGTAAATATCTTTATTGAGTTTGTCATTTCTGAAGACATTGTAGTACAGTACAGTAGTACATATGCATAAACGATTTCTATGAGGATTTAAAGATTATTGCAAGAAAATAATGGTGTCCATTAAAAAAAAATCACGTTTCCATCAACAAATTTGAAATAAATAAACGGTTCATAAGTTAGTTCTAGAACTCTCTACTAAATTACATCCACTTTACTATTTGCATAGAAAAGATGAAAATTATATTTGAAACAATGAGTCTCAACAAGCCTATGAAAATTTAAAAAGGAGATGATGAGCGATAACGGGCGCATTCACAAAGCTAGTGGCTACGTAGTCAAGGGATTCTGATTGGCTTAATCTAACTACAAAAGTAGTTGAAATTTCCCCTCCGACGTAGTGTAAAAATTTCGGCTAAAAAGTTATTTGGCACTGATTTTGACGTTTCACAATCAGCTGTTGAAAAAATTTACAAAACATTCAAACATTCCAAATGAAACTTATAGTTCAGTACTCAGAAATAAACTACGAAATAGAGGCAGCTGAAAAAATTTGCAATCAAATCTTAACAGGTAATGTTTTTTAAGTGCAATAATTTAAAAGCGTTGTTGTTTAAAATTCTCAAAACTTTCTCAAATGTTTCCGATTTTGCGTTTGTTTGCTTTTGCATCTGTCATTAATATGACAGCTCAGGATTGACTAGCTTTGTAGTGAAGTTTTGCATTCACAAATCTAGTTGAATTTCTACTACGAAGCCACTAGCTTTGTGAATACGACCAACGAACGTCTCAATACCTTTTAATGAATCTGGCATATGAAAATTTAAAAAGGTGATTTATATACAAAATTATGCATTACTGTAAGAAAGAATGGCCAACTACAGACAATAGTCCAGCAGTAATTATGCTGAAATTTAACGTTCGCATCAGAATGGCCTTATTGCGATTCTAGTCCAGACCAGACTTAAAAACTGAAGACCGTCAAGTAATGGGGTTTTCCATGGGTAAAATAAATCAATTTATTTTTGATCCAGATCACTCAAAGATCAGATTTCCCCTGTTTTTGCATTCCATGGGGCAAAATAAATTGATTTATTTTTGATTTAAAATCAAATCTGCTGATCTGGATTTTTCGGCAGATTTACCCCTCTTGGCACTAATACTAATACAACTTTCAGCTGTTAGCTTGACAGATACAAGTTTTCTTTTTATTTGTAATTTGTTTTGGTTTTGTTTGAGTTTTCATCTAATAAACAAATAAATTTTACAAAAAATGGAAGCAATTTTAAATGAATTGGTAGATTCATCAACTTCATCTTCTTCTTCTGAAAAAAAATCAAGCTGTGAGATTTTTGTTAATGTGATGAAAATTCTATTTCAAAAAGAAAACAAAAATCGGGTTCCAGATTTGTAAATAAATATTCGCTTACACGTACACGACGTTACACCAATACAATGACAAAAAAAATCAATTCCAATTATATTCCATGGGCCACGAAATAAAATCAATTTTTTGATCGAAATATGGATTACCCATGGAAAGCCCCATAACAAAGACCATTAGATATTCAAGATACAAACCAAATATACCTATTTGTATCTTGAAATAATGTCACTATAAATTGAATTTTCAAAGCACAAAATCTTACATTCATTGATATATAAGTATTTAAAAGTCTACTTTGGTCAAAACAATGTTTTCAAGTTTTGATGAAAACGTACTTTGGTCAAAACTATGTTTTCAAGTTGTGATGAAACGTACCTACTGTTAGACATACATACATATATCTGTATAGAAGTCATCATTCGTTCACAATAGGTATATATACTTCATCCCATGGCTTCCGACATACCAACAAAAAAAAATATTTTAATCTTATTCCTACTTGAAGAAATTTGAAAAGAAACAAAAGAAAACATCTAGAAAAGGGCTAACTATATGTAAGAGGAAGAGCTTCTAAGAAAATGCAAAAGAAAAAAAATTCAAATAAATAGAAAACTCCTTGGAGCGCTGAAATAAATTGCTCTCCTGGTGCATTTAATTACATTCAAGAAACTTACGGCCAGGTGCAGTATGTGTCTGTTTTTATTTCAGCGGAGAGACGTTGTTCTAGGTTAAGGGAAGCTAAAATGAAGTAGGTATACGCTTTGTGTGAATGTAGATGAGTGCCACTTTTAGCAATTTTATTTAATTGTTCTCCCTCTTTGTTTGTTCAGTTCTTAGTCCACATTCACCCTAAGACTCAGACTCATTTCAGTCTTCGTTGTCCGTACTTATTTCTTGTTTTTCTAGGAGCAGGAGGTTGAACTATTGTGCTGAGCTTTTAAGTGATATGTGAGAAAGGACGTTTTTAACAGTTTTATTTGCAATACAGATAAATCTAATGAGACTTTAGTAAATTTTGTACTCCCAAATCTGGAAACCTTTACTTTGAAATTGTCATAAGTTTGAATAAAACAAACTTCGAGGTGTAATGTTATTAATTAGTGCAGCATATCTTGATTCAAGCCCTTTTATGGCGTATTAAAATGTATGTATATTCGTTAAAAAAATCCCAAAATTTCTAGATGTTAAAATTACGTATTCTTAGACTTTTAAGATTTCGAGAATACCTACTCCGGAATTTTTGTACTTTAGAGTCATTGTGTGTCCTTCCACAGCTATATTTCAGCTATTACCATTTAAATCGCTCAAGGAACAATGAATTTTAAATTTTTTGGAAACGCCGGCCGTGTTGAAAATATTTTTTTTTTTTTCAAATTCCGCCGTTGTCAATTTCATTAAAATCGCGCAAGGAACGACGAAGTTGGCATTTTTTGACATTTCTTCGGGTCAGCCTGTACTAAAAATACTTAGCTATTAGCTATTACCTTATTCAATTTCATTTAAATCGGGAAAGAAACATCGCAACTAGCATTTTGAGATATTTTTGTGAGTTACACTATACATTTTTTTCTTTTGGAATTGCATATAGATAGATAGTTTATTTCATTCTTTTAAATAATACAAATTGCATGCGCTGCCAGACAGTTTTGATATTAATACATGTTATATCTTTAATTCAAAAGATACATTCTGAAGTAAAATTTTGACTAAACCCTTCAATTAAAAGAAAAAAAAAACAGCTATTAATGAATTTACATTAAAACTCAAAAACTATTTAATAATTTTTAGTTATAAAAAGAAATAATTTATAAATATAAATTATATCAGAGATTGCTTGTGCGCCCCCACAAAATAATTTAGACTTTAAATTCAATCGCATATAATACGATCGAATTATAAACAATGATAAAGAGTCAAAGAATTGTAAATCTGTCGCGTAGACATTAAACTTCAAATTCAATCGCAAATAATACGATCGAATTACAAACAAAGAATGAAAGACAAAGAATTGTAAAACTGTCGAATAGACATTAATGTATTATAAAAGAGTTTGTCTGATAAAGGAAACTCTTAGTTTTAAGACAGCCACGTACAGCCGAAGATTTCCCCCGACCAACGGTAAGGGATCTGACGCTTAATAAAGAAACATATTTAAATTAAAAAAACGGATATTTTTTATTTTTACCCTGTTCGAAAGAACAGGAGGAGTGTTTTTTTTAAGGTTATTCTTTTACTCAAATATAAATGGCGCAGTCGGTAGGATTGCCAAAAAATTAAAACTCAAATAAATTGGCGGTCCGGAAAAAAGAACCAACACTTTAATCTAAGCAGTAGCGACTCGTAACCCGTGATCGTGAACAAGTGAAGAAAATAAAGTGCAACCGAAGTAAATAAAACACAAGTGCTTTAAGTGAACTAAAATCTATTAAAGTGCGGAAATATTCAACAGTTCAAGTCAACGCAAATGACCCATACTGTAAAAGTCCACAGAGGAGAATATTTTCAATAAATTTAAAAATAAGATAGTAATTAAAAGTGCATAACCCAAGTCCTTTAAGTGAATTCAAATAAAATATATTCAAATTACAAAATTAAAACAAAGAAAAACAAAAGTGTATGAAATTTTTTTTTTATTATTAATAATTGAATAAAAAAGTGCAAAGAAAAATTATAAAATAAATAAACAAACTCATAAACAATAAACAATTTAAGTGACATAAGTCCCAACGTGAAGAATAAAGTGACATAAGAAATTGTCCCAACGTGAGCGATTAATGAAGGGTATCAGCAATACCATAAAGGCAATAAAGAGAAAACAAAGGAAAGCCGAAGGAAGACTTCAAAGACATCAACCCTACAAAACATCTGAATTGACAGCAGAATCAGACTCAGAAGACATGGCGCTAAATCAACAAGCAGCAGCACCAGCAGCGGCAGCAGGTAACATTAATAATAGTAATGATTTACAACTAGGCTTAAATAATAATAATATGTTGCCAAACATTAACCTTAATGTACCGAGAGTTTTAGAACTCAATCCTCTTAAATACATCGAACGTTTAACAACATTTGATGGTAGAACAGAAGATCTGCCAATATTCATTAGTAACGTCGATGATATAATTCCGACTTTACTTACTTACAATGAGCAAGGTCAGAAAATGTGTGTGAATATACTCAAGTCAAAATTTATAGGTCGTGCCAGACAAGCAATCGAAATTCACACCCATTTAACCAAATGGAGTGACATAAAAGCTATGTTACTAGAAAATTTTGGCGGGTTCAAAAACAGTTACCAATTATACGACGATCTTAGAAACTCACAATTTAGAGGAGATGTCCTCAAATATTATAATTATATACAAAAAACATTATCTTTACTTAACCAAAAGTGCCTACAGGAGGGAAATCAATTAGATATCCCTAGAAATAACGATACGGCTTTAAAAATATTCAAAGAAAAGTTACCAGTTAACATGAGAACTATTCTCTACTCATTAAAACCCTCTACCATGGAGTCAGCACTCCATGAATTATCACAAGCAGGTTTTGTAAGTCGCAGTTCTGAATTAAATATTTCAAAATCAAATGATAAGAACGAAATCAAATATAAAAATAATAATTTTAAACAAAATCAAAATAATAGATACAATTTTAACACTAGAAACATGAACCAGAACCAACTAAGAAATAACTGGCAACCAAAGCCATACCATTCCCAAAATAACTATAATTCTAATTTCTCAAATCAAAGGCAATACAACCCAAATTATCAAAAACCTAATGAAAATAGACAACAATATAAACAATACCCTCAACAATTTGAACCAATGGATATAGATCCTGGCTCATCTCAAATAAGACGAAGTAATCCTCCTAAAAACAATTATATCAAACAAGAACCAAAAACAAATGACGTAAATTTTCAATATGCAGCCTCGGAGACACAAAACAGGGTTTACCCTATATTAAACTAACAAAGGAAAATACATCTATTAGATTGTTAATCGATACTGGTGCAACAAACAGTATAATAAACGAAGAAGATACTCCACCACAATATTTAAAAACTAGATTTACTCCGCTGAAAATTAGAACCGCAGGTAGTCCCATAATTATTTTTAAAGACGCTATTTTTCCCAAAGACAAATTTGCTGTACCTTTGTTACACAATGTTGAATTTCAAATTTATAAATTTTCCGACGAATACAATGGATTGTTAGGTAATAACATATTAATCCCAAACAACGCAAGAATACTTTATAAAGACAAAATATTAATTTTAAACGAACAATCATTTCCACTATTCTTTAATAAAAACGAAGAAACTGAATACGAAAATACGATTAATTATATGAATAACATCAAAGAAGACTTCAATATACCAGATTTCACTAACGAACTACGCACGGATCATTTAAATAACGAAGAAAGATCAGAATTATTCAAAATTGTCAACCAACTGAATCAAGCTTTTCATAATAAAGGCGATGATTTGACATTTACCAATTACGTCAAACATAAAATACCAACTGAGGATAATTCACCCATCTATACCAGAATTTATAGATACCCCGAGTTTCACAAACAAGAAGTTAATCGGCAAATTGAAGAAATGCTGGAACACAAAATTATTGAACCTTCAACATCCCCCTACAATGCTCCTATCTGGGTAGATCCTAAAAAGGAAGATCACACCGGCAACAAAGAATGGAGAATTGTCATCGACTACCGCAAGTTAAATCTCAAAACCAAAGAGGATAAATTTCCAATCCCAAACATTGAAGCAATACTCGACAAGCTTGGGCATTGCAATTACTTCACTACCTTAGACTTGACAAAGGGCTTCTATCAAATCGAAGTAGAAGAAAACGACCGTGAAAAGACAGCATTTAGTACACTTTCTGGACACTACCAATTTTTACGAATGCCGTTCGGGCTTAAAAATGCCCCTGCCACCTTTCAACGACTAATGAACGAAGTCTTGAAAGATTACATTAGCAAATTCTGTTACGTATATTTAGATGATATCATTATTTTCTCTACAAATTTGCAAGAACATTGTCAACATATTAAATTAATATTAAACGTTTTAAGAAAAGCTAATCTGAAAGTATCTCTCAATAAATCAGAATTCATGAGACATGAAACCGAATTCCTTGGTCATATTATTACTCCTAATGGTATTAAACCAAATCCCAAAAAGATAGAAACAATTCAAAATTTTCCAATACCCACTACAGTGAAGGAAATTCAATCATTTCTGGGCCTTACGGGGTATTATCGAAAATTTATTCAGGATTATGCTAAGATCATAAAACCCTTTACACTCTGTTTAAAGAAAAATGCTAAAATAAATATAAACGAGGAAAATTACAAGAACGCGTTTTTAAAATTAAAAACTATGATGACCGACAACATTATAAATAGACACCCTGACTTTTCAAAAGATTTTATCTTGACTACTGATGCATCAAATTTTGCCATAGGTGCGGTTCTGAGCCAATCACATGGACCGTTATGTTTTGCATCAAGAACATTAAATATACATGAACAACGCTACTCCACAATTGAGAAAGAACTTTTAGCTATTGTCTGGGCAACAACCCAGTTCCGACACTATTTGTACGGAAGAAAATTCGTAATTAAAACCGACCACAGGCCATTAGTATGGCTTAGTACTTTAAAAGAACCCAATTCCAAGCTACAACGTTGGAAAATTAAACTTGAAGAATACGACTTCAAAATAGAATACATTCAGGGCAAAGAAAATAAAGTGGCAGATGCCCTTTCTAGAATCAAAATAAGTGAACCAAAAGTAAATATATTAGAAGAAGAAGATTTAAGAACCAATCACAATGCAGAGGAAGATAATTCTCTTTTTATACCAATTAGCGAAAAACCTCTCAATTATTTCAAGAGACAAATTGTTCTTGATTCCAACGTAAATGGAGATCAAACAATTTTATTTCCCCATATTGGTAAAAGACGAATAACATTCAAATGCTCAAACCCAAAAGAAGAATTATATTTACAAATAATAAGTGAAGTTGACACAAATATCACAAATGCTATATACATTGAAAACGATGAACAATTTAATGAATTTCAGAAAGTATGGATCCAAGAAAATAAAATGAAAAAGAATATATTATTTAGGAGTACAAAGTTATTAAAAGACTTAAACATAAAAGACGCGTATGAAACTATACTTAAAACACATAAAAACTTTAATCATATAGGAATTGATAAACTCTATCTAGAACTTATCAGAGAATATTATATCCCAAATTTTAAAGAACTAATTAATAAAATAATAAACCAATGTAACTTTTGTATGACGAAAATAGAAAGACATCCAGTAAAATTACCTTATGAAAAAACGGAAACACCCAAAAGTCCACATGAACACTACCACCTAGATATATGGTATCGAGATAAGAATAGAAAATACCTTACGTGTATTGATAAATTTTCGAAATATGTAGCAGTTGAACGAATCAAAAATAAAACCTACATTGATATTATTAATGCCATGACTAAAATATTCTCGTATATGACTAAACCAAGGATAGTAACTTTAGATAATGAAAACGCCTTTGTAGCAGAGACATTAAAAAACTTTTTGTCTAATAACAACATAGAAGTGCATTACAGTACAGCTAACAGACATACCGGTAATTCGGATATAGAAAGATTTCATAGCACCTTAGACGAAAACCTCAGAATTTTAACTCAAGTAGAAAAAACAGATGATCCTTTCCCATTAGTAGATCAAGTTATAAAAACTCTTTCAATCTATAATACGACAATTCACCTAACCACGAAGGAAAAACCCATCGACGTTCATTTAAATAAATTAAATAACGAAATCATCTACAAACAAATAGAAAAAACGAAAGAAAAAGTATTAAATAAAATAAACGAAAATAGAAAAGATGCAGAGATAAATGAAGAATTTATTAAAACAACTTCACAAGATAGGATAAAAAATAAAATTACCCCTAAATATAAAAAAGCAAAAGTAATTAATAAATGTAACAAAAAATATACGATAGAAGAAGGGAACCCTTTTAAAAAACAAGCTAATCGTATACTCCATAAAGATCAGTTTCATAAAGAAAAAAAATTCAAGAATGAAACTATTGATTTCAGATCTAATTCAACAACCGAAACGGATTTCTCAAACCAAGCAACTATGGGAACAACAAATGAAGACACTAATTAAAATAATAATTCTCACAACTTTTATTACAACAATAAAAACACAAAAATTACAAATAACAAACTTAAACCACGGTAATGGTTTTATAATACTACAATTAGGAGAACAGAATATTATAGAAAATTATACCAAAATTCTACATGTAATAAACCTAACAAATTATGAACAAAATATAAAATTATTAGAAGATAGCGTTAGAGAACTTCCAGTACTAGATAATGATATTAACAATTTTTCAGAACATAATCAGGAAATCATAAATATGATGATTCACTGTAGGAAAGAATTTGAAACTATAGTTCCCCATCAAAGACAGAAAAGAGGACTAATAAATATAATAGGTTCAGGAATGAAATTCCTATACGGAACAATGGACGACGACGATCGTCTAGAAATTGAAAAACAAATTCAAGTCATTGAAACAAATACCCACCACACAATTACAAACTTAAATCAACAAATAAAAATTAACGACCATTTCAACAATCAAATTAGAACCTTTACAGAAACATTTAATTTCAAAACCAAACAGATTTCTGAAACCATTAAGAATTTTAACAAAGCTCACGAAGACCTAGAAAGAAACTTTCATAAATTTAAACTCGAAATGGAAATGAAAGAAAATATTAGATACATTTTGAACGATATAGAAAAAATAAAAGAAATTATATTAACCTCAAAATTAGGAGTCCTAAGTAGAGATATATTAACAGAAAAAGAAATAATTGAAAACAACATCAAGTTAGAAACCCTTGAAAAGATAAAATTAAATCTTGCTCTTTATAATAAAAATATAATTTTTGTCATAGAAATTCCAAACTTTTCAAATGAAGTTTATGAACAAATATATGTTCAACCAATACCAAACGTTGATAAAAACTTTCAACTAAAAATAAATCAAAACTTGTATTTAACAAAAGGAAAAGAAATTTATAATAATACACACCTTAAGAAATATTTAAAATCAATAAATGATAATTGTATAGAACATATTTATGAAAACAAAATGAAATGTAATCTAGTTGAAAATAATAATGAAGTTGTATTAGAAATAGGAAACAATAATATTGTAATTATTAATTCTAAGATTGAAAAAATTAATCACAACTGTAATAGTCAAGAAATAACAATCCAAGGAAATTATCTGATATCTTTAGAAAATTGTTACGTACAAATTAAAAATAAAATCTATAAAAGAAAAGAGTATACAAATGAAATACTGCTACCAAATACTATATTAAATATTAATTATACAAAAATAAATGACATAACTTTTGAAAAAATCCATTTCCAAAATATAGAAAACATAAAAGAAATTAAAGAATTAAAACTAGCTCATAAAGAAACAAAAACAACTTTATACCTAATAATTGCAATAATAATTTTATTGATCATTATTTACATAATTTTGAAATACAAAAAGAACAAAACTAAAATAAATGTAAATCTTCCAAGTGTCGCTTTCCGACCCATAGAAGAATCTTTGGGGGGAGGAATTATATCAGAGATTGCTTGTGCGCCCCCACAAAATAATTTAGACTTTAAATTCAATCGCATATAATACGATCGAATTATAAACAATGATAAAGAGTCAAAGAATTGTAAATCTGTCGCGTAGACATTAAACTTCAAATTCAATCGCAAATAATACGATCGAATTACAAACAAAGAATGAAAGACAAAGAATTGTAAAACTGTCGAATAGACATTAATGTATTATAAAAGAGTTTGTCTGATAAAGGAAACTCTTAGTTTTAAGACAGCCACGTACAGCCGAAGATTTCCCCCGACCAACGGTAAGGGATCTGACGCTTAATAAAGAAACATATTTAAATTAAAAAAACGGATATTTTTTATTTTTACCCTGTTCGAAAGAACAGGAGGAGTTTTTTTTTTAAGGTTATTCTTTTACTCAAATATAAATGGCGCAGTCGGTAGGATTGCCAAAAAATTAAAACTCAAATAAATTGGCGGTCCGGAAAAAAGAACCAACACTTTAATCTAAGCAGTAGCGACTCGTAACCCGTGATCGTGAACAAGTGAAGAAAATAAAGTGCAACCGAAGTAAATAAAACACAAGTGCTTTAAGTGAACTAAAATCTATTAAAGTGCGGAAATATTCAACAGTTCAAGTCAACGCAAATGACCCATACTGTAAAAGTCCACAGAGGAGAATATTTTCAATAAATTTAAAAATAAGATAGTAATTAAAAGTGCATAACCCAAGTCCTTTAAGTGAATTCAAATAAAATATATTCAAATTACAAAATTAAAACAAAGAAAAACAAAAGTGTATGAAATTTTTTTTTTATTATTAATAATTGAATAAAAAAGTGCAAAGAAAAATTATAAAATAAATAAACAAACTCATAAACAATAAACAATTTAAGTGACATAAGTCCCAACGTGAAGAATAAAGTGACATAAGAAATTGTCCCAACGTGAGCGATTAATGAAGGGTATCAGCAATACCATAAAGGCAATAAAGAGAAAACAAAGGAAAGCCGAAGGAAGACTTCAAAGACATCAACCCTACAAAACATCTGAATTGACAGCAGAATCAGACTCAGAAGACATGGCGCTAAATCAACAAGCAGCAGCACCAGCAGCGGCAGCAGGTAACATTAATAATAGTAATGATTTACAACTAGGCTTAAATAATAATAATATGTTGCCAAACATTAACCTTAATGTACCGAGAGTTTTAGAACTCAATCCTCTTAAATACATCGAACGTTTAACAACATTTGATGGTAGAACAGAAGATCTGCCAATATTCATTAGTAACGTCGATGATATAATTCCGACTTTACTTACTTACAATGAGCAAGGTCAGAAAATGTGTGTGAATATACTCAAGTCAAAATTTATAGGTCGTGCCAGACAAGCAATCGAAATTCACACCCATTTAACCAAATGGAGTGACATAAAAGCTATGTTACTAGAAAATTTTGGCGGGTTCAAAAACAGTTACCAATTATACGACGATCTTAGAAACTCACAATTTAGAGGAGATGTCCTCAAATATTATAATTATATACAAAAAACATTATCTTTACTTAACCAAAAGTGCCTACAGGAGGGAAATCAATTAGATATCCCTAGAAATAACGATACGGCTTTAAAAATATTCAAAGAAAAGTTACCAGTTAACATGAGAACTATTCTCTACTCATTAAAACCCTCTACCATGGAGTCAGCACTCCATGAATTATCACAAGCAGGTTTTGTAAGTCGCAGTTCTGAATTAAATATTTCAAAATCAAATGATAAGAACGAAATCAAATATAAAAATAATAATTTTAAACAAAATCAAAATAATAGATACAATTTTAACACTAGAAACATGAACCAGAACCAACTAAGAAATAACTGGCAACCAAAGCCATACCATTCCCAAAATAACTATAATTCTAATTTCTCAAATCAAAGGCAATACAACCCAAATTATCAAAAACCTAATGAAAATAGACAACAATATAAACAATACCCTCAACAATTTGAACCAATGGATATAGATCCTGGCTCATCTCAAATAAGACGAAGTAATCCTCCTAAAAACAATTATATCAAACAAGAACCAAAAACAAATGACGTAAATTTTCAATATGCAGCCTCGGAGACACAAAACAGGGTTTACCCTATATTAAACTAACAAAGGAAAATACATCTATTAGATTGTTAATCGATACTGGTGCAACAAACAGTATAATAAACGAAGAAGATACTCCACCACAATATTTAAAAACTAGATTTACTCCGCTGAAAATTAGAACCGCAGGTAGTCCCATAATTATTTTTAAAGACGCTATTTTTCCCAAAGACAAATTTGCTGTACCTTTGTTACACAATGTTGAATTTCAAATTTATAAATTTTCCGACGAATACAATGGATTGTTAGGTAATAACATATTAATCCCAAACAACGCAAGAATACTTTATAAAGACAAAATATTAATTTTAAACGAACAATCATTTCCACTATTCTTTAATAAAAACGAAGAAACTGAATACGAAAATACGATTAATTATATGAATAACATCAAAGAAGACTTCAATATACCAGATTTCACTAACGAACTACGCACGGATCATTTAAATAACGAAGAAAGATCAGAATTATTCAAAATTGTCAACCAACTGAATCAAGCTTTTCATAATAAAGGCGATGATTTGACATTTACCAATTACGTCAAACATAAAATACCAACTGAGGATAATTCACCCATCTATACCAGAATTTATAGATACCCCGAGTTTCACAAACAAGAAGTTAATCGGCAAATTGAAGAAATGCTGGAACACAAAATTATTGAACCTTCAACATCCCCCTACAATGCTCCTATCTGGGTAGTTCCTAAAAAGGAAGATCACACCGGCAACAAAGAATGGATAAATTTCAACAAATTTCAACAAAGAGGATAAATTTCCAATCCCAAACATTGAAGCAATACTCGACAAGCTTGGGCATTGCAATTACTTCACTACCTTAGACTTGACAAAGGGCTTCTATCAAATCGAAGTAGAAGAAAACGACCGTGAAAAGACAGCATTTAGTACACTTTCTGGACACTACCAATTTTTACGAATGCCGTTCGGGCTTAAAAATGCCCCTGCCACCTTTCAACGACTAATGAACGAAGTCTTGAAAGATTACATTAGCAAATTCTGTTACGTATATTTAGATGATATCATTATTTTCTCTACAAATTTGCAAGAACATTGTCAACATATTAAATTAATATTAAACGTTTTAAGAAAAGCTAATCTGAAAGTATCTCTCAATAAATCAGAATTCATGAGACATGAAACCGAATTCCTTGGTCATATTATTACTCCTAATGGTATTAAACCAAATCCCAAAAAGATAGAAACAATTCAAAATTTTCCAATACCCACTACAGTGAAGGAAATTCAATCATTTCTGGGCCTTACGGGGTATTATCGAAAATTTATTCAGGATTATGCTAAGATCATAAAACCCTTTACACTCTGTTTAAAGAAAAATGCTAAAATAAATATAAACGAGGAAAATTACAAGAACGCGTTTTTAAAATTAAAAACTATGATGACCGACAACATTATAAATAGACACCCTGACTTTTCAAAAGATTTTATCTTGACTACTGATGCATCAAATTTTGCCATAGGTGCGGTTCTGAGCCAATCACATGGACCGTTATGTTTTGCATCAAGAACATTAAATATACATGAACAACGCTACTCCACAATTGAGAAAGAACTTTTAGCTATTGTCTGGGCAACAACCCAGTTCCGACACTATTTGTACGGAAGAAAATTCGTAATTAAAACCGACCACAGGCCATTAGTATGGCTTAGTACTTTAAAAGAACCCAATTCCAAGCTACAACGTTGGAAAATTAAACTTGAAGAATACGACTTCAAAATAGAATACATTCAGGGCAAAGAAAATAAAGTGGCAGATGCCCTTTCTAGAATCAAAATAAGTGAACCAAAAGTAAATATATTAGAAGAAGAAGATTTAAGAACCAATCACAGTGCAGAGGAAGATAATTCTCTTTTTATACCAATTAGCGAAAAACCTCTCAATTATTTCAAGAGACAAATTGTTCTTGATTCCAACGTAAATGGAGATCAAACAATTTTATTTCCCCATATTGGTAAAAGACGAATAACATTCAAATGCTCAAACCCAAAAGAAGAATTATATTTACAAATAATAAGTGAAGTTGACACAAATATCACAAATGCTATATACATTGAAAACGATGAACAATTTAATGAATTTCAGAAAGTATGGATCCAAGAAAATAAAATGAAAAAGAATATATTATTTAGGAGTACAAAGTTATTAAAAGACTTAAACATAAAAGACGCGTATGAAACTATACTTAAAACACATAAAAACTTTAATCATATAGGAATTGATAAACTCTATCTAGAACTTATCAGAGAATATTATATCCCAAATTTTAAAGAACTAATTAATAAAATAATAAACCAATGTAACTTTTGTATGACGAAAATAGAAAGACATCCAGTAAAATTACCTTATGAAAAAACGGAAACACCCAAAAGTCCACATGAACACTACCACCTAGATATATGGTATCGAGATAAGAATAGAAAATACCTTACGTGTATTGATAAATTTTCGAAATATGTAGCAGTTGAACGAATCAAAAATAAAACCTACATTGATATTATTAATGCCATGACTAAAATATTCTCGTATATGACTAAACCAAGGATAGTAACTTTAGATAATGAAAACGCCTTTGTAGCAGAGACATTAAAAAACTTTTTGTCTAATAACAACATAGAAGTGCATTACAGTACAGCTAACAGACATACCGGTAATTCGGATATAGAAAGATTTCATAGCACCTTAAACGAAAACCTCAGAATTTTAACTCAAGTAGAAAAAACAGATGATCCTTTCCCATTAGTAGATCAAGTTATAAAAACTCTTTCAATCTATAATACGACAATTCACCTAACCACGAAGGAAAAACCCATCGACGTTCATTTAAATAAATTAAATAACGAAATCATCTACAAACAAATAGAAAAAACGAAAGAAAAAGTATTAAATAAAATAAACGAAAATAGAAAAGATGCAGAGATAAATGAAGAATTTATTAAAACAACTTCACAAGATAGGATAAAAAATAAAATTACCCCTAAATATAAAAAAGCAAAAGTAATTAATAAATGTAACAAAAAATATACGATAGAAGAAGGGAACCCTTTTAAAAAACAAGCTAATCGTATACTCCATAAAGATCAGTTTCATAAAGAAAAAAAATTCAAGAATGAAACTATTGATTTCAGATCTAATTCAACAACCGAAACGGATTTCTCAAACCAAGCAACTATGGGAACAACAAATGAAGACACTAATTAAAATAATAATTCTCACAACTTTTATTACAACAATAAAAACACAAAAATTACAAATAACAAACTTAAACCACGGTAATGGTTTTATAATACTACAATTAGGAGAACAGAATATTATAGAAAATTATACCAAAATTCTACATGTAATAAACCTAACAAATTATGAACAAAATATAAAATTATTAGAAGATAGCGTTAGAGAACTTCCAGTACTAGATAATGATATTAACAATTTTTCAGAACATAATCAGGAAATCATAAATATGATGATTCACTGTAGGAAAGAATTTGAAACTATAGTTCCCCATCAAAGACAGAAAAGAGGACTAATAAATATAATAGGTTCAGGAATGAAATTCCTATACGGAACAATGGACGACGACGATCGTCTAGAAATTGAAAAACAAATTCAAGTCATTGAAACAAATACCCACCACACAATTACAAACTTAAATCAACAAATAAAAATTAACGACCATTTCAACAATCAAATTAGAACCTTTACAGAAACATTTAATTTCAAAACCAAACAGATTTCTGAAACCATTAAGAATTTTAACAAAGCTCACGAAGACCTAGAAAGAAACTTTCATAAATTTAAACTCGAAATGGAAATGAAAGAAAATATTAGATACATTTTGAACGATATAGAAAAAATAAAAGAAATTATATTAACCTCAAAATTAGGAGTCCTAAGTAGAGATATATTAACAGAAAAAGAAATAATTGAAAACAACATCAAGTTAGAAACCCTTGAAAAGATAAAATTAAATCTTGCTCTTTATAATAAAAATATAATTTTTGTCATAGAAATTCCAAACTTTTCAAATGAAGTTTATGAACAAATATATGTTCAACCAATACCAAACGTTGATAAAAACTTTCAACTAAAAATAAATCAAAACTTGTATTTAACAAAAGGAAAAGAAATTTATAATAATACACACCTTAAGAAATATTTAAAATCAATAAATGATAATTGTATAGAACATATTTATGAAAACAAAATGAAATGTAATCTAGTTGAAAATAATAATGAAGTTGTATTAGAAATAGGAAACAATAATATTGTAATTATTAATTCTAAGATTGAAAAAATTAATCACAACTGTAATAGTCAAGAAATAACAATCCAAGGAAATTATCTGATATCTTTAGAAAATTGTTACGTACAAATTAAAAATAAAATCTATAAAAGAAAAGAGTATACAAATGAAATACTGCTACCAAATACTATATTAAATATTAATTATACAAAAATAAATGACATAACTTTTGAAAAAATCCATTTCCAAAATATAGAAAACATAAAAGAAATTAAAGAATTAAAACTAGCTCATAAAGAAACAAAAACAACTTTATACCTAATAATTGCAATAATAATTTTATTGATCATTATTTACATAATTTTGAAATACAAAAAGAACAAAACTAAAATAAATGTAAATCTTCCAAGTGTCGCTTTCCGACCCATAGAAGAATCTTTGGGGGGAGGAATTATATCAGAGATTGCTTGTGCGCCCCCACAAAATAATTTAGACTTTAAATTCAATCGCATATAATACGATCGAATTATAAACAATGATAAAGAGTCAAAGAATTGTAAATCTGTCGCGTAGACATTAAACTTCAAATTCAATCGCAAATAATACGATCGAATTACAAACAAAGAATGAAAGACAAAGAATTGTAAAACTGTCGAATAGACATTAATGTATTATAAAAGAGTTTGTCTGATAAAGGAAACTCTTAGTTTTAAGACAGCCACGTACAGCCGAAGATTTCCCCCGACCAACGGTAAGGGATCTGACGCTTAATAAAGAAACATATTTAAATTAAAAAAACGGATATTTTTTATTTTTACCCTGTTCGAAAGAACAGGAGGAGTGTTTTTTTTAAGGTTATTCTTTTACTCAAATATAAATTATATGTATAATCACAGATCGATAAAAAAAATGTATGAACATAATACCAATAAAGAATAAATAAATTAATGAGTAATGAATAATTAAAAGAAAAAAAATAAATAAATATCTTAATGAGAAAACAAACAAATAAATGGATAAATAAGAAAACAAGTAAAAAAATAAATATGTAAGTAAATAAAGAAACAAATAAATAAATTAACAAATTGACAAATAAATAAATAAATAGAAACAAGAAAAAAAATAAATACATAATTTTACAAAACAAAAATACGCTTATTAAAAAGTAACAGGAAACATTAAATATATATAGTATAAGAAAAGTAATTAGCAATTTTATACATTCGGGTCGACAACCAAAGGGTTTATTAAAAAACTGTTATTTAACTTTTGGATTCTTTCACTAATTCAACACCAGTTTGATTATGTAAATCATTTGTCGAATGGTAAGTTAAGCATCATTTTCAGTACTTTATTTTGGCAAACCTGAAGTTTTTTTATGTGACATATTGCACAAGTTCCCCATACCTGACAACCATTTATAACATAATTGGCTGGACAACAGCTTTGTAAATAATAATTTTATTTTAGAATTTTAATTTGGAATCTTATCTTTTTTGGCATTTCTTCGGGTCACCATTTTTGAACATTTTTTTCTTTTTATAATTTATTGTAAACACTAAACAGTTCAACCCAGTTCACTTGTTGGTTGTTGGTATCTCACCATACGTAACGTATCGTTATAGTATCCATCTTTGTATATGAAAACTATAGTACTCTCATGGCGAGTTTTTTTTAGGGTTGCCCGGATCCTGGTGGTGGCGCTGCAAAATGTGAGGTGTAAAATTGGATTTTGGGAGTCTTGAAGCGTCGGAAATTGGCGGTAGGGGCAAGAGGAGACTATTTTTTGGATTATTGCATCCAAAAAATATCAATAAATATCCTTTAAAACCTCCATAAGCTCTCCGCAAAAAAAAAGAGTAAGGGTTGCCGGCATACATTAGATGTCGCCCCATTCGACTTCCACCATGAGAGTACTATAGTTTTCATATACAAAGGTATCCATGTGACTGTGGTCTAGTTTTGTATGATATGTCCTCTATTTAAATATTGATCAAATTTTTGAAATGTGGCTTTGGTGGAATTGCCTGGGTATACAACAATTCACGTTGACTGCGGAACCAGTGAACTTCTGAACTAGAAGAATGAGCAGAGATGAACTAGTTCTCCTCGTTTACTTCGAGGAACTAGTTCACTTAACTTGTTCGTTCATGAACTACACAAGTCTACTTGTTATTTTTATACCCTGAGGCTTGCCTATTTAAGCAGTTTAACAATTACTAAGCAAAATAAAATTAAATGCATTACGTACTTAAAATCAACCTTAGACGTATGTGCATACTGTAAATAAATACGTAAAAATTAATTACTCCATGACCTGAAGAATTATTTGGATTTGTTTGGGATCAATGAACGAATTTTTATTTAAATATTTATAAATCCTTTTTTTCTATAGCTATAGTTACATTTAACAACGTTCAATCTAAATGCATAACTCAACTTCTGCATGCCTTTGTTCGTTTTATTTCTGTGTTTGTATTTGCATTCTCTTATCTACGATCCTATGGTTAACTATTGAGTAAGTAAATAATCAAAAACCTACCATACGCTTGATCCACAGTTGTGGATGCATACAAATATAAGACCCTAAAAATCTATAGAATGCAGTTCGTTAACACAAAAATCCATTTAAATCCCTTAGTTCAAATAGTTTTGAACTTTAAACAAAATTTATCAACCCATATGGCAGCTGTGTTCAGAGTTTGATTTGGATTCCTTTATTCCTCTTTCAATGTGGCTTTTCCTTTGAATTTTATTATATTTATTCTATTTTTCATATTTAATTCAAACGCAAATGGCGGAAGAGTAGATTTGTAGATTTGTATATTTTCATTTTGAATGCACAGCAGATAGTAACCAAGAGTGAACTTAAATAATAAATAAAACACACAAACTTTTGGTTGCACGTTTCTATTTGTCCTTCCATAAAACTAAAAGTAATAAACATGGCTTTTAAAGATTATTGGCATATGCACATCAACCTAACCTATTTTTCACTCACGGTTTTTTAAATAAATACTGTGACAATATTTAAAAAAAGAAGTAGTACAATGAACCTATAAACATTTTATATAGGCCACCCAACAGCTTGCTACTGTTTTCTTGCTCATTTTGAAGCTTTAAATTTTAAAACTGATTTTATTTTTTTTAACAGAATTTTGGTTGTACGACTACGAACTTTCAGACTACAATATATCTGGTTATGTATTATATGGCAACTGTAATAATTCATATAGTGCACGTGGTGTTGCAGTATTCATCAAATACACATTTGAATGCGAAGTTGTTTTGTATAATCTGAGCAGTGCCGATATAATTAAAGTAAATTATGTTTTTCAAAACCAAAAATTTTGTTTTGTATGTGTTTATCACTTACATGAAACAAGCTTAAATATTTTTTTTGAATAATTAGAAAATCTTTTAAGGAATATAAAAACAACAAATCTCATTTTATTAGGAGATTTAACATAGACATTCTTGTAAATAATACAGATTCGGACAATTATTTAATGCTTATGTCTTCTTATGGGTTAAAGTCAATTATAAATGAACCTACGCGAATCACAAATACGTCCCAAACTTGTATCGATCACATATTTTTAAGATTGAAACCTATTTGGTTTGATGGGTTATTAGGTCAAGTAATCGATTTCAAAATCGATCCGTATGATAAACTTAAAGTTAAAATTATTAATTCAGAATAACGTTAAAAAAAATATTCCATTCCAATTAAAACAAGCTATCAATTTTCCAACTCTTTTGGAGTCATTAAAGTTTGAATTTTGGGATCAGGTTTATAATGAAACTAATCCTTCGCATGCGTATGACTTTTTTTTTATTTATAAGCATTCTTAAATCACATATTAATGAATCAACCTCTTCTCGTACTAATCTTCACAATACTTGGAATCTTAAACGTTTTAGGCTATGGATTAGCAAGAACTAAGTTACTTTATTTAAAAAGAAAAATTCGGTTTGGAAAAAATTTAAACGGCATCCACTGAAAAAATACTACTCTAAACTTAGTAAAAATGTAAAAAAACAAATAGAAATTAGTCGTGGTAATTTTTACTCTAGTAAGCTTGAATCCTGTAGAGGTAATATAAAAATAGTGATTCCATACAAAAAATAGAAATTAATAATGAAGTTATATCTAATCCATTTGATATCGCCAATAATTTTAATAGATACTTTACCTCTGTCGCATCAAATGTAAAACCTTGTCCCACTTTTAATAATAATTGTAACTGTGATATGTATCCAGATTTGGTAGAAGACCAATTCCAAAGCAATAGTTTTGTATTTGTTCCGTTTACATTTCACAAAATATACAAAAAAAGAATGTCTCTCGATTACAAATGCCCTAGTACATCTGATGATATAACCAATTGCCTGCTTAAGCGAATCGACTTCTATATAGTTGACGTGATTTGCTTCATATTCAATATAAGTATAACCTCTGGAATTTTTCCATCGTCTTTGAAAGAAGCTGAAGTCATTCCGTTGTTTAAAAAGGGTAGTCGTAGTGTTATGAGTCAATACCGGCCAATCTCCATATTACCAGCTTTCTCTAAACTTTTTGAAAAACTCATAAAAGATCGTATGGTGGAATTTTTAGACAAAAATGAGTTTTTCAGCAACGATCAATTTGGATTTCGTGAAGGTAGGGGTACTGAAGATGACATATTAAAGTTTTGCAGTGAGGTAAGTGAAGGTTTTAACAACAATAAAAGTGTTCTAGCATTGTTTATTGATCTGACTAAAGCATTTGTTTTGGTCAATCATCAGATCCTTTTAGGAAAAATTATAAAGCTCGATTTAGAGGTCCAGTTTTCTATTGGTTCCTATTTATCGGCAAGACATCAAAGAGTTAAAATCGATGGAATATTTAGCGATGTTTAGGAGCTTACTACCGGTGTTCCTCAAGGATTTGTGCTAGGTCCAATATTGTTTTTGATATACATAAACTCTGACTTCAAACAATCATTAATTAGCAAAATAACAGCGTTCGCTGATGATATGGCTCTGACATACATATGTTAGCAATTCGCTATTTGAATTGATCGCTATGTTACAAAAAGATTTAAAGGAACTAAGACAATGGTTTTCTAGGCATTTAATTTTAAGTGAAAAAAAAAAACAAAAATAATGGTCTGCAATTTAAAACAAACAGATCCAATCTCGGACTGTAATGTTATTTTCCATTCAGGAACATGTAAGAAACTTAGCTTAGCTACACATCCTTGAAACATATCCGAATCGTTTGTAACAAGTAGTTGGCCTTTATTTCAAGATAGTCGTATCTTGCCGTTGAAACACCTTTATGTTTATAAAGTTCTTAAAGTTTATTTCATGAGAAGTGGATACAGTCAGGTACTCAGAAACTTAAATACACATAGCTTAAGAATTAATACTCTATTTTTGTTAATATTCCAATGATTAATAGAACTCAATTTTCAAATTTTTACAGTACAACAGCACCTAAACTTTTTATTAAATTGCCTTTTGAAACAAGAAAACTTCAATATCCTAATTTATTTTTGAAATCAGTAAAAAGTATAGCATAACTTTTTAGCTTTGTATTTACTTTTCTTTTCAATTTTTGTTTTACTTCATTTAAATTATTATTTTTTTAAACTTTTTGCTTTTTCCATGTAACAAAGTGTCCGAAATATTCATTTGTTTTATACATATGATTTAAATTTTCTGATATGGTTCATTCGCCTCTAGTTTTCAACTATAGAATTATACCTACTATTATTTTTCTAAATAAATATTTATGTTAACATTATTAAAATTGTACATAGAGAATGGAATGAAAATAAATGATATAAAAAAAAATTTAGACCCGGGTCCAAAAGATAAACTGGAGCTCAATTCTTAAAAACGGTTGACTCTTTGACTAAGTTGTTTTTTTTTTCTATCTGTCAAAATAAAGTTTGACTATGAATTAGCCCCATTAGTTTTTGATTTTTGAAAAAAAAAACAGCTTTTGTTTCAATAACTCAATATTTTGAAAACTGGTGTATGTATGTATATTGTTTTTGGAAATTAAATTTTTTTTGTATTTAAATACCTACTAAAAACTCGCATAGTATTTGTTTGCAAAGAGCTTACATATAAAAAAAAAAAATTCAAGCCATACTACATATATGGATGTAGTATCAAAACCATAAGTTACCAACATAACCGATAAAAGTACCACACAGCTTAATTCGTTTTATTCGTACTGTCTGGCCTTACAAGGCACAGTCACAAACTATATCCTCAGCTTTCTAATCCAAAAGTCGGTCCATATGGTTATAATTTTTTTCATTCTCATTTCAATAACGTAAACGACGACCGACACCCGACTACAGAACTTTCTGGCTACCCAAAAACCCTCATTTAATTGTCCTAGAGAAAGACGACTCTATATATTTGTGTGTGGGGGGTTCATTGCGGTAGACTTTTCCCTTAATTAACTTTTGGCAAAGTTAACTGATGGAGACTGTCTGTGAAACCAAAAAATGCTTTGAATTCAATGTCATAAAACCAAGGATAATCTGCCAATGGAAGCTGTTCAAGTGTAAGGGAAAATTATATAATTTTTGTTATTTTTTCTGGTGTTCGTGCATTTAATTTTAGGTCTTTAGAAGTTTTATGGTCGAGGCTTGATTTTTTTTGTATTCATAGGATTTTTTTTTTTAAATATAGGTAGTTGTTAAGAGCATGCCAAGGGACCTGCAAGAGAATAATTATCATAAAAGCTGAGGGATCAATTTTAATTGGTTTTTAGCTAAATTCGTTAATATTGACTTATACCAGAATTTATTTTTTTATTGCTACGGATTTTGGAAATTAAATTTGTATCTGCATAGATACATGAATCATAATTTTTTTTATTTTCTTATATACCAAAACTTGAATTTTAAAAAACCATGTTTCCAAAATTTATTTTCTAAAGCCTAGTTCAGTTCCAGTTTAATTTTTTTTATTGATCTTTGAACTAAACCGATGTGAAAAATTTTTTATATTCACCACGACTTTTTTTGCGCTGTTTGTTTTATTTAATAGCAAAAACAAGACAGAAACGACAAAGACAAAAAAGTAAAAAGCCTAACCGTTTTGTGCAAAAAAATGGATGACGACTTTTTTTTTTTCTTCCGACCATATACCTACAATTTTTTTTCCAAAAGAACTGTATGCCTTAATAAACAAAAGGCAGATATACCGAAATACAAAAAATCTGGGAATGAAAAAAACGAGAAAAAAAAATAGTATCAAACAATCACTTACTTGCGGGGATCTGCATCCCTTTTTCTTTCTTTTGGTTTAAAGCATAGTACCCAACATATACTTACATGGAGGATCAACACCAGAGGAACCCTACGAATTTTTTCCCGCGTCCTCATTTTCATGTCTGTGCTTAACCTTTTTCACTAATTGTACCTACACTGTATCCTGTGTTCAAAGTGGTGTTTGCAATTGAGATATATTATAATGAGAAGAAATAGAATATAATAAAAAGAAAAGAAAAAAAGATAGTGTGTAGTGTACCTATATTATAAATAATAATTAAATATTAATTAAAAAAAAAAATTAGCTATGGAAGAACCTACTTGTAAACCTTAAAAGACTTTTAAATTAATTTAAAACAAAAGGAAAGAAAACGTTAAGTGAGACGGTAAACCCCTGAAAAAATTATTGTTTTTCTTTATTTCTTCGATCCAATACAGGAAACTACCAAGGTGGTGCACTATATTGGTGACAACTTTTATGATTTATGAGTAAGTTTATTGATTGCTTTTGATATCAAATTTATTTTAATATTTTGTTTTGGTATATTCTTTGGCTGGTGTTTGTTATGCACAAAAAATTAAATATCATTTAAATTTAAAATTAACCTTTTTAAAAATAGACACTTTTGGAGGTATAGTAAGTTACAAAAATTCTAAATTCTAAAGTAATTGCAAATTAAATAATGCAACAAATTTTTGCAATAATTTAGTAAATGAAAACAAAGTAAACAAAAATATATATGTATATTGAATATGTATTTATTTTTTTGCTAAATGAAATTCAATTAATTTAAAAAAATCATTTAAAATTCTACTCCATGGTTACCAATTTTCATCATTAAACATTTTTTTTCTCTTTTATTTTAGCAATTATTTTACGGAACTGATTTTAAAATACAAATTTACACTTTTTTAAGCCCAATATTGTGCTCATAATAAAAGCGACATAGAAAGCAATTATCCTCTTTCAATCTGACATTAGTACTTGTTACTACTTTAGAAATATCATGGAGCTTTTAAAGCTGAGTCAGAAAATTGGTAAAAAACTGAAAGGATGACGACTTATGAAGATTAAGACTCGGCAAGCTGGAATAAACAACGGGTTAGGAACTACTGCACTACGGAGGAATAGTAGCCAAGCTTGTGTCCAAAGACACAAAGGGTACTATAAAATCTCCATAGGGTCAACAACATCTCTGATCCTCTTTCTTTCAGAATCACAACCTTTCTACCCACTTTTGAAGTAATCGAGCTCAACCATATTTTTTTGTTGAACCTCCCAGACTCTATGTTTACACCCTCCGACACAGGCCCATATGTCTGCCTAGGCCGCCAAGGCCCAGGTCTAGGGGCCAGCCAGCCAAGGGGCCCCAAGTAACGGTGGCAGGACCAACAACTTTGTAGCATAATTAAGTTGTTGAATTAATACATGAGAAACACAACTACGAAGTGTTCATTAGCATGAGTCAAAATTCGACAAAATGCGACCATGGGAAATGGCTTCAAATTGTTTTGTCTTTCAAACAATTCCAAAATGCAAACGTAAACATCCCTGCTAAGCAGATTGTCCCTAAATGTAGTTGATTTTATTTTCATGCGCAAATGCAAATGTATTTCGGCAAATGTCAAAAATATCTTGCGAACTTCACTTGCTTTGCCTTTTCAACTGCATTCTTCATTTGCTTTGCATGTGGTTTGCTTTGCAAATGTTGCGTTTAAGAATTTGCCCTTTTATTTTTTATCTCTTTGAAATAAATTGTGTTTGGTCAGAAAAATAGTTTTCAATTTAAAACACGCATATTTAACGCATATTCTAAGCTTTCCATAGAAATGCTTATCTATACATATTCACTCGTTCTGACTCACTTTGTAGGACTCTTGGGCTTTTTCTATAAAATATTCAAAAAAAAACTGGACCCCGTTTTTCTATGAGGTTTAAAACAATGTCTATTTTTTGAAGAATTTTCCATTTTCACCTTTCTGTTTTTTTTTTGTATAACGGTAATTTTTTTTTAAATTTATTTTAATGAAATATGGTAATACTAATTTTCTTCTTTCAAAAAACATTTTAAATCTTTTCAATATCTCTTTTAGTGTATGAGAAATCTTATGTCTTACCTCGAATTAATAGACACATTCCATAATTTTTAAATGGGGGTATCTCAAAAGCCTGAAGTAATGGAACAATTTTGAGTTCGAATTTCAATTCAGCACAATACAAACCTTTGAAATATTAATTTTAGTTTTTTTTTTTACAAAAAGCCTTGTAGATAACCACTATTCAGCTTTGCGTTCCACCAAACAGACAGGACTGTTCGAACATAACTCACAAATTTCATGCAAAAACGCTTCACCAAGCTTGCTAGTCCTATGATTGTTTGTGTTCGGACTCTTTCTTGATAGTTTCATTAAAGGCTATTACTTGTTTAAGAAGGGAAGCGTTTGCGAGCTTTTTTGTGAGTCTGTATGTGAGGTGTTTGTGGGTTTGAACCCCAGTCTAGGCAGCATTCTTTTTCCATATTCCCTCAGTTTCAATTGAACGCCATCGCCACTCGTTGGCGACATAATTAATACACGACACAGGCACAGACGGTGCACAACAACAAAATATATTTGTATGCAATCTTCTGTGCCAACAATGAATAATTTAAAAGACCTTAGCTCTTACTGGCATTCGATATGTGTATACAAAGTGTCTAGGGGCCCTAGTTCTCTAAATCCGGGCCTGCTCCGTCATAAAGTAGAAGAATAATAATACCGGAGATGCACGTGAACATGACTTATGAATACGAATCCTTTTAATCGACCAGAAATGATTATCGGGTTTTCAATTCAAATATTTTAGATTTGAAGGACTGATCTGAAATGACGTCACACACCTTTCAAACAAAAAGAAGACAAAAAGAAGACAATTTTAAGCTATGTTTGACGTGACAAGGAATTAGTATGAATTTGAATTGGTTGAAACGAAAGCCATATTACTAAAGTGAGGAGTTTCAGGTGGCTAGATGTTAGCGATTTAATTTTAATACATCTAGATGAAAGTGTCTAGATTCTAGATATTGTTTCTATTTTTACAGCTAATCATTAGGTTTGTTCAGTGAAGCTGTTCCGAACAGCTTGGAACAGTTTAGAACAGAAAACAACAGTTTGAAACAGATTAGAACAAAATTTCTTGCACTTACTTGTTAGTAGACTAGAACAGATTCATGAAAACTGCCAGAATCAGCTGTAGGTAATATTTTGTTTCATCTGTCAAGTGACTGACTGTTCTAACTTGTCTGACATTTCTCATGTAAACTGTTCTGTTCTCCTCTATTCTGCTCTGTTCTGTTCTGTTCTGCTCTGAACTTTTCTTCATTGAACAAAATTATTATTTGTCTAAAATAAATCCCATGTCAAATTAAAACAATTAAATTTATGTAGACTCTGTCAGTGTTTAAAAATTAAAATATAAACGTGTTTGAAATCGGATATAAATATCCAATAATCCAATTATTATTATTGGATTTATTATTCATTTAAAATGCGGATGTTTGATTTGATTAAGATACATCAGCATTTAGCTCTCAACGTTTGTGTTAAAACATAACTGTTATCAAAATTTAAAAAAAAAAAACTATTTTACCCGATTAATAAAATCGAAGTCAAAAACGTTAGGGTATAGGATGAAATTAATGATGAGCATTTCAGCAGTAGTATGTAGGTGGTTGTTAGCTCACCTCACAAATTAAATTTCCTGATGTCCTCAAAAAAAAGGATATGAAATGATAAAATCTCATCACCCGCATTCCTGTATTGCATAGCATACGTCATACATATGTATTTTGTTTCGTTGTCCGTGGAAGCAGGATTATTTAAATTGGTAATTTAATTTCAATTAGCTGTTTTCATATTGGTTACCAAAAAAAGATCACAATTAAGAATAAACAATTTTAACTTTTTGTCTCTATTAAATTACAGAATAATAGATAACTTTTTTGAAAGCAAAAAATAAGTATACGGAAGCACAGTCAAACGGATGAAGTATACAGGGTGAGTCATGAGCAATGCGACAAAATGCTAGGGCGTGCAGGTTGCGTTGAGACAAGAAAAAAATCGTATGGGAGGGGGGGTCTATTCTCCTCCGTTTGGCCGGGAGGGGCAATTTTCGAAAAAAACTGACTTAAAATGGGAAAAAAACTATTTAAAATCAACGGCTTCATTCACAATGCTGTGCGATACGTTTTTGAAAAGCCAATAACTTTTTCTTTCATTCTGTGCTTAAATAAATCTATTCTAAGAAATAGTTTTTGAAATATTAATTTTCAAAGTCAAAATTTTGAAAAAAAAATTGAAAAAAAAATTTCAAATTCATTTTTTTTTTTAATTTTACGTAATTAAGTGCTAATTTTAATTAAATAGTATTGGAATAACCCTGGATTAATATTATTTTCATTGATAACTTCTGAAAACTGACCTGTCAATATTTTTGCCTTGGCCTGCCCGCAGCCCATGGGTTCTACCTGTTATGGAGACAATAGGGACAATAAAACCGCATTAAAGAAAATTGCAACGCAAGATAAATAAAAGGCATTGCAGTTTTGCTTAGTAATTATTTCCAATTCCAAAATAATTTTTTTTCCATTTTAAGTCAAAACTGGTAAGGTTTTTTTTGAAGTAATATCATTAAATATACAAATACATACTTTAAAAATGCTAAGCAACTTTATCATCAGCTCATTAGTTTTCTAATTTATTTATGCAATATCAATGTAAGATTGTACTCAAGTAGGTACTCACTGTTCACCGACAACGTTACAAGTAAAAGGAAAGAGAAACAACGACACCTACGTCGTTGGGGAATCCACGGCAAACATTTTATCGCCTCCAGTGTTACCACATTTGACGGTTTAAGAAATGACAAAAAAACATCACGTATTTTAATGGACGGCCCTCTACTTACCGCATGTGACTTGTATTTTTCACGGTAGAGAGAAAAGGAAGCTCAACTTCTACTTCTCACATCAACAGGCATATCAACTTCGAATTCAAAATCAAGTTGATATTTTTGAAGAATGTGCTTGAATGAAGTATGAAGATAAAGACGAGAAGCAGAATGGAAAAATTAAACTTTTCGATGTGCGTGTGTAGATTAAACCATTTTAGCCATTACAATTACATTACCATTACCATTACCATTACCATTACCATTACCATTACCATTACCATTACCATTACCATTACCATTACCATTACCATTACCATTACCAATACGTTACCATTACCATTACCATTACCATTACCATTACCATTACCATTACCATTACCATTACCATTACCATTACCATTACCATTACCATTACCATTACCATTACCATTACCATTACCATTACCATTACCATTACCATTACCATTACCATTACCATTACCATTACCATTACCATTACCATTACCATTACCATTACCATTACCATTACCATTACCATACCATTACCATTACCATTACCATTACCATTACCATTACCATTACCATTACCATTACCATTACCATTACCTACATTACCATTACCATTACCATTACCATTACCATTACCATTACCATTACCATTACCATTACCATTACCATTACCATTACCATTACCATTACCATTACCATTACCATTACCATTACCATTACCATTACCATTACCATTACCATTACCATTACCATTACCATTACCATTACCATTACCATTACCATTACCATTACCATTACCATTACCATTACCATTACCATTACCATTACCATTACCATTACCATTACCATTACCATTACCATTACCATTACCATTACCATTACCATTACCATTACCATTACCATTACCATTACCATTACCATTACCATTACCATTACCATTACCATTACCATTACCATTACCATTACCATTACCATTACCATTACCATTACCATTACCATTACCATTACCATTACCATTACCATTACCATTACCATTACCATTACCATTACCATTACCATTACCATTACCATTACCATTACCATTACCATTACCATTACCATTACCATTACCATTACCATTACCTTACATTACCATTACCATTACCATTACCATTACCATTACCATTACCATTACCATTACCATTACCATTACCATTACCATTACCATTACCATTACCATTACCATTACCATTACCATTACCATTACCATTACCATTACCCATTACCATTACCATTACCATTACCATTACCATTACCATTACCATTACCATTACCATTACCATTACCATTACCATTACCATTACCATTACCATTACCATTACCATTACCATTACCATTACCATTACCATTACCATTACCATTACCATTACCATTACCATTACCATTACCATTACCATTACCATTACCATTACCATTACCATTACCATTACCATTACCATTACCATTACCATTACCATTACCATTACCATTACCATTACCATTACCATTACCATTACCATTACCATTACCATTACCATTACCATTACCATTACCATTACCATTACCATTACCATTACCATTACCATTACCATTACCATTACCATTACCATTACCATTACCATTACCATTACCATTACCATTACCATTACCATTACCATTACCATTACCATTACCATTACCATTACCATTACCATTACCATTACCATTACCATTACCATTACCATTACCATTACCATTACCATTACCATTACCATTACCATTACCATTACCATTACCATTACCATTACCATTACCATTACCATTACCATTACCATTACCATTACCATTACCATTACCATTACCATTACCATTACCATTACCATTACCATTACCATTACCATTACCATTACCATTACCATTACCATTACCATTACCATTACCATTACCATTACCATTACCATTACCATTACCATTACCATTACCATTACCATTACCATTACCATTACCATTACCATTACCATTACCATTACCATTACCATTACCATTACCATTACCATTACCATTACCATTACCATTACCATTACCATTACCATTACCATTACCATTACCATTACCATTACCATTACCATTACCATTACCATTACCATTACCATTACCATTACCATTACCATTACCATTACCATTACCATTACCATTACCATTACCATTACCATTACCATTACCATTACCATTACCATTACCATTACCATTACCATTACCATTACCATTACCATTACCATTACCATTACCATTACCATTACCATTACCATTACCATTACCATTACCATTACCATTACCATTACCATTACCATTACCATTACCATTACCATTACCATTACCATTACCATTACCATTACCATTACCATTACCATTACCATTACCATTACCATTACCATTACCATTACCATTACCATTACCATTACCATTACCATTACCATTACCATTACCATTACCATTACCATTACCATTACCATTACCATTACCATTACCATTACCATTACCATTACCATTACCATTACCATTACCATTACCATTACCATTACCATTACCATTACCATTACCATTACCATTACCATTACCATTACCATTACCATTACCATTACCATTACCATTACCATTACCATTACCATTACCATTACCATTACCATTACCATTACCATTACCATTACCATTACCATTACCATTACCATTACCATTACCATTACCATTACCATTACCATTACCATTACCATTACCATTACCATTACCATTACCATTACCATTACCATTACATTACCATTACCATTACCATTACCATTACCATTACCATTACCATTACCATTACCATTACCATTACCATTACCATTACCATTACCATTACCATTACCATTACCATTACCATTACCATTACCATTACCATTACCATTACCATTACCATTACCATTACCATTACCATTACCATTACCATTACCATTACCATTACCATTACCATTACCATTACCATTACCATTACCATTACCATTACCATTACCATTACCATTACCATTACCATTACCATTACCATTACCATTACCATTACCATTACCATTACCATTACCATTACCATTACCATTACCATTACCATTACCATTACCATTACCATTACCATTACCATTACCATTACCATTACCATTACCATTACCATTACCATTACCATTACCATTACCATTACCATTACCATTACCATTACCATTACCATTACCATTACCATTACCATTACCATTACCATTACCATTACCATTACCATTACCATTACCATTACCATTAGCCATTAGGCATTAGCCATTAGGCATTAGGCATTAGGCATTAGGCATTAGGCATTAGGCATTAGGCATTAGGCATTAGGCATTAGGCATTAGGCATTAGGCATTAGGCATTAGGCATTAGGCATTAGCCATTAGCCATTAGCCATTAGCCATTAGCCATTAGCCATTAGCCATTAGCCATTAGCCATTAGCCATTAGCCATTAGCCATTAGCCATTAGCCAATATATATTAGCCATTAGTCATTTTAGCCATTTAAGCCATTAAAACCATTTAAAGCGTTAGTCATTGTAGCCATTAAAGCATTTTAAACCATTTTAGCTATCTATGTCATTTAAACCATTTAAGCCAATATATTAGCCATTAGTCATTTAAGCCATTTTAAATATTTAAGCCATTTGTCATTTTAGCAATTTATGCCATTTAAACCATTTAAGCCAATATGTATTAGCCATTTAAGCCAACATAGTTTAGCCATTTAAGTCATTTTAGTCATTCAAGCCAATAGCTATTAGCCAATAGATTAGCCATTTAAGCCAACAGCTGTTAGCCATTTAAGCCAGTTAAGCCAATATATATTAGCCATGTGAACCATTTAAGCCAACATATATTAGCCATTAGTCATTTTAGCCATGTAAACCATTCAAAAAATTTAGGCCATTTTAGCCCTTTAAGCCATTTTAGCCATTAGCAATTTGTACGATCCGATATCGACATTTTTCAGTGCCACTAAGATGTGTACCACGTGACTTGTTATTGTTTGTCACCTTAAAACGTATAACGGAATGAAGCTTATAAGAGAGTAGTTTAGCTGGCTACGTATTTTTCGATCTATTCGGTAAATGGATGAAACTTCAGTTATTGAAATGTTGATGGCCTTTAAATTCTTAAATGACAGCCTCACACTACTTTTTTGGAGACTTACATATGTATGTAGATCTTATTTTTAAGTATATATTAAAAATTTCGACTTTATCGACCGAACCGAGGATGCAGACTGTTGTTTATGAATTTGATGGACATACTTATTCCAATGACCAAAGTTTCATTCGAATGAAGTTAATCCGTTCAAATTTCGATTGAAAAACGTCGCCATTTAAACCATGTAAGCCAATAGCCATTAGTCATTTAAGCCATTTTAAACATTTAAGCCATTTGCCAATATGTATTAGCCATTTAAGCCAACATAGGTTAGCCATTTATATTTATATTAGCCATTAGTCATTTTAGCCATTTAAGCCATTTTAATCTAGAAGTATTAACCATTTTAATGGCTAAAATCAGCCATTTAAGCCAATATATTAGCCATTTGAGTCATTTTAGCCATTTAAACCATGTAAGCCAATAGCCATTAGTCATATAAGACATTTTAAACATTTAAGCCATTTGCCAATATGTATTAGCCATTTAAGCCCACATAGGTTAGCCATTTAATTCATTTTAGCCATTTAAGTCAATAGTTATTAGCCAGTTAAGCCATTTAAGCCAATATATATTAGCCATTAGTCATTTTAGCCATTTAAGCCATTTTACTCTAGAAGTATTAACCATTTTAATGGCTAAAATCAGCCATTTAAGTCAATACATTAGCCATTTAAGTCATTTTAGCCATTTAAGCCATTTTAGTCCATTTTAGCCAATATATCAGCCAGTTAAGCCAATATATTAGCCATTTGAGTAATTTTAGCCAAAAACTACTAGCCATTTAAGACATTTAAACCATATAAGCCAAATAGCTATAAGTCATTTAAGCCAATAGCTATTAGCCATTTAAGCCAATACATATAAGCCATTTAAGCCAATATATATTATCCATTAGTCATTTTAGCCATTTAAGTCATTTAAACCATTTAAGCCATTAATCAATTTAGCCATTTGAGCCAATAACTACTAGCCATTTTAGTTATATTAGCCATTTAAGACATTTAAACCATGTAAGCCAATATGTATTAGCCATTAGTCATTTAAGCCAATAGTTATTAGCCAGTTAAGCCATTTAAGCCAATATATATTAACCATTTAAGCCAACAGCTGTTAGCCAGTTAAGCCAATATATTACCCATTAGTCATTTAAGCCATTTTAAACATTTAAGCCATTTGTCATTTTAGCAATGCCATTTTTTATGCCATTTAAACCATTTAAGCCACTATGTATTAGCCATTTAAGCCAACATAGTTAAGCCATTTAAATCATTTTAGTCATTCAAGCCAGTAGCTATCCAGAAGTATTAACCATTTTATTGGCTAAAATCAGTCATTTAAGCCAATATATTAGCCATGGATTATGGATTAGCCATTTAAGCCAACATAGGTTAGCCATGTAAGTCATTTTAGCCATTTAAGCCATTTTAGTCCAGAAGTATTAACCATTTTAGCCAATATATTAGCCATTTGAGTCATTTGCCAATATGTATTAGCCATTTAAGCCAAAATTAGCCATTTAAGTCATTTTAGCCATTTAAGCCAATAGTTGTTAGCCAGTTAAGCCATTTAAGCCAATATATATTATCCATTAGTCATTTTAGCCATTTAAGCCAAAAACTACTAGCCATTTAAGACATTTAAACCATATAAGCCAATAGCTATTAGCCATTTAAGCCAATAAATATAAGCCATCCATTAGTCATTTTAGCCATTTTAGCCAAAAACTACTAGCCATTTAAGACATTTAAACCATATAAGCCAATAGCTATTAGTCATTTAAGCCAATAGCTATAAGCCATTTAAGCCAATACATATAAGCCATTTAATCTAATATATATTAGCCATTAGTCATTTTAGCCATTTAAGTCGTTTTAGCTATTTAAGCCATTTAATAATTAGCCATTTTAGTCAATTTAGCCACTTAAGACATTTTAGCCAATAACTACTAGCCATTTTAGTTATTTTAGCCATTTAAGCCATTTTAGTCCAGAAGTATTAACCATTTTAGCCAATATATCAGCCATTTAAGCCAATATATTAGCCATTAGTCATTTTAGCCATTTAAACCATTCAAGCCATTTAAACCATTTAAGCCATTAGTCAATTTAGCCATTTAAGCCATTTTAGCCAATAACTACTAGCCATTTTAGTTATTTTAAATGGCCTTTAAACCATTTAAGTCATTTTAGCCATTTAAGCCAATAGTTATAAGCCAGTTAAGACAGTTAAGCCAGTTAACCCAGTTAAGCCAATATATTAGCCATTAGTCATTTAAGCCATTTTAAACATTTAAGCCATTTGTCATTTTAGCAATTTAAACCATTTAAGCCAATATGTATTAGCCATTTAAGCCAACATAGTTTAGCCATTTAAGTCATTTTAGTCATTCAAGCCAATAGCTATTAGCCAATAGATTAGCCATTTAAGCCAACAGCTGTTAGCTATTTAAGTCATTTTAGTCATTCAAGCCAATAGCTATTAGCCAATAGATTAGCCATTTAAGCCAACAGCTGTTAGCCATTTAAGCCAGTTAAGCCAATGTATATTAGCCATGTGAACCATTTAAGCCAACATATATTAGTCATTAGTCATTTTAGCCATGTAAACCATTCAAACAATTTAAGCCATTTAAGCCATTTTAGCCATTAGCAATTTGTACGATCCGATATCGACATTTTTCAGTACCACTAAGATGTGTACCACGTGACTTGTTATTGTTTGTCACCTCAAAACGTATAACGGAATGAAGCTTATAAGAGAGTAGTTTAGAGCTGGCTACGTATTTTTCGATCTATTCGGTAAATGGATGAAACTTCAGTTATTGAAATGTTGATGGCCTTTAAATTCTTAAATGACAGCCTCACACTACTTTTTTGGAGACTTACATATGTAGATCTTATTTTTAAGTATATATTAAAAATTTCGACTTTATCGACCGAACCGAGGATGCAGACTGTTGTTTATGAATTTGATGGACATACTTATTTCAATGACCAAAGTTTCATTCGAATGAAGTTAATCCGTTGCTAGATCTTGGTTTAGTCAGATTGTTTAAGACGAAATAACTTGAATACCAAATATCATTTAAGGTTCAAATTTCGATTGAAAAACGTCTGTTATTTTAAATAATAACTTAAGCGACTAAATTAAAAATGAATTTCTTTTTTTCTTTATATACGTATATCAATAAGAAATCAATAAGTAATCAAACATTTTTATTTGTGTTATTAGTTTAATCAAATTGATTAATTTTTTAAAATTAATTTAAATTGTCATATATGTTTTTTTTAGAATTATGTTTTTTTTTGATTTATTTTAATTTTATTTTCTTTAAAAAAAAATTGTTATTTCCAGCTATAAGGTTTTAAGTATTTTATAAGATACTTTATCCTATACTGCCGTCCTAAGGAGAAAGGGCGTAAGTGCTAAAAATCAAAAATTGAGTTTGAGGCATTTTTGGAAACGTTTAAGAGTTCCTTATTTTTGTATAAAAAAAAAAAATTGTAAATTCTAACTGTAAAGGGCTAAAAATCACTTGTCAAAATGTGCACATATTCGTTTTCTGCTCTTTTCCTAAGCAAAAAAGGCACATAAGCCATTTGCTGAGTAAAAAGGGCCCATATGCCAGCATGAATCATTGTCTATGTGCCTTTTTTGCTTAGTATCTTAGAACTTCATTGGTTCATACGGCCTTTTACCGAAAACACACTAGGATTCTAAAAAAAATTATTTTTGTTAGGTTTTAGTTTTAAACCCAGAATAGATATAATTTTGTTGTTAGAAAAGTTTGAAAAATGTTTTTCAATTTATTTAATTCCGCTTCAAAAAAAAAAAATAAAGCAATTATTTTAGGTACCTATCTTAACTATGCCAAAAATCGCAACTCCATTTCTTAGGTGTAGCAAAAAGAGCGTAAATCCATTTTTTCTTGCAAATAACCAAAATAACTTAAATTCATTATTACCTAAAAATAACATAGTTTTTTTTATTAACAAATCATTTTTTTAAATTAAAACAAAAATATTTAAAGGTGCGAAAACCAAAAACAGTAAAATGCATTTATCTCAAAACTACAAAAATGAAGATACGGCCTTTTGGCTTATGACGGCAGTATAGTATTAAGCTGACCTTTTGAAGAAAATAAAAATAAAGATAAAAGTGAACATCCTGCAAATTATTTACAGGGTGGTGCAAAGCCAGGCGTTTTGACTCTATACTTATCGGGGCACATTAGAGTTAGCAGACAGTTATTACAACAGAGACTCATGATGACTTAAACTTGTTTTTGTCCAAAGTCTAATTTACAAGCAAGTCAAACCCTCAGAGGATTTGTCTATTAGCGTGGAATTTCGCCGAAAAATCATTGCGATACCTAAACTGTTTGTTCATGTCCGATGAGGCCCATTTTGATCTAAACGACAATGTAAACAAGTGAAATTGCCGTATATAGAGGGAATCTAATGCATAAATGCTCTATGAGACGGAATCAGTTTCATCACAGTGTATTGCGGGGCCAAACTTCTCTGAAGTAAAGGGTGTAACAGTAACTGCCAATGGGAACCATTATTCAAAGATTTTGAATGAGTTTTTTTTTATCTAGAACTGCGTCGAAGACGTATCCCATTTAACAACATGTGGTTCTAGCAAGATGGAGCAACTACGCATATAGCCATACCAGTTATGGCGGAGGTCCAACAAAAATTCTAAAACAAATTAATATCCAGGAACTTTTCGCTTGCCACAGGGTCACCTAACCTCATTGCCCAGACTTTTTTTTAAGGAAATTGACTGAATTCGAGAAGTCCATTAAGACAATAATTGAGGCGTTCCCAACTTTAACCCTTCTGGCAGCAATGAACAAATTTCTGATCAGGTGCCGTGTATGCGTAGGTGAGCGTGGAGGTCCAAAAAAAAACAATTATGTAGTTGTTTTAAATAAAATTCAATTTTCTAACACAAAAAAACGAATGATAATGAAGTACAAATTCAAGTTACTTGAATTTCTTATTGTATAGTACAATTCGTGTACCACCCTGTTGTATTAAACAATGCCAAGCATTCCTTTTAAGGTAAAATAAACAATACCTGTTGCACTAAAACGAAAGTCAATGACTATCCTATTTTCCTTCACATCCATGCTACCATTACTGACTGATAGGATATCTAGTATGTCAAAGACGTTCTAAAGTAATTTTATTACCGCCCTTCATGCTAAAAACATTTCCTCTAGGAACTTCAGTACAGCTAACGCAGCTCATTCGTCACTTTGATGTGGTATTTCATTTATGTATGTGCTATAGATATGTAGATTTCAGTTTCTACCACTCGATGTATCTGAACCTGACACTCTCATCGCTGAGCTCAAACAACTTAATCCTGTTGCTTCTGACGAGCATTCTAACTATTATAAAATATGTGGAAAAGGAATGTTCAATTGATACCTGTGACTTACCTACGAGTGTAAAGCAAGATTTAGGCAATTACAATTAAGTAAAGTATACAACCATTCACTAACTTCTGCATGTTTTATCCCATCAAGATGCAACAGCATACCCACTTGTAGAAATTAAAAAAGGTAAGTGTAGAGCTTTGAAATGGAATTAAGAAAAATGAATATTTAAAATTTACATGAATTTGACTTTATCCGAATGATAATCTTTCTGGTATATAACCGTCGCATGATCCTGACTTTACCAAAACGAAAAAACGAAATTCCTTACCCAATAATGCCATAATTGGTCGTGTTGTGAATGACCATGAACTCATTTTTATATTTCGCTAGAAATGCTAATACTGTGATAGTTAAAAAAACCGACAGAGGGCTCTCATGTCTACTAAAGATAATTCGATGTTACTGATTTTAATGGTGATATTAATTTTTCGGGATTAGGTCAAATAAGATAGATTTTTGCGTTTGAAGTTTTTTAGCACAGCCCATAAATGAATGATAGACCCTTCTACATATTGGATAGTTTTTAATTTTTTAAAGTTGTAAAACCATATAATATCAATTGATTTATAAGAATTGTACTAAATAGAAATTATTTCAAAAAAAATCGATTCCATATTTAAATTATTATTTTATGGCAAAAATGTCGATTTTTCTGACATTTTTCTTACATTTTTCGTAATTTTAAAATTTAAATGCAGGAATCGGTTGCACCAACTCGCTCTTTTATCTTAGGATATAATGTGCCTATGTTTACAAATACGAATAGGTACTGACCTATAATATTTTTTAAGGTAAAGTGTAAAAAAATGGCGGAAAAAAAATAAGGTAATATTTTTTTCAGTAAAAAAAAAAAATTCCAAAATGTATAACCTATGGTAGCCGAGAGGAAACATTCCGTTTAAACCTCCATAATTCTTAAACTTTTTATTTTTTCACCTTTTCACGCATTGTATACTGTGGTCTACACTCGTTCTTTCAATCAAGTATAATCAAAGTAGTCTAACTGTCACTACTTTTTTCATACGAAGCAATGCCGTTAGTTGTGTGAATAATTTCAAGTAATCCGAGTGTGGTAAAAAATAAAAAAAAATAGATTTAACGTTTTCTGGTGCTTTTTTTTTAAGAATCTATAAGGTAATATTCAATCTAATTTATTCCAGATATTGTATGGGTATTTTCATATTAGGTGATATTAAATTATATAAAAACGGGAACTATTTTGTATGAACATTGCGAATGTTTACGCTGGTTATTGTTTTGTTTAAGAATGGCTTGGCTCACCGACCGCTACGCCGCGCCGCCGCACCGCGCCTTGGCAACGATGCCCTTGAACTCCAAGATTATTCTTCAAGTGAAAATGGCCTTGACTTTGATGACGATAGTTTGACGGATCCTGATTTTGACCCTGATTTTGGAGAGTTTCATGATGAGTCTTTTGAGGAAGAAATTGATATGGACGCAATATTAGATACCTTGGATGATTCAAATTCAAATATCGAGGTAGAAGCAACCCCGTCTAGTTCAGGCCTTCAAAATCCGTCAGGTCCACTCGCAAAACGACAGAAGCCTGAAAAGCAGCCATTGTTGTGGAAGAAAAAAAAAACCTGGAACTGAAGCACAGCAGCTAGCTTTTACTGGCAACGAGTCATTAGGATCTGATGTCTTGGATCTTGAGAGTACTTTCTTTACTTATTTCCCCCTGAACTTATAAAGAAAATTTGTCAAGAAACTAACCTGTATTTAGTACAGAAAAATCCTAACAACACTTTTTGTGCATCTGACACAGAAATCCAACAATTTATAGGTCTAGTTTATATTATGTCATTGATTCAGCTCCCCAGAGTTACCAACCATTCTAATTCCCTCCTTGGTACCAACCTAATTCAACATACAATGCCATCTAATAAATTTGAAAAAATAAGACAGCATCTGCGTTTCAATGACAACACTCAATGTCTTCCTAAAATCAATCCTGACGCTGATAGGATCTTCAAAATTCGTCCAGTAGTTGAAGCCTTAAACGAAGCATATGCAAAAGTTCTATTAGAGACACGGTTTTGTGTAGATGAGCAAATGTGCTCTACAAAAGCACGGAATATGCTCAAAAGATATAACCCCAACAAACCTCATAAGTGGGGTTACAAATTGTATGTGTTGAGTGGTATTTCCGGTTTCGGTTATGTGACAGAGGTTGAAACTGGAAAAGGAAATGTCGTGAGAGCTGAAGAGCGAGATTTGGGAGACTCTTCCAACGTCGTTGTGCGATTATCACGTATGATTCCACGAAACCAAAATTACAGGATCTATACTTCGATAATTATTTTACTTCCTTGCCTCTTTTGGAATATTTGGCTAAAGGAGGTATTCTTGGTCTAGGAACTACATATCAGAAGAAACAGAATTCCTGATTGCAAGCTGCCGAACGAAAAAGTTGTTATGAAGAAAGACCGAGGATACTCAGAAGAGTACGTAGCCAATATCAACGGCATTGACTTGTCAACGGTGGTATGGAAGGACAATAAAATTGTCACATTGGCTTCAACATTTGTTGGTCAAACCCCCATATCTGAAGTCCGGAGATACGACAAGAAGAACTCGAGGTACATCATAACCAACCATATTGAAATTGTATATGTTTTTATGTGACCAATTCTTTGTTGAATCAATTTTATTCCTTTAAAAAGCAGACTTTTTTGGTCAAAATTTTTTATGGATGCAAATAAAAACAAAAAATTTATTTCATCTTATCCCAACGTTTCGTCGGTGTTCCACGACTTCTTCAGGGGAAAGTAAAATGTTTTGTTTTATTGATTTTAATATACATTGTACAAAATAACATATTGAAATTAAACAAAACCGTTTAGACAATCTAACACGCAGGCCGTCTCAAATTACCTATCACAAAGGCAATCGATTTTATTGGCCTAGGAGTTAAAAAAACGAATATTCTAGCACCAGATGTGAGAGTATACTCATCAAGAAATCGACAAAGCTGTTTCACAGGTTTTTTTAAATTCAATTCAGGACAATTCATTGGCTTATTGCACCAATATTTCTGGTTGGATTTCAAAAATGCACCAACAATATAACCCGGAAGATTGGCACTTGTTTATAGATTCTTCAAAAAGCAGTTTGAAGACGGTACTGCTGCATATAACCAACACAAAAAATTCAGTTCCAGTAGCCTTAAGTTCACAAACAAAAGAAACGTATTCGTCATTAAAACAAATTATGGATTTGCTGCATTATAATGACCACATGTGGAAGATATGCGCTGACTTGAAGATCGCTAGATATGTGGTGTGGAATGCAATTGGGATACACCAAAAATATGTGTTTCATTTGGCTTTGGAATACGCGATTTCAAGGCGATCATTATAGCCAAGGGAATTGGCCTTTAAGACAAGAGACATCAAAGAAGTTATTGATAACGCGTTGTGAACCTCTCAAGATTTTCAATTAAACTTTTTAAAAAATACTCGCGTAGAAATAAAATTGAAGTCCAAATTCAATTATATTGATTAAAACATTCTTTTTTGCTGGCACCCTCGGTGCATACAAAGAGTTTAATAGGTTTAAATTCACATTAATCAGACAAAAAAAATATAATGAGTTTTCCAGACTGAATTTTAATTGCCTTTTATTGCTGTAAATAAATTACACATAAAAAATAATACAAATAAAATGAAAAAAAAGAACAAACAAATAATTACGAGTAAATTAAAATTTAAATTACATACTTTAATTGTTTGCTAAGGTTCTGAATTCTTAGTTTAACTTGCTACATCAGTTACTCTATTGTCATCGAGGAATCAAATAACTTCTTCCGATTTCAATGAATCATCGCAATTTCGCCTTCAAGCATAGGTTTGAAGAGATGTTCATTTGATGAAAATGTTCACTCAAATATCGCCAATTACATACCACTCAGTATAAATAGTTTAACCAAACCACCCACAGGTGTTGTGTAGTTATGTACCATTATTTGCTCATTTTAGGTCAAGAATATTGAATTTACTACTTTCCATTTAGTGAACAATATATACGATCCGCAAATGGCTATCGCTCAAAAGCTACGTAGGAATATACAACAACATTTTCGGCGCAATTTAGACGGACGAAAATATGGAATTAACCAGCCAGAAGCCAGCACTATTCGCGCTCGGATGCCACTTTTCATTGGTTGTCTTTTAGGTAGTTATCGCTTCGTCTTGCTAAATGCATATACATTTTGTCACGTCGTCGCCATCGCCAGCCGTGTCGTTGAGAATCATTCAATGGTACAGGTGATGAGCACTGATCACATGCTAACATGAGTGTCTTATCAAAACTTTATCTAATGCATATTTGACACATGAATGGTTACCCCATAAATCTAAGGAAAATTGATGGTGGAGCAATTCATTAAAGTTTCGTGGTAACGGACGCAGTTATGCGTTCAAAAAATAGTACTAAATCTAATTGGTCAACAAAAGCTTCAATATTTTAAAAGATAAGTACACACGTAAGAATTCATGGCAAGAATGTGCATAGTTGTAGCTGTACAATTGTTTCCCGATTGGACCGATTGGTTCCGCCATCAGCAGAGACAATACTTCTAAGAAACAGAAAATTTTCTACCATCTGGCTGTCCAGAAGTATTTACTTGAACCCATGACCCATGAGGAAATGGTTTTTTTTTTTAAATAACTCCCGGACATCTCGGTACTGTTCAATATCTGCAATCTTTATTTTCTCTCAACCTTAAGATAGAAGCAAACTAAACTTTTCTAATAGATCTCTCTAAATTATGTACGTAGGTACGCAATCAACTTCTATTTCGTATCGTTCCTCTCGCAATAAGGATTACCGACTCCAGGTCAAATTACAAATAATCATGTGGTGGATGTAATGGGGTAAATTTACGACACACTCAAGAAAGCTTAATCAATCTGCCTCCAATTTTGTTCCACAACTTTAGTATCCTTCAAGCCAAGTATCAGAGAATCATATTGAAAGTTCAAGTTTATGTATATGTATAATTGAGATTGCTGTCAAGACTCAGGACTATAATATTATTATTGTCATGATTGTTTTTCTTGTAATTGTTGTAGGTAGTTGCATTTTGTTGTTGTTTGGCTTTTGCGTTTATATTACCATTTGTATTCTGTAAAATTTAGAATTCATGCTTCCTGCTTCGTCACTATTTGAAAAGCATCTCGTATTTTTCATAATGATGATTCCTTGTTGTTGTGTTTTTATCCGGTAGTAGAGGAAGTAGGATTGTTTTAAGAGGACCAAATTAATTTCTCATTAACTGTTTCACGCCTGTTCCCCTGTTCAATGTTAAATGTGTTTGGTCCAATTTGCCAAATGGCACAAAAAATTAAATTCCTTGATATCTAAGAGTAACAAGGAAAACTTAGGTAACTATGTAACTCGCTGCTGTGGTGTCCATTGGATAATTACATTCCGAGGGATTTATTTCCTACTTCACAGGGAGTCAGCTTATGGCTCCCAGACAAGTATATAGACGGCGGCGCCAAAATGTCGCGACACTACAGCCTCCAGCTAAAAAAAAATTGAAAAAAATGAAAGCTTTAGGATTTTTGTGTACGATTTCAAACACAGAGGACAGAGCCCATAGACCAAGAGTAGGTACACAAATACAATGCAACAGAATACACACTATACCAACAAGTAAATTTTAGCTTTTTCTCCGGTTTCTTTTCCCGACAGTCGAGGGAACAGCTTGGAGGGTGGTGACGCAGTGAGTCCAGGGCGCACAATGAACCCGAATACTGTTATTTTTCAGTCTTGTGTAATAAAGCTTAGGGAGAAGGAGAACACTGATATTGAATTGGAAGGACGTGATGGCGTGTCCTTTATATTTTTATTTGTATATGCATAGATGAAACAAGAGAATCATGTGTCATCTCCAGTTCATTAGTTTTTCTTGCAACCAAACCAAATCAACCAACCCCGACCTGAAAAGCCTATGCCTTTGAATCGACAACCGGGCCTTCCATGTGGCGGTCGATGGTGCATTGCATTTGCCTGTGTTTTATGCAACAAAACACTTTGTGGCTTTTCCAAACCTACAGGGCGGACTCCATAACAATGTTGTTAATTTACAATAAAGCTGCATTGTGACTCTGGGATGGAATGACAATGATGGGGATGCTGGATGCTACTTTTGAAATAACATCTACATCTACACATTCATATGATGAACATTATTGTAGAATGAACGCAGGTACCGGGGTTAAATCGATACTTGTTTGGAATACCTAACTGTGATGTTTTGTTAGTGGTATTGATAGGTGAGTGTTTAAAAGTAGATTGAGGTCCACCCAATGACTTTATTATTCAAATTACCAAATCCTTTCAAAGGCAGAAGGGAGTTGATTTTATTTTGGTTTATTTTTGAAGCCACTATGCGGTCCAGACAATTTATTTTAATCAATACCAATTAATTTATTTCTTCTGTTGGATTGCATTGAATGAAATTAGTGGGTGGCGAGGTTTCATTGTTTTATTGAATAAATTCTTCTACAAAATTGTAAATAAATGTTTGTAAAATTTGAGCATAATAATAGCAACTTTATAATTAATTATTTGATTCTATGCCAAAATATGATAAAAACAAGGAAGTTATCGATTTTTCTCGTAGAACGTGGTTGCCTGTTAACCTCATGGTCACAGGTTCGATTCCTGCCGTAGTTCTATGTCATGTTTTTACTTCATTATCATTGATAACGATAATGAATGGTTGGGCCGCTGCTGGTTTACTCATTATATGTTGTTCAGGCATAACACTAACAACATGTGATTGAGTAAATACTAGTGTGCTCGACAAATATGACAACGAACAAAATAACAACCACCACCTTCAGTCCCAGTACCTCGCGCCACATACACCTTTCCATACACCTTTCCCTTCCCATCCTAACCTATCCTTCACGCCCGCGCTGTGTTGAACATATAAAGGGTACCTACACCAAAAATCCCCTTGAGCGAGAGCAAATTATAAAAAAAAGAGCCTAAATTAGCGCCTTGCGCAAGCTTCATCATTGGCACCCCTCAATTGCGGTTATTGGTGGAAGAAGTAATTTCCTCATTAGTCATTACCCAAGGGGTGGACTTCGCAATAAGTTTTTTACTATTTATTTTTTTTTTTTGAATTTGCTTAGCTGACTGGCTTGCTAAGCTTGTTTGCGGCGACAACAATTTTTCACCGTTTTTTTTTTTTTTTTTTTTTTTATTATTTTCAGCTCCTGATAGCATTTTTTTCAATTTTAACAAAAACTCTTTGGGAGACGATTGGCACTTCCACAGTTAGACTTATATAGATAGACATATCACTATTGTAAATAACTGAAACTGAATGTGTTTCATCTGTTTTACACACAGGAATACTTAGTTGCAATATTTGTCTAAAAAAATGCAGCAGTAGACTTTATACTTTGGATTAATTATAAATAAATTAGGCATTCATCAATCAACAAAAATGAAAACAAGAACACGTTAGACGTTATACATTTCACGTGAAGCGGACAACGAAATAAGTGTTGGGTGATCAAATGGACTTAGGTTTCGTTTATTTGTACCTAGTACTGTTGATTCTCAACATACTTATATCCAAAAGGATTTTTAATTTTAATGCCTGATGCTGGAGTTATGGACTTTTAAAGTTTCCCCAAGCGTTAGGGTAGGATTTTAAAAATAGATTTTTCTAAATTAAATCAAGAGAGATACATTTTTTTTATGATGAAACATATTCCCATATTCTTTTCGATTATTAAATCGGAAGTCGGATTTTATTTTTGATAAAAATATGATGTTAATATTTCAAATCAGATTTTAACCCTAGTTTACAACCCCAAAAAACTTACTACTTTTCTTGCCTGCAGTTTTAAGAGCATCTAATTGCTTAAATATGAATGAACTGCAGGCATACTTTGGGGTTTTCCTTTACATTGGAGCAATAAAAGATAGTCAACGCTGTCTACGTACACTTTGGGATCCAATACATGGCCACACAATTCTTCGCGCTGTGATGTCATTTACGAGTTTTGAGGAATTGAATTTATTTTTGCGATTCGATGATTCAATTGGCCGTCGCGGACAGTCAGCAGCAAAAAAAAAAACATTCTCCAGCCCGTTGAATTCCTTTTGAAAGAACTGAATCAAATTACATTCCCTCCGAAAATCTGACCATTGACGAGCAACTGAAAGCATTCCGTGGTCGCTGTAAATTTCGTTAATATATGCGAAGCATACCTGCTAAATATGGTATCAAGTTTTGGTGGCTCAATGAGAGTTCAATTGGATATCCATTGCAACATTCAATATACACTTTAAGTATAGGCCTTGGCCGTGGATACGGTGTTGTGATGTCATTGATGCCAAGATAATTCCACACCGGAAGGAATCTTACAGTGCATAACTTTTTTGGCACTAAAATTATTGGACAAAACAATTACTCTTCTTGTGACTATTCGCAAAAACAAACGCGACATTCCCAAACCATTTGTTGTCAAGGAACTTCTAAATGAGCATCATATACAAATCAAAATAAACAACAACAAACAATACCGTCCACTTTATTCTTCTCTTTTCGGATTTTCGTAGAACAAGGCATTGGTTTCATATGTTCCAAAACCCAGGAAACAAGTTGTGCTGCTTTCAACACAGCACTTTTTTGAAAAAGCAGTTTTTGGACCTCAAAATAAACTTCTCATGATATTGGACTGTAACAGAACAAAAGGAGGAGTCGACGTGTTTGACCAAATGGCAAATTTATATTCATGTTCTCGTCAAACCAATTGGTGGCTCATGGTTGTATTTTACAATTTGTTGGATGTTTCAGCATTAGCCACAGTTACTATTTTTCGCCATTTTAACCCTCCTTCAAGAAATATAAAGTTATTTAGAAACGAAAAGCTTATCCAACTAGCAGAAGAACTAATGGAAATGGAGTTGGATGGTCGTTCGCATCCTTCCATGGAAAAAATGTTATCCAAAGTTAGTCTTGATGCTCACCGCACTATCGGAAGACAATCGGTTTTTCGTTTATAAAAACCTTTTTATATTCTGGCCATATGCCACCTTCGTCCGAGAGCAGACGACACGAAATCGAGATCAACTTGCGATGTTTGTGAAAATCACATTTGTCATCACCACATCAAGACAGTTTGTACTAAATGTCTACCAGAACTTCCATCTATACCAGAATAATGTTACGATCGAAATGTTAATTATTACCTACTTGTAATTCATGAAAAATAAAATAAACACTAAAAAATTTGATTTATTTCACCTTTTGATCATTGTGGCAAGTGTGGATGACCTTTTTTCACACGAAATTTCCAAAAAATCAAGTTGAAGATCTTTGATAAAATAAGGAAGAAAAATATTCAGAAAAAAGAATTTTGTTCACTGATTTTTTATCCCAAAAGTCGAAAAACTGATTTTCAAAAAAGTTACAAACATTTAAAAGTCGTCTGGGGAGTATCACACCCCAGGATATAAACTAGGGTTAAAAAACATCGACTATTTTTTTTGTCTTAAAATTTAAGCATGTGGGATTTCTATCTCTTTTAGAAGATATGTAATTTTTAGTGGACTTCTCTTTTTCAAGATGGTGGATCTTCCGTAGTCCCGAAATTGTTTTTTTTTTTTGTTAATTGGGATAGCAACCTGAACCAAAACCATAAAAAAAATGTTTCCATTGGAAATACAATTTAATACGCTTATTTTGACAAATTTGATTCAGCTTACAACTTATAAATGTTGGAAAAAAATATTACGGTCTGCCAAACAGATTGTCAAAATTATGGAGCACTTTCCGACAAGTAACCAACACTGAGACACTTTTTTTTAAATGACTGTTTCTAAAAAAGTAAAAGTAAATAAAGTAAGTATTAAGGTGTAATATAAAGTAATATTAATACTTTTTTTTATACATATTAAAATAATAAGTAGGTATCAAGCAGACCTATATCAACGGTACGCACTCCTTCTCCAAGAGTGAGAAAGGCCGCTTTCTCGTAACTTTCTGGTACATAACTCCAAGAAAAGCGTTAAAGGCAAGTTGGTACACTGGTACACGTGGAATAAAAGAACAACGAAAATAAACTGACTAGAAATCACCAATAGTAAGGCATTAGTATTACCCTCACTTTTGTATGGCCTTCAGGGCTCTTCAAAAAAAAAAAAAAAAAATGGTTGACAAAAAAAACTGCTTTATGACAGCTTTTAAAAAACGCCTTTAGCTTTAGATGAAGCTAACAAAAATGCCATATATGTAGATTTACAGAAAAGTTGAGAACTATATGGTTATATTTCTCAAAATGCAATGTAAACACCATTAAATGCCTGTGGGATGTCCAGTATTATAGTTTGCTTCCTACCTCGTCGCCGTCAGTCGTTTGCAAAAATTTAACTTTGAAATATTTGGCAAAGTAAATATTGGCTGTATTTCCAAGCAATCTAACCCAACACACGAAATTGACGAACCTCAAAAATACCTAAACGATAGCATGTGTCATCAGCAAAGGAATTCGGTTATAACATTTTCTCCATAGTATGTGCCATCGCTGTGCGTATAAAACGTTGCATTAATTTTGTGTTTATCCTTGAAGCACAAAAATGACATTTTCGAGTTGAAGAATGTAAATTTGCTTGATGTTTGTAGTTTTGAGGTCAGGATGGGACATAATTTAATACAAACTAGTCTCCAGGACGGATGCAACTCACTCAGTTCACATTACCACATGCATCAGTGGTTAACCAGAATTGTTCTCAGACATTTTGATACCATTATATGTACATTCAGCTATGGGTCTTTCTCAGGTACGATAATGATAATAGCTACTGCAGTGAAAAATTAAAAATTTACAAGTTACTTCCATCAGCCTTTGGGGCTTTTTCAGTTGTCTTATTATTATCATCGTTTATGATATTGCCGTAACAACTCCGGCATCTGGCTATTATGTGTTAAGAATAACTCATAGAATAAAAATGTACTTCATTTTTGTGAAAGTAAATACATAATAAAGGTAAAAATAGAATGCTGGATCGTATGAACTTGCTCCTATTAAAGTACTTCATAAAGAAAAAAAAAAAATAACACAATTATTGAAAAATATGTCAAAGCATTAAATTCAAAAAAAAAAGATGCCATCGAAAAAATACAATTCTTAAAATCGCTGCATTGATTTTTCCCCAGAACTAATTTCTTGCGAAAAATTGGTACCTATGTATATGCTAGTTTTAAAAGTTTGGAAATAAATAAAAAGTAGTTTGTTCCTGTCATTTGAGCCGGCGCCATCCAGTTGCGCATCCCAAGGCTTCGGGGGTCCTGGTCTACGCCATCTCTCCAGCGCAAGCATGGTCTACGACGCTGCCGTCTACCATAGAATGTACCACAAAGGACTTTCCGAGCAAGTTCCTCTTCACTCCTGCGAGCTAGTTGCCCTGCCCACCGGAGTCTACCGAGCCTAATTTTTGTCACTATGTCTGCTTCAAGGTAGATTGCGTACAATTAACAAATTTAGGTATATTAAATTATAAATAATAAAATATTTTTTTACTTTTTCAATGTTGCTGAAAAATTCTAAATCTAAGATTTTTTCGGTTTGGAAATTAACAGCAACATGAATAAAAACAATTCGGAAGATCAAGGATTAGATAATTATTATAAGATATATGTATATGAAATAAAACCCATTTTGTTTTGGGTTGCACCATTTTATCTGTGGAATAAATAAAATAATACTCCTGTTTCTATTGGATATTGAATCGCCTTCTGTTTTTAATATCGTTTTGTTGAAGTATACTCTTCCGCTATTTATTTGAATTCTTTGGCTGTGAAGCCGTAAGAAATTCATGAGCTAACGCACTAATCCCAAAATTGAATTGTTCTACACTGGGGTTGATTGAATTGTTGTTTGACTGACATTTGACAATTTCAACTGATGGGTCACAAGGGGATGACAAAAAGGACTATTATGTACCTACCCTTATTATGTAATGCTATCGTTCTTTTTCCTTAAAAAGGTTTGGAAACACTACCAAACAAATACCAATCTACCGCAACCTTTATCGAAAAAAAACATCAACCATGTTTCATCCCAGACGTCATGAGACCACAGATTATTTTCATGCAGTACACAAAATACGTTTGACAATCAAGTACAGGGTGTTTAACTACAGAGCTTACATTTTCGAGATTTCAGCGTTATGTGTTACAGTGAAAAATATTTGAGCGGAGACCTGGCAAAATATGTTCGTCTTGTCGAACTGAATATGATGTCAATATACCCCCGATATCTCATTTCAGGGCGGAAAAACCGTTATTTGGTTCATTTTGAATATACTAGTCTAAAATTTCGCCATTTCTTAACCGAATTTATTTTTTTAAATTTTTATAAAGAGGAATATACCTTTTCAGCCATATACTATATGTCCTGTGGAGAAAGTAATTCATGGTTTTAGAGTCAAAAGAATTTCGAAATTCTATTTTTCTGAAAGCTTATTATATTCCGTGTGAAATAAAATTTGTTTGAAGAAAAAATATTGAAAAATGACTGAGTTATTTAAACTTTAAGATTTTAAGCCATTAATTAATATTTCTTTTCTACGAGAAATTATGTAAAATGATCATTTTGCGGAGAGAGACGCGTGGGATTATCTATGGTTTATTTTGCAGAAATCTTGCAAATCTTATAGTCTTAAATCCACTACAATTAAGTCAACAAAATAAAAAATGGCATTTTTATGTTTGAATTGAAAATTTTCAAAATCGAATAACAAACAACGAAAATGCGAATATTTTCATTCCAAACATTTTATTCGCTTGAAAAATTTAAAGATGCAGAATATTTGCTTCATAATAATATACCAGTTCAATATCCGTAAGCGCACGTAAGTTCAATACGGGTTGTCTACCAATGTGTTGTTGAGAAGAGAGAAGAAAATTGATCGCATTTTTTGATTATAATATAATTATGCGCTGAAGCGGAACCAATGGATTTGCTATTTGCCTTTTTAATTTGCTTTCTTATCAAATGGAAAATCAATTAAGTTTTTTGTGTTAGTTTCAAATTGAATCTATTTTATTGCTTTTAATTGTTTTATAACGTATCTTAAGTGGTACGTGTTCAATCAAAAACTCAAATAGGAAGAAAGTATCTAATGATGGGAAAAAAGCGTATATGTATGTAATTTGTGCTATATACTTGGAGCGGAAAGTATTTTTATCAAGCTATAAAAGTATCTATTAAAAGTCAAACATTTCCGCTTTGTCACTTCACATTAAAAGAGAAATCGCAATGATGATAAAATATTTGAATATGTTTTAAGCAAAGTTAATCACAGTGGTGTCAAGCAAAGTTAATCACAGTGGTGTCAAGTGTTCAAAGAGAGTGGTTGTGCTTGTGCAGTGCTTGTGTCCCTTGTCGTTATTTTTTTTTTTTTTTGTCCCGTCTAAGTCCGTCGCGTCCGTTACCAAAAAACAATCCATACAAAATACAATAAACACAAAACAATAAAAAGAATAAACACAAAAATAAACATAAAATAAATATTAAAATTAAACAAGTGTTCAACAACAACAAAAACAACACAAACAAAAAAAATGCACCCACAAAAAAGGCAAAAAAAAAATACCCGATAGCCACAAGAGCGCAGTGAGTACATAATTCCATCATTCCCTTCTCTTTGTTTCCCCTTCGTACAGTTGATGGGTTATCATATGCATTGCATTGCATTGAGTTTTTTTTTTTTTATACTTATTCAATGTAAGCATATGATATTTCGTCAATAACGGATTAAAGATTTGCTATTTGAATTCCAGGGCCGGATCGATTCACGCTGCCATTAAGGCATAACACTAATAGTGGCGCTGAATCGTGAAGAATTCCTGTATTCAACTTAGTATTTCTTTTGATATCGTCTGTTTTGGTCTTTTTCATTCTTTTACGTGTAATGATTGACAATTTCAGTGTTGATTATTGCAATATTCGTGGGCTAAGAATTAATTTTCTTGCTGCGTACATCCACACTGTTTCGAACAGGCCAGCTGTATTGGCACTGAGCGAAACCCAAGTAGGTGAGAATTCCGACCCTACTGAATTTTTTATTCATGGGTATTGCTTAGTGCCTTTATTCTTCTCCCACCACGGTCTCGCCGTCTACATTAGAAATGATGTTGCTTATCAACTCTTACCACAATATGGACGCTGCTCCAACCCTTTTTTCAATTTTATGTGGTTTAAGTTTTCCGTAAATAAGCACATCATTCACTACTGCTTTCTTTATCGAAGCCCAAATTTGGACAGAGCTTCAACTTCTCACGAATTTGACGCTCTGTCTGACTCCATTCAAAGAATTGTATCCCTGTATCCTCACACTGAAATCGTTATTACGGGCGATTTCAATGTACACAATTCTTCGTGGCTTCTCCATTCGGGCCAGACAACACCCGAAGGAATGTGTGCTGAGATCTTTGCTGAGTTTAACCACCTTACTCAGCTTGTCACCGAGCCCACTCGAATATCGGATATTGATGGCCAAGCGGAAAATACTCTTGACTTGTTCCTTACGACTGACCCTGATAAATACACTATCAATGTATTAACGCCTCTAGGCAGGTCAGACCATAGTATTATATCTGCAAATTTCTCGTGTCAAACAAATCCAGTTAAAGAAAGAGCTCCGAAGAGAACCGTATGGCAATACGAGAAAGCCAACTGGGACGGTCTCAACAACTTTTACCGGATCTTTAACTGGTCACTATGTTTCCTCGATAGTGACGTAGACTCCAGCACAGATATGATTACTAATATGATTATTGTGGGTATGAAAACTTTTATCCCGAATAGGGTTAAAAGCATTAAACCTAAGGAAAAGTCATGGTTTGATCCAAGCTGTAAAGAGGTTATCAGGGAAAAAGATGTAAAGTTCCGGTGTTTTAGAGCCAACCCAACTGAGGAAAACCGGAACAAGTTTAAACAAGCCAGGAAGGCCTGCAATGCCCATATTCGAAGGACCAAATTTTTGCATGACCAAAAATTAAGGCAAAAAATACTGCAATGTCCCAAAGGCAGTAAGAATTTTTGGTCATTTGTGAAAAATATGAAGAATTCTTCTTCTTCCTCGGTCCCAACGCTCGTTGACAATGACACTCCAGTTGTTAGCTCTCTCGCAAAAGCTAACGTTTTTGCTAGGCAGTTCGCCTCCAACTCTTCGCTGCCAGAGAGTGTCATGACTCCTCCAGCTCTTGAGCGCGTCAATGATTCTATGGGACAAATCTTCTTCCGCACTCGTGCTGTGGCGAGAGTCCTAAAGAATCTCAACATACATAAATCCGCTGGTCCGGATGGTATCCCCGCTATTATTCTGAAGAGGTGTTCTTCCACGCTGGCAAAACCCTTGCGTAAGCTTTTCCATCTATCCTATTCTTCTGGGCTCGTTCCGAGCAGTTGGAAAACAGCATTTGTCCAGCCAATCCCAAAAAAAGGCGAATCTTCTTCTCCCTCCAATTATCGTCCGATTGCACTTACGTCCCTTCTTTCTAAGGTCATGGAAACGCTGATAAACTATCAGCTCAAGAAATATCTCGAAGACCGAAAGCTTCTTAATGACCGGCAGTACGGCTTTCGCAGCAACAGGTCCACTGGTGATCTGATGGTTTATCTCACCGAACAGTGGAACAAATCTATACATCGTTTTGGAGAAAGTAAGATTGTTGCACTTGATATTTCAAAGGCATTTGATAAAGTCTGGCATCTTGCTCTTTTATCGAAAATGCGTGCTTTCGGTATCGATGAATCCCTTCTTCGTTGGATTAGAAACTTTCTTTCGAACCGTTCCATACAAGTTGTATTGGACGGTTTCAAGTCTGAAACCCATAATATAAATGCTGGTGTGCCCCAGGGCTCCGTTTTGTCTCCAACCCTCTTCCTCATTTTCATTAATGATCTTTTGTCTGTAACATCTAATCCAATAAATTGTTTCGCCGACGATAGCACCCTTAGCTTTTCTTATTCGTTTCCAGACTCACATCCCTCCTCTTCGGATGTGGAACTGCAGCGGCAAAATATGATAAGCTCATTAAACTCTGACTTAAACAGCATTGTACAATGGGGAATTAAAAACCGCGTAGAGTTTAATGCTTCGAAAACCCAATGCTGTCTTGTATCGTCGAAGCGAGATATACCCCCCTTGCCACTGTCCATGAGTGGCACTTGCATCAACGAGACCGAACATCTCGAGATTCTCGGTATGTGCATCACTGACCACCTCTCGTGGAACGAGCACATATGCGATGTCGCCAAAAATGCCGCAAGATGTTTGGGTTTCTTAAGACGGTGCAAGAAATTTTTTTCCCCGTCTGATCTGGCTATTATCTACAAAACCTACATCCATCCAAAGCTTGAGTACAATTCCCACCTCTGGGCTGGTGCTCCAGTTACTTACTTAAGCCTCTTAGATGGAATACAAAAAAGAGCTGTAAAAATGATTGGTGATAGAGAGATCACCAACTCATTCACCTCTTTAGACCACCGTCGTAACGTTGCGTGTCTCTCCTTGTTCTACCGTTACTTCTACGGTAATTGCTCTAGTGAAATAGCCAGTTGCATTCCTCCCCTCAAACAATTCGCCCGTAATACTCGCGCTTCTAGGAATGCCCATCAGTTTACCCTCGAGCCCAACTTCGGACGTACTCTCAAGTATAGGGAATCATTTTTTAGCCGTACTACGCGAATGTGGAACTCTCTTCCACACTCTGTCTTTCCCGATCATTGCAATGTTCAGGAATTCAAGACCAATGTACATCGACACCTCCTTTCCAACCCTTTCCCTTCTTCCTAATGCACTCACTGTGTCTCTGGCACAAAAAAGGGTATAAAAAATCCCTTGTGTGGGTGCAAATTATAAAAAAAAAAAAAAAAAAAAATCTTTGTGAAGCTAATCAACTCAAGGCATTAAAAAGTAATATTCGACTAACTTCAATGTATTTTTATAAAAAGTGGAAGTCAGGCGATTTCAGGAAAGAAAGATTCCTTTTAAAGTTCAGAAAATGGATCGATTTGAACGACATTATTCTTCTGAATAATATTAATATCGCCGAAAGTGGTTTTGAAGTTCTTGAATATCGGTCTAAGTCTGGAAGGCCAAAAAAAAGTTTTGAAAATTGTGTTGAACACTCTAAACGTGCCAAAGTTCGCCATCTTTTAGAGTCAAGATCTCCTTCTGAGCTAGTGTACCTACCCTACCTAAGTATCTACACGTGCGAGTGGGAAACGTCTGGTTGCTGATGTTATTAAGAAATAAGAACGTTTCAAAAAGACCCTGAAGCTGCCAAAAACTTTCAGGCATGTGAGAAGAAGAAAAATCAAGTCCAGTCTTACAGCAAAGAGGAGGCTTTGGCATTATATGTAGATACCAAGCTTTCCTACTATTATTATACAATTCTAAGAAAACAATCAATAGAGAAGGGTCATTTACGCTATCCTTCATATTATAGCCTACGTAAAGCTGAAAAAGGCTATTTTCCTTCTGAAAGCTCTAATAGTTTAGATGAAACAAGTGCTTCCATAAATGTTGAAGACATAGTTTGTCATACAGCTAAGCGCTTGATAATAGTGAAAGAGTCTGTTATTTCATAAAGTGTCCCCAATGATTCCACATTGACTCTGATTTGTAAATGGGGTGGCCATGGCAGCTCAGCTCATAGCAACTATAAGCAAAGTTTTCAGTTTCATTGAATCCCAAAAATATATTCAAGAAACTGTTTTTTTTTTGTTGTTTCGTTTTTTCATAGTTTTTATTTTTTTTTGTTTAGGTTTTTATTTTTTTGTATATTTTTTAATTTTATTTGTAATTTTTTGTCACAGAAACATGCGTCTGATTTTTTGTTTTGCAAAAATGTAAACTACTTTGCTTTTGAATTCTTTTGAAAGCATTAATGTTTTAAAAAGTTCTTTTCAATTGAAAGAATGTCTAAGATCGAAAGCCTTGAATCGGCAATTCGGTTATTTGAGTATTTAATTCTTTTTAATGCACTCATTGACATCTCAGTTGAGACTGTTGAAAGGGGAATAGTTAAAAACAATTCCTAAAGGTTAAACGTTTCAGAATACACATTTTCCAGGCCGATTTCAATAAAGAAAGTCATAGATTCAGAGGTTTTAAATGTTCTGAACGATCGGAATAAATTATTTGAAGTTCATTCTTTATTTTTTGGAATCGAAGTATTTTTTGTATTTTTTAATAACATTGGTAAGGAACGTTAGGGAATTTTTTTTTTCAAAAATAACGAACCGGTTTTTATCGAGTAATTCGACGAATGTAACTTTCTTGCGATCACAAAATAAAAATTCCAAAGGGAAACCATGTCAACTATACCAACTATGCTGGCACTGGCAGCAGGCAGTAAAAAAAATAATAAATTACAATTTTTTTCCTTTATTTATTGTTTTCATCCTCACCAAAGGCACAGTAGTAGCCTACAAGCTGTACCGAGAGCATTTAGGCAAAGTATGTGTGAATGTGTTAGTTGTCCAGTGCATTTTTAATGGGATGGAGCATCTATGGATGCATTAGTTGTTGCTTTAGCTCAAATAGACCAAATTGCTCAAACCAATTTGAGGTGGGTTCACTTTTCAAAAAAAAAATCCGTTGAATTCAAAAATTGGAAAACAAATATAGTTAAAATGTCTTAAATTTTTTTTTTTTTTATATTTCTCATACATTTATTAGATCGGTCAGTTTATTCATCCCATCGGAAAGAAAAGATTTGTCAACTCCTTCAAAATAGCAGAAATTGCTGACTTCACTTCCTTATCGTCGGTAAATTTTCTTCCTGGAACCTCTTCTTTCCAATTTGAAAATAAGTAAAAGTCAGGAGTTGCCAGATCTGAACTATAAGAAGGGTGATTCAATATACCGAACCCACTGGAACTGGAACGTTGTTGTACAAAAGCAGAACACCTCTTGTCCATTTTCCTTTGATGGCTTCTTTCAATTGATGCAGAAGTTTTTTTTTGTAATCGATCAGCAAAATCCCCTCCAAATCCCAGAAAATAGTAATTTCTCCAGCCGATTGTGAGACCTTGAATTTCTTAGGGGGTGTCTTTTTGATCCACTGCATTTACTCTTGTTTAACCTCAAGGTCAGTCACAATTTGGCCGATAAGTTCAGCGCTGCTCCCGACACAGGCCTTCAAAAACTTAAGTGAACACTTCACTCGCTGCCGCTTCTGAACTGATAAAAGCAATCTCGAAATCCATCTTGCGCTGACCTTAGACGTCCCAAGATGATCGTTTAAAATATTCAAAATGGTTGTAGGCGATACACCAACCATTTCTGCAAGTTGTTTCTTCATTAACCCATAATCTACCAGAACATTTTGCCATCTTGAAGAAAAATTAAAAACATTTTGCAGTGTATCTGACCAACGGTAAATCGTACAGAGATGAATGATACCTTTTTGGAATCAGTAAAATACAGCCATATCATTTTGTTTTTCAGGTACTTCGTTGAAAATGGATATGGAAACAGCTGATTTAACAATAGCCTTCATTTATTATCACTTATGATCTATAAAGAAAATAATTATTTGGGTCTCGAGACTTACTTAAGTTGTTATTGTATGCATGTATTTTAATGATATATACATTATACATATGTTTTTTTGATCCGAAGTCGTAAACGACAGCAAAATATACGACACGACTAGGTTTGTATTCCATTTGTCGTTTTCAATGTTTGTCACTCGTTTCGTTGTCGTGTGTAAATGTCAAACGTCGTTGAACGGTTTCATTCTGCATTCTGTAGGTCGAACAAAAGCGACATAAATAAAAAATGCGACGGTATCTCTCGTTCAAAAATTTGTTGACGGCAGAACACAGAAGGATGGAAAATCAAAATCGCAAAACAGTAAATATTTTTGTTAATTTATTTTATAAAATTTATTGTTATTGTTTATATTTTCAGTTGAAGTTAACAAACCAAAACCAGTTCCAAGTTCTTGTCGAACTGATGGAGAGGCATGAACAGTTGGCAAGAGGTTTTTTAAAAGGGATCAACAAAGTCGATGTAAAAATGGAATGGAACTCCATAGCAGCGGAGATTAACAGCAAAGGTCCTCCATTAAGAGATGGTTGGCAAAAAGTTTGTTATATATGTTTTAATACATAGACAACAAATCTCATATTTACTTTTTCAGTTCTGGGCCGACATGAAATTCAAAGTTTAAAAAAAAATTATCCATAACACTAAGGAAATCAATGCAACTGGAGGGGGCCAAACCAGCTGCACATTTTATCGCCACTGGAAGATGCTGTGGCAAATTTACTGAATTATAAAAAGTGGTTGAACCGAAGTGGAATTTCCATTGGTGTATCCCAGCCCCCGACTAATTTCTTGTCAACATGTACAATGTACATCAACACTGGCTGCCGCTGAAGGGCTGAAGACACTTCTTCTATTCAATATATAGAAGATAATTTTGCCGAATTTCAAGATTTGGAGCAGAATAACCGGGAACAACATCAGGAGCAGCAACCTCAGGAACAGCAACATGGGGAGCAGCAACCTCAGGAACAGGAAAATGTAGACCCTGCTGGAAAAAAACGACGGTATGCTTCCGCTTTTAGACAGGAAAGATCTAAACTTCTTGGCAAGCAAACTGTTCTCCAAGAAGTAACATTGAATGGTATTAATGAAAGCCTAAAAAAAATAGAAGGTCATATAAGCGAAAATGAAAGATACATAAGAAAGTATAAAACGCCTAAAGATCCAAGAGGAAAAACTTGCAATAAACAAAAATGAAATGGAAAGAAAAGAAGAAAAAAGAAAAGAATCTAATAAAATAAAGATGTTGGATATAGAAATAAAGAGGTAACAAATAGAAATTGAAGAAAAAAAGCTTGCAGCACACAAGTCACCAGATAAAAATAAGTAAACAATACTAGAGTTAACAGCTCATCTCAGTGCATTGTGATTACCTACATTGTTTTTATTATCAGTTCCTTTGTTATTTTTTTTACTAAGTTCGTGCATACATAAGATAGTTTTAAAATATTTTTATTTTGATAAAAAGAAAGACAGTATGTTCTCAAGTGCATTGATTTTGAAACACTTCATAGATGCCCACAGGATGATGAAAGTATTGAAAGGTATTTACATATTTATTTATATTTTTATTGGGTTTTTAACTTGGAAAATTTGGGCAGCCTAACTTTTGTTTGAAAATTTCTAATTGATTCGTCAGCCATTTATAAATACAAAATGCCACAGTTTTTAAATATTATTGATCAAGCAACAATTGTTATTTTTTTCATTTTATACCAGAGATAGGCAAAAAAGCATTGGGGCATATTCATAGTCAAACTTTAGACCCGAGTTCAACTGGCCTTGAGTCTAAAGTTAACTCAAGGGTTAGAAACAGCTGCTATTCATAAAGAAACTCACAGCTCTGTTCAGTAAAAAATGGAATTCTACTACAATTTTAGTACTATTGCCTGTAAATCCATTGAAATCCAATCCATTTTTTGACATATAGAAAAAAACAACTTACCCAAAGAGTCAGCAGTTTTTACAGTTTGAGCTCCAGTTAATTTTTTGGACCCGGGGCTTAATTGTACATATATGAATAACATATTTTCTAGGTAACTTTAGAAGAGACAAGGAAACAACTTGTCAGACAACTATGAATATGCCCCTTTCTATCTTTTTCCATTGACTAGTTATCTGAATAACCAGTACTATTCCCAAAAAACCAAAATATAATTTTCCAAAGGTTTTTGGCGTGCTGAATCCGAATCTGAACTCTAAAAAATTCCAGCACATTAACTACATTAACTATTAATTGTTTCACTCAAAACATTTTTTGGAAAACTTTAGCTTCATACAATTGTATTTAATATCAATTGGGAATAAACTTTTATTAATATAAATTGTGGCAAAAATAATACAATTCCAGAAGAGTCAATTCTAAAATTTGAAACATTATTTGGAAGCCTTTATTAATGAACTGAAAAAACTCCTGATCTTATAATTTTGAAAAAAAAATTAAAACTCGAACTTATGAATTTTATTTGCCTATACAGCTCTCGTGATTCTCTGCGCATTTTCTTTTGCTTGGTAGAAGGTAAAGATATTAAAATAAGTCCTAGCCGTAATTTAGAATAAGTCTTTTGTTAAACATTTTATTTATTGTTGAACAATTTATTAAACCCTGTTTTTTAACTAGATTAAATAAGTCGTAGTCATTAAACAAACGCCCACTTAATTCATTAAACCGTGTTTTTAAATTAGCTTTAGTTAAAAAAAATAAAGTTTTCATGTGTACCTTAGTTTAAGAAATGAATAAAAAGAATACGCTCTGAATCTTTAAATTCAAATTGATAAATAAAGTTTTGTATTGCATTATTTAATTTTTTAATTTTTATTTTCTTAAAAATCCCCAGCGGAGAAATATGGAGGGTTAAACTTAATCTAGCACAGCTGAAAAAAAAGTCACAGGGTTTGTAATAAACATGTTCCCATTGAAAACAGACACCGAAAACGTTTACCTGTAACAGCTTTGCAAGATTCTGTTAACCAAGATTCCCCTGGTTTGAATTCTGCGTGTCCTGCAGAAATTCATGTAATGGAAGATTTTGGATATATGTAATAGTAGATATTTGGGACCCAGGATTTCTCAACCCAAACGGCTCTACGAAATTAGGCCCCAGGAAATAAGTTCCCAAAAGAAAAAATGAAATAAGGCGCTAAATTGGGGTATTTTATCATAATGAAACTATGCCCCAATGAAATAAAGCCCCACTCAAATGAAAAAATGCCCAAAAAAATAAATTAAGGCCTCAACTTTTTTTGACTTATTTTTAGATAAATGAAATAAAGCCCTAATTTAGTTTTTCATTTAAGTTTATTTTCGAAAAAGAAATTACATCCCAAACCATCAAACAAATACTTGGAGTGTATCCTGCACAATTTCCCTGCAAAAACAACACTTGTAATTATCATGTCCTTCAGCAATAGACTCTGCTTGGATTTTAAGGTTGCATTCAATACAAACTTTTAAATTCCTACAAGGCAACACAACAATATTGGCCCGTAAGTCTCTGCAGATGACACAAACGTTTTCAACAGCAGGGCTGTCATCGTTAGGGCTGAGGTTATAAGGGCTTTGATCTACTTCACGGGATTCTTCCTCATCAAAAATATCTTCCTCTGAAAGCATGTCCACACATATTTCATTTTTTTCGTACACCATCCTTAAAAGAAAGGAAGCAAAGGTTAATTTTCCCTGTCTTTATCTTTTTTTGCCGATGAAATTTCTGCCAAAATTGAAAATTGTCGGCTTTTGAAGAAATCCTCATCTCTTATTACGGTGACGAAAGTTGTACGAATGTTTTCCTTATAAACGGAAAAGTTTTCACATCCAACCTAAAAATTGAAAAAATAAATATCAAACAGAACAAATTGAACCAGAAATTAAAAAGTACTTTTCGAGTCCAGTATTTTTCAAAATAATTTAAAAATGATGACGATGAGAAATTGTTGTTGAACTCCATCAATAAAATCGTGGATTTTATATCCCGAAATGCTAACTCAATCATTATGGGTGGCAGCAGAGGTAGAGCCATTATTTTATGGAACATCAATGAGGCCGCGGCCGGTTGAAGCTCTAATGTATTGAAACAACGCGTGTCTGCTTCGCATATTACTCCTTACAGCCTGACAAAAATGAAACCTTAAATTTTAGGAAAAAAAATTAATTTAGAATTTGTACAATTTAATTTATTTAAAGAGCAAATATTTACCATAATACAATTTATTTAGTGCTCGGGAAAACATTTTTGACGGCTTGTGTCATTCCCTGCTCATTGCTCATTGAAAGAGTCGTCGTCATTTTCGTGGTTGTGGTCCACATAATTTTTAGCATTCTCACATGTTCCGTCTGGCAATAGAACTATTCTTGCCTTACAATAACTTCTCCAGCACACATATTTAATTAAGTCTTTATAAACAGATTTGTTTTATAAATCATTTTCTGGATAGGAACATGCATATACTTTACACAATTCATTTTTAATAAACTTATTAAAAAAAATTTCAAAATGCAAGAACTCTACTCTTCGTTATACTGATTTTACCAGAGTGACAAACATCATATCGGCTTAACATTGAAACATTATTGCTGGCACCACACTAAGCGGTACTTAAGCAGCTGTGGGTCCCCGATTAGCGGATTTTGACATCATTGACAATGTTATTTTAGCATGTTCAAATTAGGTATGAAATAAGGCCCCACATTTTTTTCTTAAAATACAATGAAATTAAGCCAAAAAACAATTTGGGATTTTATTTCTTTGGGGCCTTATTTCATAATGAAATTATGCCCAAAAAAAAATTAAATAAGGACCCAAAAAATGATATATGACCTCAAAAATATCTCAAAAATTTTGTTGTTGTTGTTTTGTGTATCTTTTTTCCTGATATTTATGTTTGTGTGTTTTTTTATAAATATTGTTCAATTTCGGCTGACGAAATGGCCTTAGAAACTCATTTTGACTATAATAGAAAGACAGATTTAGTTGAACGCTAAGAAGATCTAGGCGATGACCAATCCCGCTCAGCTTTGCCCGGAAAAAGTGTTTAAGTCATTGTGGCTCAAGGAATTGCAAAGAGATGGCAACATCCTTTAGTATACCCCCTTCACTTTAAAGAAACTCTTATTTCAGGATATAACTGCGTTGCATGAAAACAACTTATGTCCAGTGCAGTTCGTTTGCGACCAGGGCCCAAACTTTGGACTGTGCCATATTCTGTTACCAAAAATTCTCCTGGTTTGAATCTTGTGGGTCCTGCAGAAATTCATTTAAAGGAAGATTTTGGATATAATAGTATATCTTTTGGGACCCAGGATTTTTCAACCCAAACATGCTCTGCGTTGAGAAACAACACGCCAAGAAAGGTAAAGTTGAGGGAAAAAATTCAAAACTAAATAAAAGAAATTTACAAATGCAACCAGAATTTGATCAAGCTATTCGGTCAAAAGATCGATAATTTTATCCCTGAAAAAAGAAACTGATTGTCGGAAAACTAAAGTAGATCGACCAACTCAGATCTAGAAAAATTGGGTTATTAGGAGATAATAGTTTGAGGAATTTTGATAGTCCTCCTGAGTGACGTATGTATGTATAATACCTACTGATATAAAGATGTTGGCACTTTCGATTCTTTTTATTTTCCTGTTGAACATAGGTTTTAAAGCCGTTGTTGGATCTTCCATCCGTAACAACCCTTAGAGATTTTATTTCACCCTGGTCCAAAACTCCAAGTAACAAAGATTTAAATGTCAGAAGCCTAGTGCTTAAAATGAGTGAGAGTCAGCTTCCTCATATTTATAAATATTGTTCAATTTCGGCTGACGAAATGGCCCTGGAAATTTATTTTGACTATAATAGAAAGACAGATTTAGTTGTAGGCTAAGAAGATTTAGGCGATGACCAATCCCACTCAGATTTCCCCGGAAAAAGTGTTTTAGTCATTGGGCTCAAGGAATTGCAAAGAGATGGAAACATCCTTTCGCATATTATTTCGTTAGGAATAGTTGCCCTCTTCACATTAAAGAAACTCTTATTTTAGGCTATAACTGCGTTGCATGAAAACAACTTATGTCCAGTGCAGTTGCGACCAGGGCCCAAACTTTAAAGGCTTGGCCAGGATTCTGGAAACAAGTCCCGAAAAAACATATTTTGAGGTCATCAATTTTAAAATATTTTTTTTATAATGTTTCACATCTTCTTAAAAGTGCTTGAAACTGCTTGCTTAAAAATAATATCATTTTTTTCGAAGAGCAGAGCAGAGAGCAACATGGAATGATATTCAGTATTTGTATGTCTATTGTGCAAATGAATATTAACTAGGTGTTAAGCTGAACATTTGAACCCCAATGACAATAAAAGTTTGACTTGCTGCGCACGTTTTTAGAAATACCGATTATTCGGCATTTAGTACTCTTTATAAGTATGACCATAGGACATCTACAATGATGAGTACAGCTAAATTTATTTTATTTTTTGGAGATAGCTATATTTGATCTTTTTAAAACATCACAACTACAGGTTTTACATATTTTAAAAACAGTTAGTATCAAAATTAACTTCTGACACCATGCCGATTCATTGCTTAGTTCGCGTTGTAAATACTGAGGGCAGAGATGTTACCAGCACTTTTTTGTTTATAAAAGGTTGGTTCCTAAACATACAGTCCCTGCGTGTTCGTTATGGGAACATATGCAGCCTTCTAGTTTTGAGTTTTTTACTTACTACGCATATAAACCAAGACTGTTTCTTGGTTTTTTTTTGGAAAAAATAGATCTTCGGGTGGAAATAATACCCGTCCTAGCTGTCATCAATTTCAAAGCCGTTTTCAAAAGCTTTCGGGTATCCAATACCTAGAAGTTGTTAGAAGAGGTAATTGTACAGTAGAAGTAGAAAATAGTGAGCTAGAAGTTTTTTCGTCAGGTAGAAATTTTAGAGTTGATATAGATTGGTTAAGGTTTGAGCAGCCCCGTCAAGAGGGGGGAAAGGGGGGGGGGGTAACTTTCAAATTAATTTTATTTTGAAAATTTTTAAAGTCAAAATAAGGGGCCCTTCAACTAAAAACAAAACAAAAATATTTATTTCGGTTTCTTTTCTTCTATTTTTGTTTCTGCTGGGATTAGATTCGGTTTCGGGGGACAAACAAAAAATTATTACTTCCGTTAATTCCTACCAATTTCATGCTATTCGTAATTGAAACTAGAACGTACCTATCAGTAGGCATGAACTCTGGAAAAAATGGTAAATATCGGGGGGGGGGGGGGGGGGGCTGAGATTTTTCCGTCCCGGGCCTGGAATTCCTCTCGACGGCCCTGGGTTTGAGCAAGATGTTGGTCCTGATAGCATTTCGAAGATTGTGTTACCTAACGACATATGTAAGTGGAGAAGAACACATCAATTTGTTTATGTTTGTAGATGGCTTTATCGGAGATGTTTTCAACAAACAGGTTCAAATCATTTACCAATAGTGTCAGAGACTGTCCCGTCCGAGAGTTTATATTTTACAATAAAGAAATAAAGAAGCAATTCTACAACCGAAACGTGCGTCGGTGCTCTACCTCCCGCGTTCGTGGAATACATGAGGCATCTCGACAATGTCTTTGTGGAAAATTTTTCCAGGTTGTGTCATGTTCATGGAACTGTAGAACACTTCTTCCAAACTCTCCAGTTTGATAAACCTTATACTTGCTGCGAAAATATAGATTCACATCTCGTTTTAAGATTTTTTATTAGAGTTAGAATTCATTTTGTTCTTAGAACAATAAATAAAAGATGTAAGGAACCCAATTTCACGAACAAAATGCTAACAATAATGCATTTATAATTTTCATTTTATTTAATAACATAATTATAATTACATTATCACTAGTATAGTAATAATTTTAGTATTTTATTGTTTTTTTTTTTAATATATTATGTTTAGTATACAAAGTACGTTATTTAAAAATTTAAAAGCTTGTTAAATGTTTAAGAAATTGGCCATCAGTCTTCTTGACGACGAGACATGGTGAGGAGGACAAATGAATACCTACATACATACGAAAAAGTTATTGATTTTTTATCTTTTTTTTTCTTTAGTCATTTGAAACTCTGTCCGAATCAGGGCTTCGATAGAGGAAACATTAATGTATGATGTGACTGTTTACCGAGAATTTAAATCTAAAATTATCTAAATTAATTTAAATTAAGGAATAATCACTGCGCTCTGTTGGCAAATTTTTTTTAGACATTGTTGTTGTTGTTTTTGTTGCGGCACTGATTTATTATTTTTTTTATGTTGATATTTTTTGTGCGTTGGTTATTTTTTTTTTTGTATATTTTGTTTTTCTTTTTTTTTATCATTATTATCTATTATTTTTTGCTATTATTTTTATTTAATGGTGCGGACACTTTGCGACTAGACAATCGCGTCAAAACGGTGGGGACGAGGGGGCGACAAAAATGCGCAAACAGAAGTAGCACACGCGAAGGTGACCTTTTCCATGCAACCTGCAGCGACATTTAAAGTTTTCTGTAAGTCCTCACATAACTTATATTCTGATAGATTTTACAAATATTATTTTGTTACATTTTTTTACTAGAGTTCATGGGGCTAGCTTTATTATTACCACTTTAAACAAAAAAAGAAATGTCATTAGTTTTTAAATAACAAAGAAACTGCATCGCCCACTACTATGACCTTCAAATTACAATAAATGAAAAGTGAATAATTAGTAGTTACTTTCGTTTTTGTTTTATTTTGGCATGTTTTTCTTGTTTTGCTTCAACCTACATGCACACTTCCACTTTTTTATTTTAAGGCTCAATTTATTAATAAAATATGATTATGTTTCGTTTTATTCCACAGAAAAATGCATAAATCAACTATTAAAACTCTATCAAAAATCGTCAATTTCAGTATTTAATACATTACTAGCAATCCAAAGTTAGGAAATGTATATTTGTTTGCATATAATAACATAAACAATAAAATCGAAATAAAGAATTGTAATACCTATTGCATTTGTTATAGTTTTCGTTGGCACCTACATAATTTATATATTTTACAAAAAAAAAAAACAGTTGAGATCATTTATCCAAGCAAGTAGTAAACCGTTTGCCAGACCCAGTTGTGGCAGTGGAAACGAAAATGTTAAACAATGGCAGAGGTTCTTTATATAAGACCGGGAGGCGACCGTAAGATTACCTATCCAATCGGGCGACGCAGAATAGGTAGCTATATGGGATCGATAGATTTTAGGCTACTGATCAAGAATCTGCTGGTCGGACAAACCTTTTCAGGGAACTTTAGGCGGGAGAGGGCTACTTCCGGTACGATTTTTTGCGCCTTACCCATCTAATCGGGAATCCGAAAATTTTTACTGTTTGTAGCTAGAACTTTTAGTGTATGTAGATTCTAAAACGCTTGATCGGACAAGCAATATCAGGGAGTAAAGGTTTGTCCGACCACTTCAAAAAACGAGAATTTTGGGTCCAACCTATCCAATCACGGTCATGAATGATATGGGTATCAAATGAAAGGCACATTTGTCCTCTTTCTAAATCCCTTTGTCCGACCACTTTGAAGCAAAAAAGCAAATTGATAAATAAAGTTTTGTATTGCATTATTTAATTTTTTAATGTTTATTTTCTTAAAAATCCCCAGCGGAGAAATATGGAGGGTTAAACTTAATCTAGCACAGCTGAAAAAAAAGTCACAGGGTTTGTAATAAACATTTTCCCATTGAAAACAGACACCGAAAACGTTTACCTGTAACAGCTTTGCAAGATTCTGTTAACCAAGATTCCCCTGGTTTGAATTCTGCGTGTCCTGCAGAAATTCATGTGCTCTACGAAATTAGGCCCCAGGAAATAAGGTCCCAAAAGAAAAAATGAAATAAGGCCCTAAATTGGGGTATTTTATCATAATGAAACTATGCCCCAATGAAATAAAGCCCCACTCAAATGAAAAAATGCCCCAAAAAATAGATTAAGGCCCCAACTTTTTTTGACTTATTTTTAGATAAATGAAATAAAGTCCTAATTTAGTTTTTCATTTAAGTTTATTTTCGAAAAAGAAATTACATCCCAAACCATCAAACAAATACTTGGAGTGTATCCTGCACAATTTCCCTGCAAAAACAACACTTGTAATTATCATGTCCTTCAGCAATAGACTCTGCTTGAATTTTAAGGTTGCATTCAATACAAACTTTTAAATTCCTACAAGGCAACACAACAATATTTACCATAATACAATTTATTTAGTGCTCGGGAAAACATTTTTGACGGCTTGTGTCATTCCCTGCTCATTGCTCATTGAAAGAGTCGTCGTCATTTTCGTGGTTGTGGTCCACATAATTTTTAGCATTCTCACATGTTCCGTCTGGCAATAGAACTATTCTTGCCTTACAATAACTTCTCCAGCACACATATTTAATTAAGTCTTTATAAACAGATTTGTTTTATAAATCATTTTCTGGATAGGAACATGCATATACTTTACACAATTCATTTTTAATAAACTTATTAAAAAAAATTTCAAAATGCAAGAACTCTACTCTTCGTTATACTGATTTTACCAGAGTGACAAACATCATATCGGCTTAACATTGAAACATTATTGCTGGCACCACACTAAGCGGTACTTAAGCAGCTGTGGGTCCCCGATTAGCGGATTTTGACATCATTGACAATGTTATTTTAGCATGTTCAAATTAGGTATGAAATAAGGCCCCACATTTTTTTCTTAAAATACAATGAAATTAAGCCAAAAAACAATTTGGGATTTTATTTCTTTGGGGCCTTATTTCATAATGAAATTATGCCCAAAAAAAAAATTAAATAAGGACCCAAAAAATGATATATGACCTCAAAAATATCTCAAAAATTTTGTTGTTGTTTTGTGTATCTTTTTTCCTGATATTTATGTTTGTGTGTTTTTTTATAAATATTGTTCAATTTCGGCTGACGAAAAGGCCTTAGAAACTCATTTTGACTATAATAGAAAGACAGATTTAGTTGAACGCTAAGAAGATCTAGGCGATGACCAATCCCGCTCAGCTTTGCCCGGAAAAAGTGTTTAAGTCATTGTGGCTCAAGGAATTGCAAAGAGATGGCAACATCCTTTAGTATACCCCCTTCACTTTAAAGAAACTCTTATTTCAGGATATCACTGCGTTGCATGAAAACAACTTATGTCCAGTGCAGTTCGTTTGCGACCAGGGCCCAAACTTTGGACTGTGCCATATTCTGTTACCAAAAATTCTCCTGGTTTGAATCTTGTGGGTCCTGCAGAAATTCATTTAAAGGAAGATTTTGGATATAATAGTATATCTTTTGGGACCCAGGATTTTTCAACCCAAACATGCTCTGCGTTGAGAAACAACACGCCAAGAAAGGTAAAGTTGAGGGAAAAAATTCAAAACTAAATAAAAGAAATTTACAAATGCAACCAGAATTTGATCAAGCTATTCGGTCAAAAGATCGATAATTTTATCCCTGAAAAAAGAAACTGATTGTCGGAAAACTAAAGTAGATCGACCAACTCAGATCTAGAAAAATTGGGTTATTAGGAGATAATAGTTTGAGGAATTTTGATAGTCCTCCTGAGTGACGTATGTATGTATAATACCTACTGATATAAAGATGTTGGCACTTTCGATTCTTTTTATTTTCCTGTTGAACATAGGTTTTAAAGCCGTTGTTGGATCTTCCATCCGTAACAACCCTTAGAGATTTTATTTCACCCTGGTCCAAAACTCCAAGTAACAAAGATTTTAATGTCAGAAGCCTAGTGCTTAAAATGAGTGAGAGTCAGCTTCCTCATATTTATAAATATTGTTCAATTTCGGCTGACGAAATGGCCCTGGAAATTTATTTTGACTATAATAGAAAGACAGATTTAGTTGTAGGCTAAGAAGATTTAGGCGATGACCAATCCCACTCAGATTTCCCCGGAAAAAGTGTTTTAGTCATTGGGCTCAAGGAATTGCAAAGAGATGGAAACATCCTTTCGCATATTATTTCGTTAGGAATAGTTGCCCTCTTCACATTAAAGAAACTCTTATTTTAGGCTATAACTGCGTTGCATGAAAACAACTTATGTCCAGTGCAGTTGCGACCAGGGCCCAAACTTTAAAGGCTTGGCCAGGATTCTGGAAACAAGTCCCGCAAAAACATATTTTGAGGTCATCAATTTTAAAATATTTTTTTTATAATGTTTCACATCTTCTTAAAAGTGCTTGAAACTGCTTGCTTAAAAATAATATCATTTTTTTCGAAGAGCAGAGCAGAGAGCAACATGGAATGATATTCAGTATTTGTATGTCTATTGTGCAAATGAATATTAACTAGGTGTTAAGCTGAACATTTGAACCCCAATGACAATAAAAGTTTGACTTGCTGCGCACGTTTTTAGAAATACCGATTAGTCGGCATTTAGTACTCTTTATAAGTATGACCATAGGACATCTACAATGATGAGTACAGCTAAATTTATTTTATTTTTTGGAGATAGCTATATTTGATCTTTTTAAAACATCACAACTACAGGTTTTACATATTTTAAAAACAGTTAGTATCAAAATTAACTTCTGACACCATGCCGATTCATTGCTTAGTTCGCGTTGTAAATACTGAGGGCAGAGATGTTACCAGCACTTTTTTGTTTATAAAAGGTTGGTTCCTAAACATACAGTCCCTGCGTGTTCGTTATGGGAACATATGCAGCCTTCTAGTTTTGAGTTTTTTACTTACTACGCATATAAACCAAGACTGTTTCTTGGTTTTTTTTTGGAAAAAATAGATCTTCGGGTGGAAATAATACCCGTCCTAGCTGTCATCAATTTCAAAGCCGTTTTCAAAAGCTTTCGGGTATCCAATACCTAGAAGTTGTTAGAAGAGGTAATTGTACAGTAGAAGTAGAAAATAGTGAGCTAGAAGTTTTTTCGTCAGGTAGAAATTTTAGAGTTGATATAGATTGGTTAAGGTTTGAGCAGCCCCGTCAAGAGGGGGGAAAGGGGGGGGGGGGTAACTTTCAAATTAATTTTATTTTGAAAATTTTTAAAGTCAAAATAAGGGGCCCTTCAACTAAAAACAAAACAAAAATATTTATTTCGGTTTCTTTTCTTCTATTTTTGTTTCTGCTGGGATTAGATTCGGTTTCGGGGGACAAACAAAAAATTATTACTTCCGTTAATTCCTACCAATTTCATGCTATTCGTAATTGAAACTAGAACGTACCTATCAGTAGGCATGAACTCTGGAAAAAATGGTAAATATCGGGGGGGGGGGGGGGGGCTGAGATTTTTCCGTCCCGGGCCTGGAATTCCTCTCGACGGCCCTGGGTTTGAGCAAGATGTTGGTCCTGATAGCATTTCGAAGATTGTGTTACCTAACGACATATGTAAGTGGAGAAGAACACATCAATTTGTTTATGTTTGTAGATGGCTTTATCGGAGATGTTTTCAACAAACAGGTTCAAATCATTTACCAATAGTGTCAGAGACTGTCCCGTCCGAGAGTTTATATTTTACAATAAAGAAATAAAGAAGCAATTCTACAACCGAAACGTCGGTGCTCTACCTCCCGCGTTCGTGGAATACATGAGGCATCTCGACAATGTCTTTGTGGAAAATTTTTCCAGGTTGTGTCATGTTCATGGAACTGTAGAACACTTCTTCCAAACTCTCCAGTTTGATAAACCTTATACTTGCTGCGAAAATATAGATTCACATCTCGTTTTAAGATTTTTTATTAGAGTTAGAATTCATTTTGTTCTTAGAACAATAAATAAAAGATGTAAGGAACCCAATTTCACGAACAAAATGCTAACAATAATGCATTTATAATTTTCATTTTATTTAATAACATAATTATAATTACATTATCACTAGTATAGTAATAATTTTAGTATTTTATTGTTTTTTTTTTAATATATTATGTTTAGTATACAAAGTACGTTATTTAAAAATTTAAAAGCTTGTTAAATGTTTAAGAAATTGGCCATCAGTCTTCTTGACGACGAGACATGGTGAGGAGGACAAATGAATACCTACATACATACGAAAAAGTTATTGATTTTTTATCTTTTTTTTTCTTTAGTCATTTGAAACTCTGTCCGAATCAGGGCTTCGATAGAGGAAACATTAATGTATGATGTGACTGTTTACCGAGAATTTAAATCTAAAATTATCTAAATTAATTTAAATTAAGGAATAATCACTGCGCTCTGTTGGCAAATTTTTTTTAGACATTGTTGTTGTTGTTTTTGTTGCGGCACTGATTTATTATTTTTTTTATGTTGATATTTTTTGTGCGTTGGTTATTTTTTTTTTTGTATATTTTGTTTTTCTTTTTTTTTATCATTATTATCTATTATTTTTTGCTATTATTTTTATTTAATGGTGCGGACACTTTGCGACTAGACAATCGCGTCAAAACGGTGGGGACGAGGGGGCGACAAAAATGCGCAAACAGAAGTAGCACACGCGAAGGTGACCTTTTCCATGCAACCTGCAGCGACATTTAAAGTTTTCTGTAAGTCCTCACATAACTTATATTCTGATAGATTTTACAAATATTATTTTGTTACATTTTTTTACTAGAGTTCATGGGGCTAGCTTTATTATTACCACTTTAAACAAAAAAAGAAATGTCATTAGTTTTTAAATAACAAAGAAACTGCATCGCCCACTACTATGACCTTCAAATTACAATAAATGAAAAGTGAATAATTAGTAGTTACTTTCGTTTTTGTTTTATTTTGGCATGTTTTTCTTGTTTTGCTTCAACCTACATGCACACTTCCACTTTTTTATTTTAAGGCTCAATTTATTAATAAAATATGATTATGTTTCGTTTTATTCCACAGAAAAATGCATAAATCAGCTATTAAAACTCTATCAAAAATCGTCAATTTCAGTATTTAATACATTACTAGCAATCCAAAGTAAGGAAATGTATATTTGTTTGCATATAATAACATAAACAATAAAATCGAAATAAAGAATTGTAATACCTATTGCATTTGTTATAGTTTTCGTTGGCACCTACATAATTTATATATTTTACAAAAAAAAAAAACAGTTGAGATCATTTATCCAAGCAAGTAGTAAACCGTTTGCCAGACCCAGTTGTGGCAGTGGAAACGAAAATGTTAAACAATGGCAGAGGTTCTTTATATAAGACCGGGAGGCGACCGTAAGATTACCTATCCAATCGGGCGACGCAGAATAGGTAGCTATATGGGATCGATAGATTTTAGGCTACTGATGAAGAATCTGCTGGTCGGACAAACCTTTTCAGGGAACTTTAGGCGGGAGAGGGCTACTTCCGGTACGATTTTTTGCGCCTTACCCATCTAATCGGGAATCCGAAAATTTTTACTGTTTGTAGCTAGAACTTTTAGTGTAGATTCTAAAACGCTTGATCGGACAAGCAATATCAGGGAGTAAAGGTTTGTCCGACCACTTCAAAAAACGAGAATTTTGGGTCCAACCTATCCAATCACGGTCATGAATGATATGGGTATCAAATGAAAGGCACATTTGTCCTCTTTCTAAATCCCTTTGTCCGACCACTTTGAAGCAAAAAAGCAAATTGATAAATAAAGTTTTGTATTGCATTATTTAATTTTTTAATGTTTATTTTCTTAAAAATCCCCAGCGGAGAAATATGGAGGGTTAAACTTAATCTAGCACAGCTGAAAAAAAAGTCACAGGGTTTGTAATAAACATTTTCCCATTGAAAACAGACACCGAAAACGTTTACCTGTAACAGCTTTGCAAGATTCTGTTAACCAAGATTCCCCTGGTTTGAATTCTGCGTGTCCTGCAGAAATTCATGTGCTCTACGAAATTAGGCCCCAGGAAATAAGGTCCCAAAAGAAAAAATGAAATAAGGCCCTAAATTGGGGTATTTTATCATAATGAAACTATGCCCCAATGAAATAAAGCCCCACTCAAATGAAAAAATGCCCCAAAAAATAGATTAAGGCCCCAACTTTTTTTGACTTATTTTTAGATAAATGAAATAAAGTCCTAATTTAGTTTTTCATTTAAGTTTATTTTCGAAAAAGAAATTACATCCCAAACCATCAAACAAATACTTGGAGTGTATCCTGCACAATTTCCCTGCAAAAACAACACTTGTAATTATCATGTCCTTCAGCAATAGACTCTGCTTGAATTTTAAGGTTGCATTCAATACAAACTTTTAAATTCCTACAAGGCAACACAACAATATTTACCATAATACAATTTATTTAGTGCTCGGGAAAACATTTTTGACGGCTTGTGTCATTCCCTGCTCATTGCTCATTGAAAGAGTCGTCGTCATTTTCGTGGTTGTGGTCCACATAATTTTTAGCATTCTCACATGTTCCGTCTGGCAATAGAACTATTCTTGCCTTACAATAACTTCTCCAGCACACATATTTAATTAAGTCTTTATAAACAGATTTGTTTTATAAATCATTTTCTGGATAGGAACATGCATATACTTTACACAATTCATTTTTAATAAACTTATTAAAAAAAATTTCAAAATGCAAGAACTCTACTCTTCGTTATACTGATTTTACCAGAGTGACAAACATCATATCGGCTTAACATTGAAACATTATTGCTGGCACCACACTAAGCGGTACTTAAGCAGCTGTGGGTCCCCGATTAGCGGATTTTGACATCATTGACAATGTTATTTTAGCATGTTCAAATTAGGTATGAAATAAGGCCCCACATTTTTTTCTTAAAATACAATGAAATTAAGCCAAAAAACAATTTGGGATTTTATTTCTTTGGGGCCTTATTTCATAATGAAATTATGCCCAAAAAAAAAATTAAATAAGGACCCAAAAAATGATATATGACCTCAAAAATATCTCAAAAATTTTGTTGTTGTTGTTTTGTGTATCTTTTTTCCTGATATTTATGTTTGTGTGTTTTTTTATAAATATTGTTCAATTTCGGCTGACGAAATGGCCTTAGAAACTCATTTTGACTATAATAGAAAGACAGATTTAGTTGAACGCTAAGAAGATCTAGGCGATGACCAATCCCGCTCAGCTTTGCCCGGAAAAAGTGTTTAAGTCATTGTGGCTCAAGGAATTGCAAAGAGATGGCAACATCCTTTAGTATACCCCCTTCACTTTAAAGAAACTCTTATTTCAGGATATAACTGCGTTGCATGAAAACAACTTATGTCCAGTGCAGTTCGTTTGCGACCAGGGCCCAAACTTTGGACTGTGCCATATTCTGTTACCAAAAATTCTCCTGGTTTGAATCTTGTGGGTCCTGCAGAAATTCATTTAAAGGAAGATTTTGGATATAATAGTATATCTTTTGGGACCCAGGATTTTTCAACCCAAACATGCTCTGCGTTGAGAAACAACACGCCAAGAAAGGTAAAGTTGAGGGAAAAAATTCAAAACTAAATAAAAGAAATTTACAAATGCAACCAGAATTTGATCAAGCTATTCGGTCAAAAGATCGATAATTTTATCCCTGAAAAAAGAAACTGATTGTCGGAAAACTAAAGTAGATCGACCAACTCAGATCTAGAAAAATTGGGTAATTAGGAGATAATAGTTTGAGGAATTTTGATAGTCCTCCTGAGTGACGTATGTATGTATAATACCTACTGATATAAAGATGTTGGCACTTTCGATTCTTTTTATTTTCCTGTTGAACATAGGTTTTAAAGCCGTTGTTGGATCTTCCATCCGTAACAACCCTTAGAGATTTTATTTCACCCTGGTCCAAAACTCCAAGTAACAAAGATTTTAATGTCAGAAGCCTAGTGCTTAAAATGAGTGAGAGTCAGCTTCCTCATATTTATAAATATTGTTCAATTTCGGCTGACGAAATGGCCCTGGAAATTTATTTTGACTATAATAGAAAGACAGATTTAGTTGTAGGCTAAGAAGATTTAGGCGATGACCAATCCCACTCAGATTTCCCCGGAAAAAGTGTTTTAGTCATTGGGCTCAAGGAATTGCAAAGAGATGGAAACATCCTTTCGCATATTATTTCGTTAGGAATAGTTGCCCTCTTCACATTAAAGAAACTCTTATTTTAGGCTATAACTGCGTTGCATGAAAACAACTTATGTCCAGTGCAGTTGCGACCAGGGCCCAAACTTTAAAGGCTTGGCCAGGATTCTGGAAACAAGTCCCGCAAAAACATATTTTGAGGTCATCAATTTTAAAATATTTTTTTTATAATGTTTCACATCTTCTTAAAAGTGCTTGAAACTGCTTGCTTAAAAATAATATCATTTTTTTCGAAGAGCAGAGCAGAGAGCAACATGGAATGATATTCAGTATTTGTATGTCTATTGTGCAAATGAATATTAACTAGGTGTTAAGCTGAACATTTGAACCCCAATGACTCGCAGAAAATAAAAGTTTGACTTGCTGCGCACGTTTTTAGAAATACCGATTATTCGGCATTTAGTACTCTTTATAAGTATGACCATAGGACATCTACAATGATGAGTACAGCTAAATTTATTTTATTTTTTGGAGATAGCTATATTTGATCTTTTTAAAACATCACAACTACAGGTTTTACATATTTTAAAAACAGTTAGTATCAAAATTAACTTCTGACACCATGCCGATTCATTGCTTAGTTCGCGTTGTAAATACTGAGGGCAGAGATGTTACCAGCACTTTTTTGTTTATAAAAGGTTGGTTCCTAAACATACAGTCCCTGCGTGTTCGTTATGGGAACATATGCAGCCTTCTAGTTTTGAGTTTTTTACTTACTACGCATATAAACCAAGACTGTTTCTTGGTTTTTTTTTGGAAAAAATAGATCTTCGGGTGGAAATAATACCCGTCCTAGCTGTCATCAATTTCAAAGCCGTTTTCAAAAGCTTTCGGGTATCCAATACCTAGAAGTTGTTAGAAGAGGTAATTGTACAGTAGAAGTAGAAAATAGTGAGCTAGAAGTTTTTTCGTCAGGTAGAAATTTTAGAGTTGATATAGATTGGTTAAGGTTTGAGCAGCCCCGTCAAGAGGGGGGAAAGGGGGGGGGGGTAACTTTCAAATTAATTTTATTTTGAAAATTTTTAAAGTCAAAATAAGGGGCCCTTCAACTAAAAACAAAACAAAAATATTTATTTCGGTTTCTTTTCTTCTATTTTTGTTTCTGCTGGGATTAGATTCGGTTTCGGGGGACAAACAAAAAATTATTACTTCCGTTAATTCCTACCAATTTCATGCTATTCGTAATTGAAACTAGAACGTACCTATCAGTAGGCATGAACTCTGGAAAAAATGGTAAATATCGGGGGGGGGGGGGGCTGAGATTTTTCCGTCCCGGGCCTGGAATTCCTCTCGACGGCCCTGGGTTTGAGCAAGATGTTGGTCCTGATAGCATTTCGAAGATTGTGTTACCTAACGACATATGTAAGTGGAGAAGAACACATCAATTTGTTTATGTTTGTAGATGGCTTTATCGGAGATGTTTTCAACAAACAGGTTCAAATCATTTACCAATAGTGTCAGAGACTGTCCCGTCCGAGAGTTTATATTTTACAATAAAGAAATAAAGAAGCAATTCTACAACCGAAACGTCGGTGCTCTACCTCCCGCGTTCGTGGAATACATGAGGCATCTCGACAATGTCTTTGTGGAAAATTTTTCCAGGTTGTGTCATGTTCATGGAACTGTAGAACACTTCTTCCAAACTCTCCAGTTTGATAAACCTTATACTTGCTGCGAAAATATAGATTCACATCTCGTTTTAAGATTTTTTATTAGAGTTAGAATTCATTTTGTTCTTAGAACAATAAATAAAAGATGTAAGGAACCCAATTTCACGAACAAAATGCTAACAATAATGCATTTATAATTTTCATTTTATTTAATAACATAATTATAATTACATTATCACTAGTATAGTAATAATTTTAGTATTTTATTGTTTTTTTTTTAATATATTATGTTTAGTATACAAAGTACGTTATTTAAAAATTTAAAAGCTTGTTAAATGTTTAAGAAATTGGCCATCAGTCTTCTTGACGACGAGACATGGTGAGGAGGACAAATGAATACCTACATACATACGAAAAAGTTATTGATTTTTTATCTTTTTTTTTCTTTAGTCATTTGAAACTCTGTCCGAATCAGGGCTTCGATAGAGGAAACATTAATGTATGATGTGACTGTTTACCGAGAATTTAAATCTAAAATTATCTAAATTAATTTAAATTAAGGAATAATCACTGCGCTCTGTTGGCAAATTTTTTTTAGACATTGTTGTTGTTGTTTTTGTTGCGGCACTGATTTATTATTTTTTTTATGTTGATATTTTTTGTGCGTTGGTTATTTTTTTTTTTGTATATTTTGTTTTTCTTTTTTTTTATCATTATTATCTATTATTTTTTGCTATTATTTTTATTTAATGGTGCGGACACTTTGCGACTAGACAATCGCGTCAAAACGGTGGGGACGAGGGGGCGACAAAAATGCGCAAACAGAAGTAGCACACGCGAAGGTGACCTTTTCCATGCAACCTGCAGCGACATTTAAAGTTTTCTGTAAGTCCTCACATAACTTATATTCTGATAGATTTTACAAATATTATTTTGTTACATTTTTTTACTAGAGTTCATGGGGCTAGCTTTATTATTACCACTTTAAACAAAAAAAGAAATGTCATTAGTTTTTAAATAACAAAGAAACTGCATCGCCCACTACTATGACCTTCAAATTACAATAAATGAAAAGTGAATAATTAGTAGTTACTTTCGTTTTTGTTTTATTTTCGCATGTTTTTCTTGTTTTGCTTCAACCTACATGCACACTTCCACTTTTTTATTTTAAGGCTCAATTTATTAATAAAATATGATTATGTTTCGTTTTATTCCACAGAAAAATGCATAAATCAACTATTAAAACTCTATCAAAAATCGTCAATTTCAGTATTTAATACATTACTAGCAATCCAAAGTTAGGAAATGTATATTTGTTTGCATATAATAACATAAACAATAAAATCGAAATAAAGAATTGTAATACCTATTGCATTTGTTATAGTTTTCGTTGGCACCTACATAATTTATATATTTTACCAAAAAAAAAAACAGTTGAGATCATTTATCCAAGCAAGTAGTAAACCGTTTGCCAGACCCAGTTGTGGCAGTGGAAACGAAAATGTTAAACAATGGCAGAGGTTCTTTATATAAGACCGGGAGGCGACCGTAAGATTACCTATCCAATCGGGCGACGCAGAATAGGTAGCTATATGGGATCGATAGATTTTAGGCTACTGATCAAGAATCTGCTGGTCGGACAAACCTTTTCAGGGAACTTTAGGCGGGAGAGGGCTACTTCCGGTACGATTTTTTGCGCCTTACCCATCTAATCGGGAATCCGAAAATTTTTACTGTTTGTAGCTAGAACTTTTAGTGTAGATTCTAAAACGCTTGATCGGACAAGCAATATCAGGGAGTAAAGGTTTGTCCGACCACTTCAAAAAACGAGAATTTTGGGTCCAACCTATCCAATCACGGTCATGAATGATATGGGTATCAAATGAAAGGCACATTTGTCCTCTTTCTAAATCCCTTTGTCCGACCACTTTGAAGCAAAAAAGCAAATTGATAAATAAAGTTTTGTATTGCATTATTTAATTTTTTAATGTTTATTTTCTTAAAAATCCCCAGCGGAGAAATATGGAGGGTTAAACTTAATCTAGCACAGCTGAAAAAAAAGTCACAGGGTTTGTAATAAACATTTTCCCATTGAAAACAGACACCGAAAACGTTTACCTGTAACAGCTTTGCAAGATTCTGTTAACCAAGATTCCCCTGGTTTGAATTCTGCGTGTCCTGCAGAAATTCATGTGCTCTACGAAATTAGGCCCCAGGAAATAAGGTCCCAAAAGAAAAAATGAAATAAGGCCCTAAATTGGGGTATTTTATCATAATGAAACTATGTCCCAATGAAATAAAGCCCCACTCAAATGAAAAAATGCCCCAAAAAATAGATTAAGGCCCCAACTTTTTTTGACTTATTTTTAGATAAATGAAATAAAGTCCTAATTTAGTTTTTCATTTAAGTTTATTTTCGAAAAAGAAATTACATCCCAAACCATCAAACAAATACTTGGAGTGTATCCTGCACAATTTCCCTGCAAAAACAACACTTGTAATTATCATGTCCTTCAGCAATAGACTCTGCTTGAATTTTAAGGTTGCATTCAATACAAACTTTTAAATTCCTACAAGGCAACACAACAATATTTACCATAATACAATTTATTTAGTGCTCGGGAAAACATTTTTGACGGCTTGTGTCATTCCCTGCTCATTGCTCATTGAAAGAGTCGTCGTCATTTTCGTGGTTGTGGTCCACATAATTTTTAGCATTCTCACATGTTCCGTCTGGCAATAGAACTATTCTTGCCTTACAATAACTTCTCCAGCACACATATTTAATTAAGTCTTTATAAACAGATTTGTTTTATAAATCATTTTCTGGATAGGAACATGCATATACTTTACACAATTCATTTTTAATAAACTTATTAAAAAAAATTTCAAAATGCAAGAACTCTACTCTTCGTTATACTGATTTTACCAGAGTGACAAACATCATATCGGCTTAACATTGAAACATTATTGCTGGCACCACACTAAGCGGTACTTAAGCAGCTGTGGGTCCCCAAACTTTGGACTGTGCCATATTCTGTTACCAAAAATTCTCCTGGTTTGAATCTTGTGGGTCCTGCAGAAATTCATTTAAAGGAAGATTTTGGATATAATAGTATATCTTTTGGGACCCAGGATTTTTCAACCCAAACATGCTCTGCGTTGAGAAACAACACGCCAAGAAAGGTAAAGTTGAGGGAAAAAATTCAAAACTAAATAAAAGAAATTTACAAATGCAACCAGAATTTGATCAAGCTATTCGGTCAAAAGATCGATAATTTTATCCCTGAAAAAAGAAACTGATTGTCGGAAAACTAAAGTAGATCGACCAACTCAGATCTAGAAAAATTGGGTTATTAGGAGATAATAGTTTGAGGAATTTTGATAGTCCTCCTGAGTGACGTATGTATGTATAATACCTACTGATATAAAGATGTTGGCACTTTCGATTCTTTTTATTTTCCTGTTGAACATAGGTTTTAAAGCCGTTGTTGGATCTTCCATCCGTAACAACCCTTAGAGATTTTATTTCACCCTGGTCCAAAACTCCAAGTAACAAAGATTTTAATGTCAGAAGCCTAGTGCTTAAAATGAGTGAGAGTCAGCTTCCTCATATTTATAAATATTGTTCAATTTCGGCTGACGAAATGGCCCTGGAAATTTATTTTGACTATAATAGAAAGACAGATTTAGTTGTAGGCTAAGAAGATTTAGGCGATGACCAATCCCACTCAGATTTCCCCGGAAAAAGTGTTTTAGTCATTGGGCTCAAGGAATTGCAAAGAGATGGAAACATCCTTTCGCATATTATTTCGTTAGGAATAGTTGCCCTCTTCACATTAAAGAAACTCTTATTTTAGGCTATAACTGCGTTGCATGAAAACAACTTATGTCCAGTGCAGTTGCGACCAGGGCCCAAACTTTAAAGGCTTGGCCAGGATTCTGGAAACAAGTCCCGAAAAAACATATTTTGAGGTCATCAATTTTAAAATATTTTTTTTATAATGTTTCACATCTTCTTAAAAGTTAACCAAGATTCCCCTGGTTTGAATTCTGCGTGTCCTGCAGAAATTCATGTGCTCTACGAAATTAGGCCCCAGGAAATAAGGTCCCAAAAGAAAAAATGAAATAAGGCCCTAAATTGGGGTATTTTATCATAATGAAACTATGTCCCAATGAAATAAAGCCCCACTCAAATGAAAAAATGCCCCAAAAAATAGATTAAGGCCCCAACTTTTTTTGACTTATTTTTAGATAAATGAAATAAAGTCCTAATTTAGTTTTTCATTTAAGTTTATTTTCGAAAAAGAAATTACATCCCAAACCATCAAACAAATACTTGGAGTGTATCCTGCACAATTTCCCTGCAAAAACAACACTTGTAATTATCATGTCCTTCAGCAATAGACTCTGCTTGAATTTTAAGGTTGCATTCAATACAAACTTTTAAATTCCTACAAGGCAACACAACAATATTTACCATAATACAATTTATTTAGTGCTCGGGAAAACATTTTTGACGGCTTGTGTCATTCCCTGCTCATTGCTCATTGAAAGAGTCGTCGTCATTTTCGTGGTTGTGGTCCACATAATTTTTAGCATTCTCACATGTTCCGTCTGGCAATAGAACTATTCTTGCCTTACAATAACTTCTCCAGCACACATATTTAATTAAGTCTTTATAAACAGATTTGTTTTATAAATCATTTTCTGGATAGGAACATGCATATACTTTACACAATTCATTTTTAATAAACTTATTAAAAAAAATTTCAAAATGCAAGAACTCTACTCTTCGTTATACTGATTTTACCAGAGTGACAAACATCATATCGGCTTAACATTGAAACATTATTGCTGGCACCACACTAAGCGGTACTTAAGCAGCTGTGGGTCCCCGATTAGCGGATTTTGACATCATTGACAATGTTATTTTAGCATGTTCAAATTAGGTATGAAATAAGGCCCCACATTTTTTTCTTAAAATACAATGAAATTAAGCCAAAAAACAATTTGGGATTTTATTTCTTTGGGGCCTTATTTCATAATGAAATTATGCCCAAAAAAAAAATTAAATAAGGACCCAAAAAATGATATATGACCTCAAAAATATCTCAAAAATTTTGTTGTTGTTGTTTTGTGTATCTTTTTTCCTGATATTTATGTTTGTGTGTTTTTTTATAAATATTGTTCAATTTCGGCTGACGAAATGGCCTTAGAAACTCATTTTGACTATAATAGAAAGACAGATTTAGTTGAACGCTAAGAAGATCTAGGCGATGACCAATCCCGCTCAGCTTTGCCCGGAAAAAGTGTTTAAGTCATTGTGGCTCAAGGAATTGCAAAGAGATGGCAACATCCTTTAGTATACCCCCTTCACTTTAAAGAAACTCTTATTTCAGGATATAACTGCGTTGCATGAAAACAACTTATGTCCAGTGCAGTTCGTTTGCGACCAGGGCCCAAACTTTGGACTGTGCCATATTCTGTTACCAAAAATTCTCCTGGTTTGAATCTTGTGGGTCCTGCAGAAATTCATTTAAAGGAAGATTTTGGATATAATAGTATATCTTTTGGGACCCAGGATTTTTCAACCCAAACATGCTCTGCGTTGAGAAACAACACGCCAAGAAAGGTAAAGTTGAGGGAAAAAATTCAAAACTAAATAAAAGAAATTTACAAATGCAACCAGAATTTGATCAAGCTATTCGGTCAAAAGATCGATAATTTTATCCCTGAAAAAAGAAACTGATTGTCGGAAAACTAAAGTAGATCGACCAACTCAGATCTAGAAAAATTGGGTTATTAGGAGATAATAGTTTGAGGAATTTTGATAGTCCTCCTGAGTGACGTATGTATGTATAATACCTACTGATATAAAGATGTTGGCACTTTCGATTCTTTTTATTTTCCTGTTGAACATAGGTTTTAAAGCCGTTGTTGGATCTTCCATCCGTAACAACCCTTAGAGATTTTATTTCACCCTGGTCCAAAACTCCAAGTAACAAAGATTTTAATGTCAGAAGCCTAGTGCTTAAAATGAGTGAGAGTCAGCTTCCTCATATTTATAAATATTGTTCAATTTCGGCTGACGAAATGGCCCTGGAAATTTATTTTGACTATAATAGAAAGACAGATTTAGTTGTAGGCTAAGAAGATTTAGGCGATGACCAATCCCACTCAGATTTCCCCGGAAAAAGTGTTTTAGTCATTGGGCTCAAGGAATTGCAAAGAGATGGAAACATCCTTTCGCATATTATTTCGTTAGGAATAGTTGCCCTCTTCACATTAAAGAAACTCTTATTTTAGGCTATAACTGCGTTGCATGAAAACAACTTATGTCCAGTGCAGTTGCGACCAGGGCCCAAACTTTAAAGGCTTGGCCAGGATTCTGGAAACAAGTCCCGCAAAAACATATTTTGAGGTCATCAATTTTAAAATATTTTTTTTATAATGTTTCACATCTTCTTAAAAGTGCTTGAAACTGCTTGCTTAAAAATAATATCATTTTTTTCGAAGAGCAGAGCAGAGAGCAACATGGAATGATATTCAGTATTTGTATGTCTATTGTGCAAATGAATATTAACTAGGTGTTAAGCTGAACATTTGAACCCCAATGACTCGCAGAAAATAAAAGTTTGACTTGCTGCGCACGTTTTTAGAAATACCGATTATTCGGCATTTAGTACTCTTTATAAGTATGACCATAGGACATCTACAATGATGAGTACAGCTAAATTTATTTTATTTTTTGGAGATAGCTATATTTGATCTTTTTAAAACATCACAACTACAGGTTTTACATATTTTAAAAACAGTTAGTATCAAAATTAACTTCTGACACCATGCCGATTCATTGCTTAGTTCGCGTTGTAAATACTGAGGGCAGAGATGTTACCAGCACTTTTTTGTTTATAAAAGGTTGGTTCCTAAACATACAGTCCCTGCGTGTTCGTTATGGGAACATATGCAGCCTTCTAGTTTTGAGTTTTTTACTTACTACGCATATAAACCAAGACTGTTTCTTGGTTTTTTTTTGGAAAAAATAGATCTTCGGGTGGAAATAATACCCGTCCTAGCTGTCATCAATTTCAAAGCCGTTTTCAAAAGCTTTCGGGTATCCAATACCTAGAAGTTGTTAGAAGAGGTAATTGTACAGTAGAAGTAGAAAATAGTGAGCTAGAAGTTTTTTCGTCAGGTAGAAATTTTAGAGTTGATATAGATTGGTTAAGGTTTGAGCAGCCCCGTCAAGAGGGGGGAAAGGGGGGGGGGGTAACTTTCAAATTAATTTTATTTTGAAAATTTTTAAAGTCAAAATAAGGGGCCCTTCAACTAAAAACAAAACAAAAATATTTATTTCGGTTTCTTTTCTTCTATTTTTGTTTCTGCTGGGATTAGATTCGGTTTCGGGGGACAAACAAAAAATTATTACTTCCGTTAATTCCTACCAATTTCATGCTATTCGTAATTGAAACTAGAACGTACCTATCAGTAGGCATGAACTCTGGAAAAAATGGTAAATATCGGGGGGGGGGGGGGGCTGAGATTTTTCCGTCCCGGGCCTGGAATTCCTCTCGACGGCCCTGGGTTTGAGCAAGATGTTGGTCCTGATAGCATTTCGAAGATTGTGTTACCTAACGACATATGTAAGTGGAGAAGAACACATCAATTTGTTTATGTTTGTAGATGGCTTTATCGGAGATGTTTTCAACAAACAGGTTCAAATCATTTACCAATAGTGTCAGAGACTGTCCCGTCCGAGAGTTTATATTTTACAATAAAGAAATAAAGAAGCAATTCTACAACCGAAACGTCGGTGCTCTACCTCCCGCGTTCGTGGAATACATGAGGCATCTCGACAATGTCTTTGTGGAAAATTTTTCCAGGTTGTGTCATGTTCATGGAACTGTAGAACACTTCTTCCAAACTCTCCAGTTTGATAAACCTTATACTTGCTGCGAAAATATAGATTCACATCTCGTTTTAAGATTTTTTATTAGAGTTAGAATTCATTTTGTTCTTAGAACAATAAATAAAAGATGTAAGGAACCCAATTTCACGAACAAAATGCTAACAATAATGCATTTATAATTTTCATTTTATTTAATAACATAATTATAATTACATTATCACTAGTATAGTAATAATTTTAGTATTTTATTGTTTTTTTTTTAATATATTATGTTTAGTATACAAAGTACGTTATTTAAAAATTTAAAAGCTTGTTAAATGTTTAAGAAATTGGCCATCAGTCTTCTTGACGACGAGACATGGTGAGGAGGACAAATGAATACCTACATACATACGAAAAAGTTATTGATTTTTTATCTTTTTTTTTCTTTAGTCATTTGAAACTCTGTCCGAATCAGGGCTTCGATAGAGGAAACATTAATGTATGATGTGACTGTTTACCGAGAATTTAAATCTAAAATTATCTAAATTAATTTAAATTAAGGAATAATCACTGCGCTCTGTTGGCAAATTTTTTTTAGACATTGTTGTTGTTGTTTTTGTTGCGGCACTGATTTATTATTTTTTTTATGTTGATATTTTTTGTGCGTTGGTTATTTTTTTTTTTGTATATTTTGTTTTTCTTTTTTTTTATCATTATTATCTATTATTTTTTGCTATTATTTTTATTTAATGGTGCGGACACTTTGCGACTAGACAATCGCGTCAAAACGGTGGGGACGAGGGGGCGACAAAAATGCGCAAACAGAAGTAGCACACGCGAAGGTGACCTTTTCCATGCAACCTGCAGCGACATTTAAAGTTTTCTGTAAGTCCTCACATAACTTATATTCTGATAGATTTTACAAATATTATTTTGTTACATTTTTTTACTAGAGTTCATGGGGCTAGCTTTATTATTACCACTTTAAACAAAAAAAGAAATGTCATTAGTTTTTAAATAACAAAGAAACTGCATCGCCCACTACTATGACCTTCAAATTACAATAAATGAAAAGTGAATAATTAGTAGTTACTTTCGTTTTTGTTTTATTTTCGCATGTTTTTCTTGTTTTGCTTCAACCTACATGCACACTTCCACTTTTTTATTTTAAGGCTCAATTTATTAATAAAATATGATTATGTTTCGTTTTATTCCACAGAAAAATGCATAAATCAACTATTAAAACTCTATCAAAAATCGTCAATTTCAGTATTTAATACATTACTAGCAATCCAAAGTTAGGAAATGTATATTTGTTTGCATATAATAACATAAACAATAAAATCGAAATAAAGAATTGTAATACCTATTGCATTTGTTATAGTTTTCGTTGGCACCTACATAATTTATATATTTTACCAAAAAAAAAAACAGTTGAGATCATTTATCCAAGCAAGTAGTAAACCGTTTGCCAGACCCAGTTGTGGCAGTGGAAACGAAAATGTTAAACAATGGCAGAGGTTCTTTATATAAGACCGGGAGGCGACCGTAAGATTACCTATCCAATCGGGCGACGCAGAATAGGTAGCTATATGGGATCGATAGATTTTAGGCTACTGATCAAGAATCTGCTGGTCGGACAAACCTTTTCAGGGAACTTTAGGCGGGAGAGGGCTACTTCCGGTACGATTTTTTGCGCCTTACCCATCTAATCGGGAATCCGAAAATTTTTACTGTTTGTAGCTAGAACTTTTAGTGTAGATTCTAAAACGCTTGATCGGACAAGCAATATCAGGGAGTAAAGGTTTGTCCGACCACTTCAAAAAACGAGAATTTTGGGTCCAACCTATCCAATCACGGTCATGAATGATATGGGTATCAAATGAAAGGCACATTTGTCCTCTTTCTAAATCCCTTTGTCCGACCACTTTGAAGCAAAAAAGCAAATTGATAAATAAAGTTTTGTATTGCATTATTTAATTTTTTAATGTTTATTTTCTTAAAAATCCCCAGCGGAGAAATATGGAGGGTTAAACTTAATCTAGCACAGCTGAAAAAAAAGTCACAGGGTTTGTAATAAACATTTTCCCATTGAAAACAGACACCGAAAACGTTTACCTGTAACAGCTTTGCAAGATTCTGTTAACCAAGATTCCCCTGGTTTGAATTCTGCGTGTCCTGCAGAAATTCATGTGCTCTACGAAATTAGGCCCCAGGAAATAAGGTCCCAAAAGAAAAAATGAAATAAGGCCCTAAATTGGGGTATTTTATCATAATGAAACTATGTCCCAATGAAATAAAGCCCCACTCAAATGAAAAAATGCCCCAAAAAATAGATTAAGGCCCCAACTTTTTTTGACTTATTTTTAGATAAATGAAATAAAGTCCTAATTTAGTTTTTCATTTAAGTTTATTTTCGAAAAAGAAATTACATCCCAAACCATCAAACAAATACTTGGAGTGTATCCTGCACAATTTCCCTGCAAAAACAACACTTGTAATTATCATGTCCTTCAGCAATAGACTCTGCTTGAATTTTAAGGTTGCATTCAATACAAACTTTTAAATTCCTACAAGGCAACACAACAATATTTACCATAATACAATTTATTTAGTGCTCGGGAAAACATTTTTGACGGCTTGTGTCATTCCCTGCTCATTGCTCATTGAAAGAGTCGTCGTCATTTTCGTGGTTGTGGTCCACATAATTTTTAGCATTCTCACATGTTCCGTCTGGCAATAGAACTATTCTTGCCTTACAATAACTTCTCCAGCACACATATTTAATTAAGTCTTTATAAACAGATTTGTTTTATAAATCATTTTCTGGATAGGAACATGCATATACTTTACACAATTCATTTTTAATAAACTTATTAAAAAAAATTTCAAAATGCAAGAACTCTACTCTTCGTTATACTGATTTTACCAGAGTGACAAACATCATATCGGCTTAACATTGAAACATTATTGCTGGCACCACACTAAGCGGTACTTAAGCAGCTGTGGGTCCCCAAACTTTGGACTGTGCCATATTCTGTTACCAAAAATTCTCCTGGTTTGAATCTTGTGGGTCCTGCAGAAATTCATTTAAAGGAAGATTTTGGATATAATAGTATATCTTTTGGGACCCAGGATTTTTCAACCCAAACATGCTCTGCGTTGAGAAACAACACGCCAAGAAAGGTAAAGTTGAGGGAAAAAATTCAAAACTAAATAAAAGAAATTTACAAATGCAACCAGAATTTGATCAAGCTATTCGGTCAAAAGATCGATAATTTTATCCCTGAAAAAAGAAACTGATTGTCGGAAAACTAAAGTAGATCGACCAACTCAGATCTAGAAAAATTGGGTTATTAGGAGATAATAGTTTGAGGAATTTTGATAGTCCTCCTGAGTGACGTATGTATGTATAATACCTACTGATATAAAGATGTTGGCACTTTCGATTCTTTTTATTTTCCTGTTGAACATAGGTTTTAAAGCCGTTGTTGGATCTTCCATCCGTAACAACCCTTAGAGATTTTATTTCACCCTGGTCCAAAACTCCAAGTAACAAAGATTTTAATGTCAGAAGCCTAGTGCTTAAAATGAGTGAGAGTCAGCTTCCTCATATTTATAAATATTGTTCAATTTCGGCTGACGAAATGGCCCTGGAAATTTATTTTGACTATAATAGAAAGACAGATTTAGTTGTAGGCTAAGAAGATTTAGGCGATGACCAATCCCACTCAGATTTCCCCGGAAAAAGTGTTTTAGTCATTGGGCTCAAGGAATTGCAAAGAGATGGAAACATCCTTTCGCATATTATTTCGTTAGGAATAGTTGCCCTCTTCACATTAAAGAAACTCTTATTTTAGGCTATAACTGCGTTGCATGAAAACAACTTATGTCCAGTGCAGTTGCGACCAGGGCCCAAACTTTAAAGGCTTGGCCAGGATTCTGGAAACAAGTCCCGAAAAAACATATTTTGAGGTCATCAATTTTAAAATATTTTTTTTATAATGTTTCACATCTTCTTAAAAGTTAACCAAGATTCCCCTGGTTTGAATTCTGCGTGTCCTGCAGAAATTCATGTGCTCTACGAAATTAGGCCCCAGGAAATAAGGTCCCAAAAGAAAAAATGAAATAAGGCCCTAAATTGGGGTATTTTATCATAATGAAACTATGTCCCAATGAAATAAAGCCCCACTCAAATGAAAAAATGCCCCAAAAAATAGATTAAGGCCCCAACTTTTTTTGACTTATTTTTAGATAAATGAAATAAAGTCCTAATTTAGTTTTTCATTTAAGTTTATTTTCGAAAAAGAAATTACATCCCAAACCATCAAACAAATACTTGGAGTGTATCCTGCACAATTTCCCTGCAAAAACAACACTTGTAATTATCATGTCCTTCAGCAATAGACTCTGCTTGAATTTTAAGGTTGCATTCAATACAAACTTTTAAATTCCTACAAGGCAACACAACAATATTTACCATAATACAATTTATTTAGTGCTCGGGAAAACATTTTTGACGGCTTGTGTCATTCCCTGCTCATTGCTCATTGAAAGAGTCGTCGTCATTTTCGTGGTTGTGGTCCACATAATTTTTAGCATTCTCACATGTTCCGTCTGGCAATAGAACTATTCTTGCCTTACAATAACTTCTCCAGCACACATATTTAATTAAGTCTTTATAAACAGATTTGTTTTATAAATCATTTTCTGGATAGGAACATGCATATACTTTACACAATTCATTTTTAATAAACTTATTAAAAAAAATTTCAAAATGCAAGAACTCTACTCTTCGTTATACTGATTTTACCAGAGTGACAAACATCATATCGGCTTAACATTGAAACATTATTGCTGGCACCACACTAAGCGGTACTTAAGCAGCTGTGGGTCCCCGATTAGCGGATTTTGACATCATTGACAATGTTATTTTAGCATGTTCAAATTAGGTATGAAATAAGGCCCCACATTTTTTTCTTAAAATACAATGAAATTAAGCCAAAAAACAATTTGGGATTTTATTTCTTTGGGGCCTTATTTCATAATGAAATTATGCCCAAAAAAAAAATTAAATAAGGACCCAAAAAATGATATATGACCTCAAAAATATCTCAAAAATTTTGTTGTTGTTGTTTTGTGTATCTTTTTTCCTGATATTTATGTTTGTGTGTTTTTTTATAAATATTGTTCAATTTCGGCTGACGAAATGGCCTTAGAAACTCATTTTGACTATAATAGAAAGACAGATTTAGTTGAACGCTAAGAAGATCTAGGCGATGACCAATCCCGCTCAGCTTTGCCCGGAAAAAGTGTTTAAGTCATTGTGGCTCAAGGAATTGCAAAGAGATGGCAACATCCTTTAGTATACCCCCTTCACTTTAAAGAAACTCTTATTTCAGGATATAACTGCGTTGCATGAAAACAACTTATGTCCAGTGCAGTTCGTTTGCGACCAGGGCCCAAACTTTGGACTGTGCCATATTCTGTTACCAAAAATTCTCCTGGTTTGAATCTTGTGGGTCCTGCAGAAATTCATTTAAAGGAAGATTTTGGATATAATAGTATATCTTTTGGGACCCAGGATTTTTCAACCCAAACATGCTCTGCGTTGAGAAACAACACGCCAAGAAAGGTAAAGTTGAGGGAAAAAATTCAAAACTAAATAAAAGAAATTTACAAATGCAACCAGAATTTGATCAAGCTATTCGGTCAAAAGATCGATAATTTTATCCCTGAAAAAAGAAACTGATTGTCGGAAAACTAAAGTAGATCGACCAACTCAGATCTAGAAAAATTGGGTTATTAGGAGATAATAGTTTGAGGAATTTTGATAGTCCTCCTGAGTGACGTATGTATGTATAATACCTACTGATATAAAGATGTTGGCACTTTCGATTCTTTTTATTTTCCTGTTGAACATAGGTTTTAAAGCCGTTGTTGGATCTTCCATCCGTAACAACCCTTAGAGATTTTATTTCACCCTGGTCCAAAACTCCAAGTAACAAAGATTTTAATGTCAGAAGCCTAGTGCTTAAAATGAGTGAGAGTCAGCTTCCTCATATTTATAAATATTGTTCAATTTCGGCTGACGAAATGGCCCTGGAAATTTATTTTGACTATAATAGAAAGACAGATTTAGTTGTAGGCTAAGAAGATTTAGGCGATGACCAATCCCACTCAGATTTCCCCGGAAAAAGTGTTTTAGTCATTGGGCTCAAGGAATTGCAAAGAGATGGAAACATCCTTTCGCATATTATTTCGTTAGGAATAGTTGCCCTCTTCACATTAAAGAAACTCTTATTTTAGGCTATAACTGCGTTGCATGAAAACAACTTATGTCCAGTGCAGTTGCGACCAGGGCCCAAACTTTAAAGGCTTGGCCAGGATTCTGGAAACAAGTCCCGAAAAAACATATTTTGAGGTCATCAATTTTAAAATATTTTTTTTATAATGTTTCACATCTTCTTAAAAGTGCTTGAAACTGCTTGCTTAAAAATAATATCATTTTTTTCGAAGAGCAGAGCAGAGAGCAACATGGAATGATATTCAGTATTTGTATGTCTATTGTGCAAATGAATATTAACTAGGTGTTAAGCTGAACATTTGAACCCCAATGACTCGCAGAAAATAAAAGTTTGACTTGCTGCGCACGTTTTTAGAAATACCGATTATTCGGCATTTAGTACTCTTTATAAGTATGACCATAGGACATCTACAATGATGAGTACAGCTAAATTTATTTTATTTTTTGGAGATAGCTATATTTGATCTTTTTAAAACATCACAACTACAGGTTTTACATATTTTAAAAACAGTTAGTATCAAAATTAACTTCTGACACCATGCCGATTCATTGCTTAGTTCGCGTTGTAAATACTGAGGGCAGAGATGTTACCAGCACTTTTTTGTTTATAAAAGGTTGGTTCCTAAACATACAGTCCCTGCGTGTTCGTTATGGGAACATATGCAGCCTTCTAGTTTTGAGTTTTTTACTTACTACGCATATAAACCAAGACTGTTTCTTGGTTTTTTTTTGGAAAAAATAGATCTTCGGGTGGAAATAATACCCGTCCTAGCTGTCATCAATTTCAAAGCCGTTTTCAAAAGCTTTCGGGTATCCAATACCTAGAAGTTGTTAGAGGAGGTAATTGTACAGTAGAAGTAGAAAATAGTGAGCTAGAAGTTTTTTCGTCAGGTAGAAATTTTAGAGTTGATATAGATTGGTTAAGGTTTGAGCAGCCCCGTCAAGAGGGGGGAAAGGGGGGGGGGTAACTTTCAAATTAATTTTATTTTGAAAATTTTTAAAGTCAAAATAAGGGGCCCTTCAACTAAAAACAAAACAAAAATATTTATTTCGGTTTCTTTTCTTCTATTTTTGTTTCTGCTGGGATTAGATTCGGTTTCGGGGGACAAACAAAAAATTATTACTTCCGTTAATTCCTACCAATTTCATGCTATTAGTAATTGAAACTAGAACGTACCTATCAGTAGGCATGAACTCTGGAAAAAATGGTAAATATCGGGGGGGGGGGGGCTGAGATTTTTCCGTCCCGGGCCTGGAATTCCTCTCGACGGCCCTGGGTTTGAGCAAGATGTTGGTCCTGATAGCATTTCGAAGATTGTGTTACCTAACGACATATGTAAGTGGAGAAGAACACATCAATTTGTTTATGTTTGTAGATGGCTTTATCGGAGATGTTTTCAACAAACAGGTTCAAATCATTTACCAATAGTGTCAGAGACTGTCCCGTCCGAGAGTTTATATTTTACAATAAAGAAATAAAGAAGCAATTCTACAACCGAAACGTCGGTGCTCTACCTCCCGCGTTCGTGGAATACATGAGGCATCTCGACAATGTCTTTGTGGAAAATTTTTCCAGGTTGTGTCATGTTCAGGAACTGTAGAACACTTCTTCCAAACTCTCCAGTTTGATAAACCTTATACTTGCTGCGAAAATATAGATTCACATCTCGTTTTAAGATTTTTTATTAGAGTTAGAATTCATTTTGTTCTTAGAACAATAAATAAAAGATGTAAGGAACCCAATTTCACGAACAAAATGCTAACAATAATGCATTTATAATTTTCATTTTATTTAATAACATAATTATAATTACATTATCACTAGTATAGTAATAATTTTAGTATTTTATTGTTTTTTTTTTTAATATATTATGTTTAGTATACAAAGTACGTTATTTAAAAATTTAAAAGCTTGTTAAATGTTTAAGAAATTGGCCATCAGTCTTCTTGACGACGAGACATGGTGAGGAGGACAAATGAATACCTACATACATACGAAAAAGTTATTGATTTTTTATCTTTTTTTTTCTTTAGTCATTTGAAACTCTGTCCGAATCAGGGCTTCGATAGAGGAAACATTAATGTATGATGTGACTGTTTACCGAGAATTTAAATCTAAAATTATCTAAATTAATTTAAATTAAGGAATAATCACTGCGCTCTGTTGGCAAATTTTTTTTAGACATTGTTGTTGTTGTTTTTGTTGCGGCACTGATTTATTATTTTTTTTATGTTGATATTTTTTGTGCGTTGGTTATTTTTTTTTTGTATATTTTGTTTTTCTTTTTTTTTATCATTATTATCTATTATTTTTTGCTATTATTTTTATTTAATGGTGCGGACACTTTGCGACTAGACAATCGCGTCAAAACGGTGGGGACGAGGGGGCGACAAAAATGCGCAAACAGAAGTAGCACACGCGAAGGTGACCTTTTCCATGCAACCTGCAGCGACATTTAAAGTTTTCTGTAAGTCCTCACATAACTTATATTCTGATAGATTTTACAAATATTATTTTGTTACATTTTTTTACTAGAGTTCATGGGGCTAGCTTTATTATTACCACTTTAAACAAAAAAAGAAATGTCATTAGTTTTTAAATAACAAAGAAACTGCATCGCCCACTACTATGACCTTCAAATTACAATAAATGAAAAGTGAATAATTAGTAGTTACTTTCGTTTTTGTTTTATTTTGGCATGTTTTTCTTGTTTTGCTTCAACCTACATGCACACTTCCACTTTTTTATTTTAAGGCTCAATTTATTAATAAAATATGATTATGTTTCGTTTTATTCCACAGAAAAATGCATAAATCAACTATTAAAACTCTATCAAAAATCGTCAATTTCAGTATTTAATACATTACTAGCAATCCAAAGTTAGGAAATGTATATTTGTTTGCATATAATAACATAAACAATAAAATCGAAATAAAGAATTGTAATACCTATTGCATTTGTTATAGTTTTCGTTGGCACCTACATAATTTATATATTTTACAAAAAAAAAAACAGTTGAGATCATTTATCCAAGCAAGTAGTAAACCGTTTGCCAGACCCAGTGTTGTGGCAGTGGAAACGAAAATGTTAAACAATGGCAGAGGTTCTTTGTATAAGACCGGGAGGCGACCGTAAGATTACCTATCCAATCGGGCGACGCAGAATAGGTAGCTATATGGGATCGATAGATTTTAGGCTACTGATCAAGAATCTGCTGGTCGGACAAACCTTTTCAGGGAACTTTAGGCGGGAGAGGGCTACTTCCGGTACGATTTTTTGCGCCTTACCCATCTAATCGGGAATCCGAAAATTTTTACTGTTTGTAGCTAGAACTTTTAGTGTAGATTCTAAAACCCTGGATCGGACAAGCAATATCAGGGAGTAAAGGTTTGTCCGACCACTTCAAAAAACGAGAACTTTGGGCCCTTTTAGTGTAGATTCTAAAACGCTTGATCGGACAAGTAATATCAGGGAGTAAAGGTTTGTCCGACCACTCTTTGTATATGAAAACTATAGTACTCTCATGGTGGATGTCGAATGGGGCGACATCTAATGTATGCCGGCAACCCTTACTCAAAGTTCAGGAGGGGGTATGTTTTAAACATTTTCGGAGAGAGATAAAGAGTAGATGAGAATATTTTTAGAAAGAGAAGGTATATTGAGTATTTAGGAGAGTAGGAGTGAATAAGGGAGAATATGAGGAAATGGTTATAATGAAAGAAATAATAAATGGGAATAAAGGAAATTCTGTCTTGGTTTCGTTTGTTTACATTTTTTTTTGGTGGGTTTTGACAGTCTCTGTTGGTTTTGTTAACATTTTTCTGTCGTTATTTAACCGTAACCTGGTACTCAAAGGGATGGGGAAAATTGAGAGCTGTGCTTTGGTTTTATATATTTTGATTGGTTTAGAAGTATTTTTTGCTGGCAAAACTTTCGGGATTTCGGCTGAAAGTGCAGATGATAATTTTTTTACATAGAAAGATTCAGTGATCTGAGTAATTTTCATTGTTCGGTCGCTTTTTTATGCTTGTAGTGTAAAAAATAATAAATTGATTAAATTTTGATTGTTCGGTCGCTGCTTGTGCTTTTTAGTGTGAAAAATATAAAAAATTGTATTTAAAAAATTCTGTAAAATGAACTTTCCTAGAAGGAAAAAAATTTTTGCTGTGTTTGTTCGTTATATAGTGCCTTATAATATAACTTACGTAAATTAATTTTAAAAAATTATCTAAAAAATTTAACTAGTGCTTTTTCGGTGTCGAACGAAAAATTTTTTGCTTTGTTTGTTTTTTTTATATGTGCTTTTGTGTATTGCAAAAATATAAATTCATTGTGTATACTTTTATATCTTTTTAGTGATTATTTACTATATTATAATATAACTAACGTAGTTGCTAATTTTTGTGTTTTGATTTGTGATTTTAACCACCCACCCCTTTTTGTTGAAAAAAATTAAATTTTGCCGCCTTTTCTTATATTTTTCTTGTACCCACCCCATCTGAAGCCGTAAGTTTTTTTTTGATTTTTGCTTATCATAGGGTGTTCCTAACATTTTATTTTTATAAATAAATTTTTTTATTGATTTTTAAATTACGTGCGACGAACTTTCGTTATAATTGTTTCCTTGAAGCAAATTAATTAAGTAATAAGTGAAAATAGTTGATATAATATAGTTCAGTGTTCATTTTAAGTTTTTAAAGCTTAAAGTGAAGAAAAACAAATATTTCCTTTTTAAAAAAGTGTTTCTTTTTAGTGTCAAATATAGCGTGAATATATTTGTGTTGTGTGCAATATTAAATTTTTTTGTGCAGTGAAAAAAAAAATTGTGTAAAATTAAATTTGTTTGTGTTAAATTAAAAAAATGGTTAAGTGTTGTTATGCTCAGTGCGGGGCAGTGAAACATCGCCCAACAAGCGTTTCTTTTTTTAAGGTTCCGTGTGATAAAAGAAGACCGGTCTTCGCGAAGCATGGTGGTGTTTCACACTTTGGTCCGCTGCCCTATATATGTGAATCCCACTTTTATTTGAAAGACCTTGAAATTCGCGCGGGTTGCAAGCGTCTTTCGAAAAATGCCCTTCCACTATCTTATTATTCAATTTGTAGCTGCTCTGATGAAGCTATTGACCCACATGCTTCCAACTTATGGAGTCATGGATTTCTCCTGCTCCTCCCACACCTCCCATAGCTACTTTTGCACTTCCACGTGCACGACCAGTACCATACTGTCCTCTTCTTCGACCTATTAGTACACCAGCCCCTCTACCTTCTCCGGCTGTTTCTCTTGAAAATTTAGCTGTATTCACCCAAAATACCTATGTAAGAGATTTATTTCTTCCTAATGTTCCTTTGTCGACACTTTGTCCATCCCCCAAGTACCGATCGTACAAAGCTCCCCCGAAACCGGTTCGTATTAAGACAGCGCGACAATGTCTTTTCTTGACCCCGAAGAAATTGCAGAAATGTCCTAGGTACAATTTAAAAAACAATTTAGATATTCAGATGAGTAGTTTTTCGGAAGAGTTGCGTACTTTTATTTTAGCGCAATTTTTCCACAAGAAGAAAGCACCTTGGAGAAATAAAGAAAAATCACTTTTTCAAAAGATTTTCTTTAAATCCCCAGCGTGCTATTCTTTTTTGATTAGCGTAGGTTTTAGGCTGCCATCGGTAAGTACTATTTACCGATGGCATTCTGAAATTAGGTTAAAAGCTGGATTCACCCAGAATATGAAGGACATGCTAACGGAAAAGGCCAAAGGAATGTCAGCGACGGACAAAAAGACAGTTTTGCTTTTCGATGAAATGGCAATCCAAAGGGAACTGGAATATAATATCAATGATGATATTATATACGGTTTCACAGACTTTGGAGAGCTGGGAAGGAATAGTGTTGTTGCGTGTAAAGCAATGGTTTTTACACTTAGAGGTCTCAATACTAATTGGAAGCAAACCGTTGCTTACTACGTGGGATCCCCAAATGGAACTGTGTTGGCCGAAATGTTAAACACAATTATAACGGGAGTTTTAAGTTGTGGTTTAACAGTGGTTGCAACAAGCTGCGACCAAGGTTCGAATAATGTGCGAGCGTACAAAACGCTAACACAAAATGCAGTGGAACAACATCCCTATCTGGAGATAGAGGATAGGAAAATATTTTTGATGCACGACTATCCTCACCTTTTTAAGTCTGTACGGAATATTCTGCTGTGTCATCAAATTCGTGCTGGAAATGATGTTGCTGACTGGGGAGTTTTGAGGAAAGTTTTTGAGGAGGACTCGAAAGCCAAAACCTTCCAAGTTTTCTTCAAACTTACGGACGCACACATCAATCCAGGAGTACACGACAAGATGTCGGTGAGGTTAGCAACCCAAGTTTTCAGCCATACTGTAGCCACGGGGATTATGTATGCTGTGAAAACAGGTTGTTTCAAGACTGAAGCAGAGAAGGAACTCGCCGAGGGAACTGCACGGTTCATTATTAAAATGAACAATTTATTCGACACCTTGAACAATGGCCAGCGGTATTCGCGAAATCCCAACGAGCAGGTGCTATCGGATTCCACCGATACCTTGATGGCCCTAAAAGAAGCTCGAGAATGGATATCAACGTGGCGATCCAGCAGTACCAGAACCATTCCACCATGCTTCAAAGGATTGCAGCAAACAATTCATGCAATTGTGCTGATGTGGGAATACCTCAAGAGCGAAGAGCAGAGCTATTTCCTACTCGCACATTTGAATACGGACGTCGCGGAAAACCTTTTCTCTATGCTACGTTGCAATAGAGGCTCTTATGAAAGGAACCCTTCGGCTTGGAGATTCATCCGGAATCTCAAGCAAATAATATTTCATAATTTTACCGGGGCGGAACATTCGGGGTATGAGGATTAGGGCGCGCAACAACTCATACAGGAAGAAGACCTTCAAAACATTGAAGACAACATGGACTATCAATTTCAACTACCCATCGAGGACGATCTATTGGAGTCAGTAGTCGTTCATGCCGTAGAAAAAGAGAAATCTAACGACTACGAAGATGTAAATGTCTCAGACATAGACGACGAAGAACTACTGAACATGATAGACGTGATAGAAGAGGATTTCGATGAAGAAGAAATGCCAGTTGAAAAAATTGTTAAGAATTTCAGTGAAAATCTTCAAGGAGCGGCTGCTACGTATTACGTCGGGTTTGCAGCAATTTAGCTGAAGAAAAAATTGAACAATTGTGAAGTTTGCTGGAAGTTTATGGTGGATGAGGATTTTTTCTAATCCAACCAGGTTGAATTGATATTTGCATTTTCTTATCGCATGGAAACTTGCGAAAAGTAATTATTTTTATTTAAAAGAAATTTATAAATTTTGCCGCCGGGTGTTTTGCCGACGGCAAAAAAATTTTTTATTCACTTCAACACAAGAATGTTTTTAATCTAATTGTTAGTTAATATCTTTATTGTTTCAAAAAAAATTTCACTTAAAAACAATAGGTATAAAAAGTAATTTTACAAGAAAAAAATTATAAATTTATTTGTTTATTTGCAAATATCATTTCACCACAACACAACACAACACAATTATTGCACCAACTTAACTTCTTGATATAAATGGACACTCGCAAAAGCAAAAACATTGTTATAAGTTAGGTATAACTGAATATTAATGCCAATTAAAAACTTCACATCAACATTAAAAAACCACCCCCAAATGCCACCAAAAAATGAACAGTCAATAAGCCAAAAAATAATAACAAAACCTCAAGCTATAGAATTATGTATGCACATTTATATTCTTTGTATATGTTTTCATATACAAAGATATATTCTACCTTGCACAGTGAAAATAAAGCAACAAAACTACAAGAGGAGAAAAATCATATCCAAAGGAAAAATCAAACAAAAACACTGCTAGACCTACATTTTTTGCTCGCCAGCATGAAGAAGGCAAAACTGAAAAACCGATGGTTTTGTTTTCTTATTTTCTTATTCTCTTTGAAATTTTGTTTTAATTTTGAATTCTCCCAACGAAACAAATTAGTATTCTCTTCTCGCTCCTACTCCCAATTGCCGTCATTCAAAAAATTCCCCTACAAAAAGTCTCTTTGTATATCTCTCATATCATCTCAAAAAAGAGCTTACAACAGCGCCACCACCAGGATCGGGGCAACCCTAAAAAAACTCGCCATGAGAGTACTATAGTTTTCATATACAAAGGACCACTTCAAAAAACGAGAATTTTGGGTGCAACCTATCCAATCACGGTCATGAATGATATGGGTATCAAATGAAAGGCACATTTGTCCTCTTTCTAAATCCCTTTGTCCGACCACTTTGAACTTTGAAGCAAAAAAACCTTCTTTTATCGGATTCTGTTTACTATGGTGACAAATCTATATTTTTATCAAGAAAATGGTTGAAGGAAAATGGTTGGAGTACCGAACGAAAGGTTTATTTTCCCTCTTTATAAAAATACTGATCAATCAAAGATTTTCAGAAAATAAACCTTCGACCACTTTGAAGCCAGAAAAATATTATAAAGAATTTTTAAATAAATAAAAAGAAGAATAAAAATGAAAACTAGATTTTTTTTTTTTTTTATTTAATTTAGATTAAGTCAAATTATTATCACAACTTTATTTTGTATTAACTACGCGTTTCGTTTCGGAGTGTTATTGCTCTGTTATCAGACGAACTACTTTTGATTTTCGGTTGTTGGTTCTGTCAAACTAAAGCTTTTAGTTGTCTCGTTAATCGTACTGCATTTTGTGTTGTTGTTGTTTTTATTATTTGGTTGGAGCTTTTTTGTGGAGATATTATGATTGTTGTCTTTTTGTTTAACTATTATTTTGTTGGTGTTTAATTGCTGTATGAAGGGTTTGTTTTTACTGTCAGTTTATCATTTAACAACCTGTCCTGTTCTATCTTGTAGGATTTTTAGATTTCATATTCCTCGATCGCGTTTAATATTTTACCTTTTTTTATACATAGGTGTAATGTTTGTAGGTTTGTCTCAAAATCTGTGTAATTATGGTTGTTGTTGATTAAATGCTGGAATTATATTGGTGCAGTTTACGGATGTATATTTTATGTTTTCTTTTGGTGTAATTATGTTGTTTTTATTTTGGTTGTAGTTTATACTCTTTTTCTTTTTTGTGAGTAGTTTAACAATTATTGTGCGATATATTTGATGGTGTTAATTTCGTTTAGATACCCAATCACTTTTATCCATGGGAATATTAATTAGTCGGTTTATAAAGGCATTAAAGGCTGCCATTTTTTGTTATTTGGAATTTTGCGTGGGCGACGAACGAAAACGTGTCATAAGAAACTCCAAAGAGGCTTTTCACAAAGATTGCTTTAAAAAAACAGTCAAGTTTCCAGCATATCTTATGATATGGGGATGCATGTCTGGGCAAGGTTTGGGCAATTTACATTTTGTAAATGGAACTGTCAATGCAACCAAGTACCGGGATATTCTGGAAAATGAGCTGCTCCCATCAATACTACGACTTCAAGCTAGTGATGGAAATTTCATTTTCCAACAGGATGGTGCTTCCTGCCATACATCAAGGTCTACAATGGCGTGGCTATCTGCTGAAGCAATCCCTGACCTTTCGCCAATTGAAACTGTCTGGCATAAAATGAAGCAAAACCTCCGAAAAGAACCATGTCGGACTCTTCCAGACTCAAAAGCTAAAATTATAAATATTTGGGAATCTTTTGGTACCTACCGAAGAATGTCAAAAATTAGTTGACACAATGCCACGACGCATAGAAGCAGTTATCAAGGCCAGAGGTGACGTAACACCATGGTAAAATAAAAATTAAGACGTGTAGGCCAACTATTTTGCGTTTAAAAAAATGTATTAATCGTTATTTTTTTAAGACTGCTCTATATGGTTATTTAATTGAAGTCATTTTGGTTTTGTTACTTATTTCTATGCAAAATTAATATATCTAAAGAAAAATACCAAAATATTGAATCTATTGCCGATGGAATTTAAGAACCAGCAGATTTTTGTTTTTTATCATAGGTAGTCCAACTATTTTGCGTTTGGGCTCGTACATAAGTACATCCGTTTAAATAAAATCATCCTGTGAGTCCTGTTCACAAAGCGAATCTTATTCGTCCTCGGTTTGTTCAAAAAGAATATCTTCAACATTAAGCGGGCGGCGTTGGTTCGCCTTCATACTAAAGGGGTAAAAACTTTTCATTTTTTAAAATCCAGAAAAAGTCTTCTAGACTTATTTTAATACAATCTGATTGTGTTGCAGTTTCCCACATCGAACTAACAAAAATATTTCTTTTGATGTTCTGCATGAGTGCTTTGAAACAAAGTGGAATCAAGCTCGAATTAAAGTTTTTCATGTTTTTAAAAAAGTTAACTGTAGTTTTATTTTTCTCCGCTTATAGGTTTTGAAACATTTGGACTATAGCTAAATTTACATCACAACAATTTTTAATTCATGTGCAGAGTGTTGAATTACTTCAATGACTCCATCGTCTACTATTCTGTTATTGGAACTACTCAATGCTTCAAATGCTTGCTGAAAATGATTATTTTTTTCTAAAATCGTTAATGGTTTTGCTTTACCTTTTCTGAAAAAACAGGCCGTATAATCACAACCTGTAAAAGCATAAAAAGCGGGTAGAGAAAGACAAATACTTCTTCCTAATCTTGAGGCCAGTTGTGTGCAATTTATGCAGTTTGAATTTCTTGACTTTATGGTTCCAGATACTAACCAAATTTCAATATTATTCAATGTGTGCATGTTCCCTAACAAGATAATCCAAACGTCAGTATCAGATGCTTTAGCTTTAACTTTTGAATGTGGTTTTGACTTACTGATGTGGAATATCATTCTTGTGTCAGCTTCTTTGTGACTGCAGTTTAAAATAGATTCTTCAGTTTTTATGACTTCTTGATTTTCTACCACATAAGCAAAACATTTTTCATCTAAGGTCAAAAACACCTTCTTATTTCCAAGAACATGACATAATGAGTTATTTTCCCAATCAGTTGCTAAGAGACTAACCAGAGCCTCTTTGAATTTTGGGTTTCTTAAGAACTTTACGAATCATTACTGCGTTTTTGCAGTGCACCATTAATTTTGTAATTAAAAATATCTTGTTTATTACGAAAGTAATGCTCAGGATCTTTAATAGATGGATATAAATATCCATCAAAAACCTTCCGTTGAGCATGCTCTTCTTAAGATCATCTCTAAAATTTTTCAAAAGTTTGTGGAACTGATGGACCCAAACGATCATCATCATAATCGGCTCAACAACCGGGGTCCGGTCCTGGCCTCCTTCAACAAGTCTCTCCACCTATCCCGGTCTTGAGCCAACGCCATCCAGTTGCGCACCCCAAGGCTTCAGGCGTCCTGGTCTACGCCATCTCTCCAGCGCAAGCATGGTCTACCACGCTGTCGTCTACCATAGAATGTACCACAAAATACTTTCCGAGCAGGTTCCTCTTCACTCATGCGAGCTAGGTGCTCTGCCCACCGGAGTCTACCGAGCTTAATTTTTGTCACTATATCTGCTTCAAGGTAGATTGCGTACAATTCATGATTGTACCGTCTCCGGAATCGTCCTTACTCACATATGGGGCCAACAATTCTCCTTAAGACTTTTCTCTCGAACGCGGCTAAGAGGTCGGAGTGTCTTTTGCTAAGCACCAAGTCTCGGATCCATACGAGAGTACTGGCAGGACCATGGTCCTGTACAGCAGCAGTTTTGAAGTTATGGTGAGATTTCTGGATTTGAAGAGCTTTGACAGACTATAGTAGGCTCTGTTAGAATTGAGCAGCCGCCCGCGTATTTCTTCTTCTAAATTATTATCGGCTGCTACTGTTAACCCAAGGTATTTAAAGGATTGCACCACTTCAAATTCGTGCTCCCCTACCTTGATTGTTTGACCAACTGTTCTTCTCGCATTCGACGCCACCATGGACTTTGTTTTACCTTCACTAATGTGCAGCCCCAGATTTTGTGTCGCCTGCTCGATCAGGATGAAGCTTGTTCGGTCCTTCCGATGATGTCAATGTCGTCTGCGTAAGCCAGTATCTGACTGGACCTGTTGACGATGGTCCCTCTTGTTGCCGTGCCAGAGTCACGGATTGCTTTCTCCAACGCCAGGTTGAAGAGGAGGCAGGCTAAACCATCCCCTTGTCGGAGTCCATTAAAGATGTTGATTGGTCTGGATAGCAATCCGGCTATTTTTACTTGGCTTGTTACGTTGGTCATGGTCAACCTACAAAGTCGTGTCAATTTATTTGGGATGCTGAATTCTCTCATGGCTTTGTAAAGTTCTACCCTGGCTATGCTATCATAGGCGGCCTTAAAGTCTATAAACAGATGGTATGTTGGGATGTTAAATTCTAGACATTTTTCCATCGCCTGCCTAAGGGTAAAGATCTGATCAATTGTTGATTTGCCTGGAATGAAACCACACTGATATTGGCCGATTGGTTTTAGCGTATGGGGCTATCCGTTCTTGTTGGATAGAGGAGAGTATCTTATAGGCGGTACTCAACAACGTAATACCTCTATAATTGCTGCACGTTGTGACATCTCCTTTCTTATGTATGGGGCAAATTATACCTTTTCGCCAGTCTTCTGGCATTTCTTCCTGCTCCCATACGTGCACTAAAATATCATGAATTGCTTGGCGTAAGGCTGGCCCGCCGCGGCGGAATAGTTCGGCTCCCGGGGCTTTGTTTTTCTTAAGCCGGGCCATAGCCTTCTCAACCTCTTCTATGCTTGGTGGCGGTAACATAGGGTTTTCTTCTTGCAGTAGTGGAGCCTCTACTTCTGCAGTGAGCTGACCATTTAGCAATTCATTAAAGTACAGGACCCAAACGATGCAAGAAGTAAAAACCATCAATTATATCAATGTCTACAAAACTGGCTCGAAAAACGAACTTTTGTTTGAGCTTTTTGGCCAAAACAGATTTAACTGTTTTATGTATTTTGAAATTTTTTCAAACACTATGATGCAAAGTTCCGAATATTGTTCCTCTTTAATGGTTTAGCTAAATGTTCACTATTTTTGGAACATTCGTCAATAAAAGCTAGTTTTTGATTGTTGAATGTTAGATTGGCATTTAAAAGAAAATCTGCAGTTTCTTGAGAAGCTGCTCTTCCTGAAGTTATGTATATGAAATAAGTTTTCTTTTTCAACATTCAACTCAAAAGGATTTAAACTTTGTTTAAATGAATTAATAATTTCAAAATTATTATGCTTTTTCGTCCTTTTCGATTCGATTTTGGGCAAGCTCATAAGTAACATCATCTTTGTGCTCAAAATTGATTTCAGCCAACACCTTTGAAATTATTTTGTTTCTTACGTTAGGTATGGCTAAGTGCCCAACGCTGTCTAGCAGATATCGAGTTTGTGAAATGAGTAACTCCTGTCCGAGAGTTTGCCGCATCAGCGTTGATTGTCTGCTCAAGTGTTAAATCAGCAGGAGCTCTAGCAAGACACTTTGTTCTTTGCTGTTCGCTTAATTTCAAAGGCTCCGCGTTTAAATTCAATTCAGATTTTTGTACTTTTAACTCTAGCAAATTGCTATGGTATTTCAAAATCTATCTAGCATAATTGGGTTGGTTGAACACAAAAAATAAATTAGATAATTCAAAAATTGAATCAACATATAATTCAAAATCGCTAGTCCTAATACTTCTAGAGAATCTGAAAAACACGTTCATAAATTCAACGTATTGAATACGTGGAGTTTTTCCATGACTATCTTGCAGTGTAATATAAATGTATTCTCTGTACTTTTTGAGCATATCATCTAAACCAGTATTCATTCTTCCGGCTCCGAAGAGTTTTGGTAGAAGCACTTCAACAACATCAACATCATGTTCTACACAAAATTTTTCGAATTGCAAAGTTTGAAGGGCGCCAGATAGTAAAGGGTGAATTCTTTTACATCTATTGAAATGCTTTCCATTTAGAATCCATTCACTGATCCGTCGGCCAAAACTGCAGCTTGCACTATAACATCAACCAAACCGGAACCATGGATAAACATGCCAAACTTGCTTTGAAAAAAAGCCATTTGTACCTATATGGAAAGCTCCTAAATTAATAAAAACGTTATTAAAAGTGGGGTTTTCATTTAATTGGATGTGTATAGCCATCTTAGCAATTGCCAAATCATAAGTCAAAATAATTTCTTTTTGCCCACATTCAGTGGCTATGTTTTAGGCACACTTTTATGTTTCATGAACGACAGTGTAGGACGTTGGTGACATATTTATTTGAGGAAGGTAATCAACAATTTGGGTCTCACTTTTATCTTTTGTTTTTAACTGTTGAAGCCTATCTACATTGGTGTTCATGCATGTTGTGACAACGAGAACCACCAGATAAAATCTCTTATAATTGCATTTTCTTTACTAACTGCAGAAGAGTCATCTGAGGAATTTATAATATTTTCTAGCCGGAGCAAGGTTGTCTTAGACGTAACTTAATTTGTGTACGGTTGAATATCATGTGGAATTTCGAATCGTCTTCTTTTTCTAGAAGAGAAGTTTTCGTTTTCCCTATTTGATTGTTCTTTAGGAATATTCGTGGACTGGGATAGGTTAGTAATAGCTGCAATCTGATATACATAATACCAACTGTATAATACCAACTGTATCATGGAGTGCGTTTTTCCATTTAAGGTGAATTTTTTTCGTCTAGCATGTATGAAACGACACATTGTGCGCCGTGCAGCAGATTTCGTAAATCCGATTTTGTTCCTCATTTAGTTCAATTTTGGATCAACAAGACCTACTCCGGTCTTTGTTTGGCTTTAATTTTCATTAAGTGGAGCGGATGCAGATCAATCCCCTATAACACATGAATCAAAATGTATCTTTGTATGCTTATTATTCTATAGATATACTTATTTAGTCATCACTCATCACTATGACTTCTTTTATCCCGCATATGGATTGCTAAATTTCCACACCCAAAACCGCTCAGCTTCTAGTTGAATAGCATGTTTGGCTGAAATCCGACCATCAAAAGAAAGGGAAAATTTGTCTGATACAAACTAATGATGCGGATACACCATCCACGGTCATTGATGTGTGACGTGTGGTAGAACCTATCCACTTCCATATGATGTGTATGTGCAAAACAAAAACTACCCCTAATTTAATCTAGATCCCAATAAGAACACCCACAATAATGTTTTGATTATTTATCAGACATCTCACATCTCCATCTATCCACACTCCCCAACCAGCAGTCATTATCCATCAACCCCAAATTTAGTACTGGATTTGTGCGCTGAAAAAAGTGCCAGAGGTTATCAATGTGCTGTGAGCGGTGGTCAATATAATTGAAGGGTGGAATCAGACCAGAACTTCAAATGCAATTAAGATAATCAGAAAAGTTTTTCTCTGTGTATAGGTACTTCGTCTTTCAGCTTCTCGAATGTCATGATGTTGTCTTGACACCAATGTTGGCGATGCAATTCGTTAGCTTTATGGGCAAAGTTTTTCTATTATTTTAATTTTTTTTTCTATGCTGTTGATGTTGTGTATCTAGGAGAGAAAAGTAGAAAGGCCCTCAAATAATAAATATCCATAATTCTAGAAGACAACTTTAACAAGGTTTCAATAAAAAACCTGTATAAAGGTTTTTAGAGAACGAAAAACAAGTGGACTATGCGGTAAGTCCAATACAGAGGTAAACCAAATTCAAAAGGTCGCTTCATTTATAAAAAACGTCACTCATGGTTCCACATAAAAATTATTCAGAGGAACATTTTGAGCAGAATATAAAGATAGAAAGACCCGAATTCGATTATTTTGTTTCCGTCTTTAAACTTTTGTCTATACTGCTTATTGGATGGAAACGATAAAAACACAAAATTCTATAAAAAAGGAAGCATCTTCAGAACCGGATTAATCGATCTGAAAAAACTAAGGAAGTTATCTCTGCAGGGGGGCCAACCTTAATAAAGTAATGAAAGTGTCTCAATTGTTAAGCAGTACTTGTGGAAATATTTGTGTTTCAATTTAACATACATACGTGCACGAGTATTAATGAAAAGATGTCAAAGAAGAAGGTGTTTGATTTTGTTTTTAATAACTTTTTTTTAACTCTCCCGTAAGATTCAAAACCTGTTAATGCGGTTAATTTTAATTTTGCAGCTTTATTTCTTTTTACACCAACGTGACCAGGTCCCTATTAAGTAGTCTGCTTATAAACTTTCAAACTAATTTAGAGGTGATGACGTAGGAGCTCAGTGCCCTTAAAGTTTTTTCTGTCGCTTTAATTTCTTTCGAGATAACGATCTACGCCTGTATCTCAGCTTGGAAAATGCTGGTGACTGTCCCAGCCGATTGAAAATTTTAGTTCTAGGACTAAAGATTTCTGCCCCAGTTCTTTGCTCGTTCTTGGTCCATCAGTGTATCACTTGGTGTTTGTTGAACTAGAACTGTAGATTTATTCTCCATATCGCGTCACGCAACAATGAATGAAATGCTTGTTCGCTGAACGTTTCATATCCCAACAATGATATTGTCGATTGACGATTTGAATGTGTGAAAAACTGAATTTTATATTGAGTCTTCGGCTAAGCCAAGTCCAGCCCTGTCTCTGTCTGGGCCAAAAGTTGGCACCCTCTATACCAAGAAAACCATTTTCCAAAAACAATTCGATTTTACAAAAGTTCAATAAATTATGTTGGATTATTGTCCAGTTTATCGCAACAGTAACGATAATGCGGACTGAGAGATGGATGTGAAGGTGAATGAAAAAAAAAACATTGTTTATCCCTTATGTAGTCAAATTTAAGTCCAAATTGCAGGGGTAGCATGATTTTATATTTTTTTCCAGTGAATAAAAAAGACTATCGTTGAGCTTTATTGATTAATGTTAAGCTAAGATACACTTAGATTAAATTGAAGTACGTTTATCTGCAGAAAGTCAAGGTGGAAAATAGAATATTTTTTTATTGACCAAGAATTTAACGGGGGTTTTCTTTCATATGTTTCAATAATAAGACGCGACATTGAATAATATTGACATTTAGAATGTTTTGTGTTTATTTAAAATTTATGTCAGCGGATGTTCTCATAAAATATTGGCGAAAATATTTTGATATTTGGCCAAAAAAAATCTGTCTTTGTTTTTATTGATCTTCAAACAAAAAAACATTTTATTCAATAGGTACATCACATGGTTGTCTTTTCCTTATTTCCTTTGCATAATCATCAAGCGTATCACCACAAATCAATCCAGCAACAGCTAGAGTTTGGATTTAGGAGTAAGGAACAACCAAACAATACACTTATCGCATTACAATATCACTTTTTGCATAGTGAAGCGAAGCACAGCGGCAATTGTGATATTTATTGAGGACACTCATCAAAGTGTTTTGCTTCGTTTCTTGTCTTGTTTGTCATACATACACTACATTATTTTCAAGGGATGGTTCCAGGATCAATGTATTGCGTCACGCTTTGGGAAATCACATAAAGGAAGATATCACAAATTCACTTATCCAACTTCCGATTCAAATTACACCCCGCTGTTTTTCAGTGCAGCAAAATAGCCAATAAAAAATAAAAAAACATCACAAAGTTGAAATTATTTTTGTTTTAATGGAACGAGGCAGTTTTGTGAGGTGATGGTTGGTTAGTGGGTTGTTATTTTGAACTCATTCAATGAAATGACACTTGGGATCAAAGATAGCTCACCAAATATCTTAGGTTAACCCTAGACTTACTGGAGAAAACATTTATTTTTTTATCTTGTTAGTTTAGTATGTCCTTCCGCATCTGCTACTAAAATATTCCTTCTGGAGATAGCTGTGGATCACTTAATTTACATGATTAGTTAGCTCACCACTGATTTCAGACTAAATGTTGGAAATGTTGAACACTTTTCGATCAAATTCTTTTCTCAAGTTTGATAAACCAAGTACACGTATAAAATTATTCATTTTGAAATCATCACAATTTCTCAATATCTACATTTATTTCAAAAATAGTTTGATTGCGAAAACTAATACTTCTAGATAAATACGAGTATATTCTTTTCTTTTTTTTTAATAATAGCTGAAGGTTGGACTAAAATATTATACTAATGACCAGGGCCCCATTGAACCAACCACTTATCCCTTATCAACTTATCAATTTGAAAAATTTAAGAATCTAAAGAAATTCTGATAAGTGTAAGTGATAAGCGTTGCAGAAAACCATATTACATTTCACTTAATTAAAATTATCAACTTATCATATTTTTGATAAGTGAAAATGATAAGTGTTTCTCCAACTAAAAACCCGACTTATCAAAATCACTTCTTTGCTAAGCACTTATCACAGAGTGTGTGAAGTTAGCCCCCCTTTTTTTGAATTTGTATTTTTTGAAAGTTGTTCCAGGTTGTTCCCGGTTTGTTCCGGATTGTTACAAATTTTTTTTGAAAAATATTCAAAAACCATTTTTGAACTAGCCCAATTTTTTAGAAAATCGAAATTTTGAAAGTTGTTCCAGAATGTTCTAGTTGTTCTGAACATTGTTCCAAATTTTTGGACTCCTATGTTCAAAATTTCAGAAGTTATAAGCAAAATTCCAAAAAATTCTTTTTTCGAAATTCTAACTTTTTTAATTTTTTTTCCGCTTCTAAATTTTGTTCTAAACATTGTTCCAAAATAATAAAGTTCTAAAATGTATATCTTTAAAGATATGGCCCCCTTTATCAAAAATCAAAAATCTGAAAGTTGTTCCAAGTCAAACCTACAATTATCTGATACATAGCAAAAATTTGTTCAAAAATATATAAAACTAAAGGCGCATAAAAAAAAAAACAAAAAAATTACATTTTATGCTTCCCGAAGCTCCCCTATTTTAATATCGAAAATTTAAAACTTGATTTCTTTTCTTTTAGTACCTATAAACAAATATGTAAAATTTCGTTTCTTTTGAATTTATTTTAATCATAGAAAATTTCAAAAATGTATCCCCATTCGAAATCCAAAATTCAAAAACTTGTTCCAGGTTGTTCTAGGGCTCTTCTCAATTGTTCCAGACATTCGTTCGAAAATATTGATTTTTAGTATCAACCCCTTTTCAAAAATCCAAAATCTAAAATTTGTTCCAAGTGCAGAATTACTCCAATTGTTCTAACAATTCATGCAAAAATATTGAAAATTGAAGATTTTAAGCAACGAATGCCTTAAAAAATTTAGAAGAGCCCTAGAACAACCTGGAACAAGTTTTTGAATTTTGGATTTCGAAAAACGGGCCCAAGGCAACGATTTAAATCTAATATCGTAAAAAAGTTTTTGTTTTTCAAACTTGTTATTTCTCATACTTTCTTGTGTTATTTAGAGAAATGCATGCTGAGGCAAATATTGTTAGGAAAGTTTTTTATTTTTGTTGGTGTTTTGAATAATATTTGGGTGTTGTGGAGTATTTTAAAAATGAGATATTAATTTTTTTTTCTTTTTTAATTCAGGAACGGGTGAGTTGTTTCATTAATTCTTGATCTTATCTAGAAATGTCTTTGCTTAGAAGGAAATTTTGTTTTGTTTTTTTTTTTTTAAATAGGGGGCTCAGAATAAAGATTTTTATTTAATATCTTAAAAATTGTTTTTTAGCAATGGGGTTTGATAAAATGTCTATTTGGAACATATCTTAAGTTTGGGTTTTTTGAAAAGGGTTTTTTCTATGATTAAAATAAATTCGAAAGAAACGAAATTTTACATATTTGTTTATAGCTACTAAAAGAAAAGAAATCAAGTTTTAAATTTTCGATATTAAAATAGGGGGGCTTTGGGGAACATAAAATGTGATTTTTTTGTTTTTTTTATGCGCCTTTAGTTTTATATATTTTTGAACAAATTTTTGCTATATATCAGATAATTGCAGGTTTGACTTGGAACAACTTTCAGATTTTTGATTTTTGAAAAGGGGGGCCAATGCAATTTTTTGAAAATTTAACAATTTAAAGATGTTTTTTAAAAAAATTATTTTCAGACTGATATTATGAGTGTACAAAAAGAATATTTGTTCAGCACATGTACCTCAAATGAAGTATTCAAAATCAAAGGTTTTTGAAAAAAAATAAAATATTGGGAAACGGTTTTTTGGATTTAAAAAAAAAACTTTCGAAGGCCATATCTTAAAAGATATACATTTTAGAACTTTAATATTTTGGAACAATGTTTAGAACAAAATTTAGAAGCGGAAAAAAATTAAAAAAATAGCATTTAAAAAAGGGGGTTGTTCTGAACATTGTTCCAAATTTTTGGACTCCTATGTTCAAAATTTCAGAAGTTATAAGCAAAATTCCAAAAAATTCTTTTTTCGAAATTCTAACTTTTTTAATTTTTTTTCCGCTTCTAAATTTTGTTCTAAACATTGTTCCAAAATAATAAAGTTCTAAAATGTATATCTTTAAAGATATGGCCCCCTTTATCAAAAATCAAAAATCTGAAAGTTGTTCCAAGTCAAACCTACAATTATCTGATACATAGCAAAAATTTGTTCAAAAATATATAAAACTAAAGGCGCATAAAAAAAAAAACAAAAAAATTACATTTTATGCTTCCCGAAGCTCCCCTATTTTAATATCGAAAATTTAAAACTTGATTTCTTTTCTTTTAGTACCTATAAACAAATATGTAAAATTTCGTTTCTTTTGAATTTATTTTAATCATAGAAAATTTCAAAAATGTATCCCCATTCGAAATCCAAAATTCAAAAACTTGTTCCAGGTTGTTCTAGGGCTCTTCTCAATTGTTCCAGACATTCGTTCGAAAATATTGATTTTTAGTATCAACCCCTTTTCAAAAATCCAAAATCTAAAATTTGTTCCAAGTGCAGAATTACTCCAATTGTTCTAACAATTCATGCAAAAATATTGAAAATTGAAGATTTTAAGCAACGAATGCCTTAAAAAATTTAGAAGAGCCCTAGAACAACCTGGAACAAGTTTTTGAATTTTGGATTTCGAAAAACGGGCCCAAGGCAACGATTTAAATCTAATATCGTAAAAAAGTTTTTGTTTTTCAAACTTGTTATTTCTCATACTTTCTTGTGTTATTTAGAGAAATGCATGCTGAGGCAAATATTGTTAGGAAAGTTTTTTATTTTTGTTGGTGTTTTGAATAATATTTGGGTGTTGTGGAGTATTTTAAAAATGAGATATTAATTTTTTTTTCTTTTTTAATTCAGGAACGGGTGAGTTGTTTCATTAATTCTTGATCTTATCTAGAAATGTCTTTGCTTAGAAGGAAATTTTGTTTTGTTTTTTTTTTTTAAATAGGGGGCTCAGAATAAAGATTTTTATTTAATATCTTAAAAATTGTTTTTTAGCAATGGGGTTTGATAAAATGTCTATTTGGAACATATCTTAAGTTTGGGTTTTTTGAAAAGGGTTTTTTCTATGATTAAAATAAATTCGAAAGAAACGAAATTTTACATATTTGTTTATAGCTACTAAAAGAAAAGAAATCAAGTTTTAAATTTTCGATATTAAAATAGGGGGGCTTTGGGGAACATAAAATGTGATTTTTTTGTTTTTTTTATGCGCCTTTAGTTTTATATATTTTTGAACAAATTTTTGCTATATATCAGATAATTGCAGGTTTGACTTGGAACAACTTTCAGATTTTTGATTTTTGAAAAGGGGGGCCAATGCAATTTTTTGAAAATTTAACAATTTAAAGATGTTTTTTAAAAAAATTATTTTCAGACTGATATTATGAGTGTACAAAAAGAATATTTGTTCAGCACATGTACCTCAAATGAAGTATTCAAAATCAAAGGTTTTTGAAAAAAAATAAAATATTGGGAAACGGTTTTTTGGATTTAAAAAAAAAACTTTCGAAGGCCATATCTTAAAAGATATACATTTTAGAACTTTAATATTTTGGAACAATGTTTAGAACAAAATTTAGAAGCGGAAAAAAATTAAAAAAATAGCATTTAAAAAAGGGGGCTAGAATTTTTTTGAATTTTGCTTATAACTTCTGAAATTTTGAACATAGGAGTCCAAAAATTTGGAACAATGTTCAGAACAACTAGAAAGTTCTGGAACAACTTTCAAAATTTAAAGAAGGGCTAGGTCAAAAATGGTTTTTGGGGTGTAAAACCCCTATTTTTGAATATTTGAATATTTTTCAGAAAAAAATTGGAACAATCCGGAACAAACCGGGAACAACCTGGAACAACTTTCAAAAAATACAAATTCAAAAAAAGGGGGGCTAACTTCACACACTCCTTATCACACAATTGATAAGTTTTTTTTTCTCTGCTTCGTTCGCTTCGATCGTCTCTCAGTGAGGAATTTACTGTTTTGCACATTTTGTAAAGAAAAAAAGTTGAAAAAATTGAATAAATTAAAACTATTATCCATAACTTTTTTAAAAATAGTCCAATCTTCAAGGTTGAGGTCTTAAAATAATCGGAAGACTTATGGTGTAAGAAAATTAAGGGAGTGGGGCCACGCCTTCAATACGAAACATATACATAAAGTCATTTTCAATTGATTTTTATTCTTTTAATTTTCCAATATCAAAAAAACAATATTTTACAAATTTATTCCCCTAACCCTCTTCTACAAAAAAGTCAGTGGTAGTGTATCGATAAATTCGACAGGAGAGACGCCAGAAATACTTTAATTGAAATAATATGAAAAAAATTAATAGAGGTAGGTTATTAAATTAATTTCTTAATTCCAAAATTCTTACCGCATTTTTAATATTAAGGTCGCAAAATACTGTCATAAGACAATCATATTTATACATGCCTACACTGAAAAAAACTTAAAAATAAATTGCAGTAGTTGCAGTTTATCCATTCAATTAATAAACTAATTAATTTAATTTGGTATAAAAAATTCAAAATATACATAAATAAATATTTTTATATTATTATTAAATATAATATTTAAATATTGATAAGATATTTTAAAGATATAAGTTCAACAGGGGACTAGATAAAATTAATTTTCCAATTTAATATTTTTTTGGCTTAAATTTTTTGATACAAAATTTTTTGATTCAGATTATCATTAATAACACTGTGCTCGAAAATAGAACTTTTTTTCCGACAGAGGGCTCTTATATCCACTAAAGATAATTTGGATGTGCGGATTTCGATGGTGGTATTCATTTTTCTGGATTAGGTCAAATAAGAAAGATTTTTGCGATTGAAGTTTTTTTACACAGCCCATAAATGAACGATAGAACCTTTTACATATTTGATAGTTTTTGAATGTGTATCAATGTAAAACCATGCAAAATCTATTGTTTTAAAAGAATTGAACTAAATAGAAGTTTTTTCAAAAAAAAAATATATCTAATTCACTATTCAAATCATTATTTTATGGCAAAAACGTCGATTTTTCTGCACTTTTCTTACATTTTTTTAACTTTAAAGGAAACAAATTCAAAACGAACATACTTTTTTGTGTTAGTATTTTTGAATTTTATTTTTAGACGCATTAAATAAAAAACTCAGATACGGTTTGCATATTTTTACTTAAAATTGAAAACATTTTTATTATTACTCTTCCATCTGATCTGCTTCGTCTTGCAAGTTCCAGCCAATAACTCCCAGCAAGGAGTCTAGTTTTTTCCACTGTACCAGTGTTCAAGTCTTGCGGTAATTTGAAGGAATCTCTCGCCATGTTCATCAGATTCAGCAGGTGATTGTTCATTAAATTTATCTTGATGGCAATGCAGAAAATGAATTTTTAAGGACATTTTTACATTTATTTCCTTGAATGCGTTAAGCATATCTCGAACATAATTCCCAGTTTTCAGAACGATTAATTCCCAAAACATTTTCTATGACCGCTTTAGTACATTTCCAGGCTACAAGCTCAGATTCCGTTAGAGTTGCTTCAAATTCTGCATTCTTCATTAGACGTCGAATATCCGGACCATTCAGAATTCCTATAGTATGAATTTTATATATATCATTATTTAAATTAAAGCTTACTGTAACTCTTACCTTCTTTAACTTTCATTCCACTTAATCGTGGAAAAACTTTTTTCAATTCGTTGAATGCACTTCCTTCTGGGTCAAGAGCTTTTATGAAGTTTTTCACTATTCCTAGCTTAATATGAAGTGGAGGAAGCAACACTTTCTCGATAGGAACAAGAGGAATTTTAATAATGTTATTTTGCCTCAACCTAACTTCTTCCCGTAAAGGCCAATTCCTTTGGCTATACTGATCGCCTTGAAACCGCGTATTCCAAAGGCAAATGAAACACATATTTTTGGTGTATCCCAATTGCATTCCACGCAATATAGCGATCACCTTTAAGTCAGCGCATATCTTCCACATGTGGTCGTTATGGTGTAGCAAATCTATAATTTTTTTTAATGAAGAATACGTTTCTTTGGTCTGTGAATTTAAGGCTCCTGGAACCGAATTTTTTGTGTTGGTTATATGCAGCAATATCGCCTTCAAACTGCTTTTTGATGAATCAATAAATAAGCGCCAATCTCCTGGGTTGGTGCACTGTTAAAATCAAACCAGAAATATCGGTACAATAGGCCAATGAATTGTCCTCAATTGATTTAAAAAAACCAGTGAAACATCTCTGTCGATTTCTTGATGAGTATACTCGTACATCTGGTGAAAGAATATTCGTTTTTTTAACTCTTTTAAAATCGATTGCCTTTGTGATAACTTGAGACTTAAGATATGTAATTTAGCTTCAAAGAAATTTGGCTACCGTGTTCCTATTTTTTGTATGTTATGTACATGGGTAGGTATAGGTGTATATTAATCAAAAGAAAAAAAAAAACTTTTCATTTTTGAGGATGAGAGTCAAAGTTAAAATATGGGTCGGACTCAAAGCAATGACAAAAAAAACTTAGCTGTTTTTGAGGTGGTAAAAGAAAACAAGGTAAATTTAATTTATTTAAATATGTGTATGGCACGCATAATATCTATAAAATTGTTATATTTTTTTTTCATTTTTTAGAATATTTTGTTTGGTTCATTCCAAAATAATGCCAACACAAAAAAAAAGCAAAGAAGGTGCTTGGGCGAAGGTTTAAAATAAGGCACAGTCCCTGCGATTAACGAGAGCTAATCGGCAGTGGATTTATGCCCGCGACCACTTGTTTGGGCTTTGGAAGAGTCAAAGCTTGGTAAGTTCTTTTTACGAATTACATAAAATTTTAAGGAATATGAAACAAAATATTTTTTGTTTTTATTATTTATTTGTATGTCTATGCTTATGTGAACATTGTAGGGTAATAACTGTGGATTTGGTTTCTTCTTTTTTTTTGAGGCTAAAAGGTACAATTCCAAAAAAACAGGAACTGGTGGTGGAAAGAAGGCAGTCCTAGATGAATTGGCAAAGACTCTGCAGTGGTAGAAGGTTTAGGATCACCAGAAACGGGTGGCAGACATTTAGAAACACCGCCTAAAGTTGAACAAGAACCTATTCCAGTTTCATAAGCTTCTTCATCACGAATAACCGGACGCCGCCGTGGACCTAAGAGAAGATATGAAGAACCTTTGGAGTTGGATCAAACCAAAATTAAAGGGTTGGAGTCCGAGTTCCATTTGAACTGTTTAAACATACTAAAAATTGAAAAAAAAAATATGGACTAGTCCCATCTAAATTTAGATACAACAGAATAAAGATGTTCTGAACAATATGATTCTGGAGCGTCCTAAACGATTTTCTTTTATATTAAACAATAAAAAGTAAATAAAATAACAAAACTGGGAAATGTGTTCTTTTTTATTTAGCTGTTATGTTTCGTTTTCATGGAAAGTGTATGAAGTTTTGAAGATTGGAATGTGCCAATTCCATTCCAAATAATAACACAGAAAAATCGTAGAAGAACCAACAAAAAATCAACTAAGGTCGAATGAACATATAATGTGATAAATTAGGGTAGTCCTTTTTTGATTTGTTTCCAATATTTGTATTACCTAAAATTGTGGCAGAATTGTGATAAAAAATTTCAAAACTTGACACGAATGTATGTTATCTGCTTAGGTATATTTCCCCAGTTAAAAAGATGAGAATTTAAATGCGTTTTCTCATAATTTTAAGTAAAAACCTATGAAAACTCCTTGTTGTATGAGAGATTTCTAAGACGGCATAGGTTAAGATTAAGACATCAGGGAATTAAAACATGGAAATTTTTTTTAAATTATTTCCACTTTCAGTGCATTAATAACAAAAATGTATACATATAAAGCACCCTAGTGAAACAAACGTAAAAAAACAGTGCAACAAACTGAAAAAATACTCCAAGTCGCAGCCTTTTAAAACAAATTAACCCTCTGCGACTGACGTGCTTTAGTTTTCACCAGACACTATTTTAATAGCTTGTGTTTTTTAAACTTATTTTATTTTGCATCTTTAATTCGTCATATTTTAAGCTTATATATATATATTATATATATTATAGTATATATTAGCTCTAAAAAATAAAAACACAAACAATTTGAAACACATTTTGATTTTAACAACATTTATTGATGTAACATAAATTAATACTCAAAAACAAAATTAGATAAAAAGTAAAAAAAAAAAATAAAAAATAAACATAAATAATTTCTTCATTTACATAAACATTTATAAAACTTAACACTTACAAGAATCATTTTAAAAAAATGAGATTAATCCACTGGTTGGAAAAAAAATACAATATGTAGTTCAAAAATCATAGTTTTTGCTGGCAGTCTGCGCAAAGTGGCTTTGAGCATCGCACACAAATTGACTTCGAACAATCACAACAACAATAATCTTGATTGCCTTTTTAATTTTGGTGGGCAAATGGAACATAATTTTCTTCTAACTAACTGATGTAGAACTTTCGGTGGTGGAGGAGGGAGATCCTTAGCCAAAACTCTACTTATTGTCATCCGCAGCTTACGTGTTGATTAGGAGACACTATGAACATATAACTATTACACTGAGGTGGTGGCCTAACAGACACCTACCTTAACACTGATGTGGTTGCCTACCAGACACTTTCCCTTGAACAACGAGACACGCGCACACTAGGACCGCTCACACAGGACTAACGGTCTAACGCACGCATGATCATAGTAGGAGAAGGTATAGAGAATGGCCGCGTTCACATTGCGCTGAGATATGCTATCTCAGATACTCGAGTATCCGTATATGTTTGTGAACGACTAAAACCGGATAGGTTTACTTAGCTGTCACAAAACAGCTGGCAGAAAAACAAAATTAAATTTATTTTCCTATCAACAGACGAACTTGGTTTAAGTTAATTTGTTTAAATCAGATTAAAAAGTTACAAAATGGAAAATAACACAAATACAATTGAGGACGACCAGGAAGATGAGCTATTAGGTACGTTTAACAGAATTTTTAATGTTGTGCATTCGTTTGATCAGCAATTTTTTATACTCATAGGCAGAATCCAATTATTTGTGGTGAATGACCTACTATCAAGTTCTGTACTCCTTGAGCTCTTAAACGGTGAAACTCCGTCCAGAAATGAAAATTTTTTCGAAATAACGATTCCGGGGTATACGCTGGAAGATTTTCGAGACTATTTTCGAATGAGTCGAAGTAGTTTTTCGGTAAGTTTATTTATTCAAAGCTTCAATACACATTCACTTGAAACTTATATTTTTCAAAGGATCTTATGGAAAAGGTTGGAAACAAAAAAAAATTGTGGGCCTGGAGTTAAAGCTCTTATTTACTCTCTGGACACTGAGCAAACAAGAGAGCTTTTTGTCAGCTGGAGACAGATTTAACTTGGCAAAAAGTTCGGCTCACAAAACATTTTGTGAGGTTTTTGATGTCTTATGTTCACTCATAACAGAGTATATAACCTGGCCATCTGCTAGCCAATATGATTCCATTTCCCAAGTAAGTACATACTTTTGAATAATATAAATGTACATACATACATCAGTACTTATCTACTTATGTATATATATTTAACATTGGAAAATTTAGGCCTTTCGTGAAAAATCTGGAGGTATCATCCCGGGTATCATCGGTGCCATAGACGGATGCCATATACAAACGAAGCAGCCTCTTAAAAATCCGATTGACTACAGAAAAAACACCCATTCTGTGGTTCTTCAAGGTAAGTTAATGCAAATACATAACTCATACATATTATTATTCCACTTTTATTATCAAATTTTCTCTTTTAGCTGTTTGTGACAATCGCACAGTTTTTACGGATATATATGTAGGAGCCCCCGGCCGCTTACATGATGCAAGGGTGTTCCGAAATAGTCCACTCTATGGAGAAATGGACAGACTCATTACCAGGGAATATCACCTTGTTGGTGACACGGCATATCCGCTGAGCCGGACCCTTATCACTCCGTTTAGCGACAACGCCAACGGTCATTTGACCAAAAGGCAAATAAATTTCAACACCCGTCTTAGTAGTGCCAGGGTGACAATAGAACGAGCATTTGGGCTATTGAAGGGGCGATGCAGTAGGATCGTACAAAAGCTGCATCTACATAATATTTTGTACATAGTAAACCATTAAATTAAATTTTTGTTAATAAAAGAAACAAATTCTTATTACCGGATTTTATTTTTTGGCATACCAATTCGGAATCCTCAATTTTGTAAAGAGTTGAACCTATTTGTATTGAAATATGCATTTTGATTGGAATTCAAGTCAGCTGTTTTTGACATTTCTCTTCACATAGCTGAATATACGAGAATTTTTTAGATCGGTTGAGATTTTTATTTTGAGAACAGATGTTTAATAATCGGCTGTTTTTTCTTAAGAGATTACAACAACACAAACCAATCTGGATTGCTTTAGATAACTTTGTGAACGCGGCCAATGAAAGAATTTAAAAAAAAATAAATAGCGGAGATACACAAGTTTTTTATTTTTTTGGTGTCTGAAAGGCGTCACATTAGTTGCAGAAGGTTAAACGAATTCTTGTCTGGTGATATTGCCGGTAGGTAAGTACATACATACATATGTAGGTACATGTATGTTAAAAAAAATTATTCACTTCTAATCGACCCTTTCTTTTAATAGATATTTTTAAAGTTATAAAAACATACCTACATTATGTTTTTTACTTTTAATAACTCATTGAAAGAAGTTTATAAAATATTGTAGGTTATGTGGTGTGGAGATGCCGTTATCATTGACATCATTTCCATCTGGTTCGCTTTGCTGTTCCTCTTCTTCTATTCCTACTTCCTGTCCAATAGTGTAGCTTAATGGTACTGTGAATTCTATGGCAATATTAAGCAGAATTATGCACACTAAAATTACTTTTGAGGCATATTGTGGTTCAATGCGGAGATGGTTAAGGCACGTAAGCTTTTCTTTCAATATTCCTAAGACAAAAGAACTTTTTCATTGGCTAATCTTATTTTACTTAGGTAGGCACTTACCAAAACTATTTTCTATTATTCGCCTAGTTTTCTTATGCGCTCGGTTAAAGCTAATTTCGGCATTACTATCGGGATTTCTTCGTAGTGGTGGTATAAGCCAATCCAAACAAGGATATGCGCTGTCACCAAGAATGAAATGGCCGATAACCACCGCGGAAATCATCGAACAGCCTTGAGTTACGCAGCACTCGGGAATCATGAACACTTCCTGGCCAGCTGGCGTACTGAATAAAATTTTCTATCCGGAGCCGGACCGCAAACCATCATTGCATGTTTACCATGGCGATTAACAAAATGTGATTCATTAATTGATGGTGAATCTATTTCTATCATTGTTCCATCTACGCACCCTGCTACTTGGGGGAATCCTCCTTGGTTGAAAAAATCTGTGGCAATATTTTGGCAGTTAACAGGCCATCGAACAACATCATACAGCATGGTATTCACAATTGCTGTCATGACCCTTTTAATTGACCTACACACGGTAGATTTGTGCATTCTGCCTATCCCGTGGTATTGAGAGCCATTCCCGAGCCAGTGGAGGGTTGACAATAGTTGCTCCAAAGGTGTTAATGCGTTGTTTCGGGGGCTGTTGTGTTGAAGTTCGCTTCCGACTTTTGATAGCACAAATTCGATTTGTGATTGCGAAAGTCGAAAATTTTCAATAATGATTATCGAGTCTAAATTTAAATCAAAGTTTATTCGTAAGTTATTAGATCGTGAACGTACCGCGTTGTTTATTTCACCGTTCTCTTCAAATAATCTTTCAAAGCGAAACATTAAAAAAAAAAATAGCTGATGAAAGTAATAAAAAACGACGAATTACTTTTACCTCTGTTTCTTTTAAAAAGATAAGGGAATACATTACATATACATAGGTATTAGGTACATATATTATGTATGTATAAATTGACTTTGCTTACATTACTTTTTAGCTTATTGATATACTGAACTTTATATAAGCAGTTTTTAATATTATTTACATGATCTTATACATTAGGGTGGTCCTTATTAAAGTATTTTTCCTTATTACTGAGAATTTAAAAAAAATTAAATTACCAAAAAAAAAAATTACCTAAACCTAGCAAAAAATTAATCGAATTTATTTTTAAATTTAAGCTTACAAAATAATCTACCCTCTTCTCTAACTTTTTTTCTATTCCACTAAGCAATTCAACAGTTTATATCTACTTATGTAAATTAAATTATTAAAACGAAGTTAAATAAAAAAAAACTTTATTTCAAAATATTCTTAAAGTTAGATACAATTTATTAAAATATTAAAATGGAAAACAACTGCGACGTTCGACGACTGGATAAGGATTGATTGTAGTGAGCTGCTGACCAGAGTAAGTCACCTCGTAATTCTGTATCTGATGTGATGTGGATGGGGGTTGAAATATGAGCCGATGCACATGTTTAAATGGCATTCCGATACTCAAGTGGTTTCTAAGACTATGGGTACATCGCTTGGTCATAAACTATGATGTTTATGATTTCCAGATTGTTTCTTTGTTTCTTTGTTTGGTGTTTATTGCTGTCCTCTGTCCAGCGTTATGTTTAAGTGGACCGAAGTGTTAACTTGTATTATTATTTAAGCATTATATGTATAAACTATATATATGTGTTATATAAATAAATAAATAAGAACTTTATTTATCCATTGTAATATATGTATATTAATCCATCCTTACCAAGAATTCGTACCGAAATACAATTCTGAAAAAGAATTGATGTCAATTTTTTCCTAGCAAATTTTTGCTTAACTTATCATAATTTCCATCGATAAGTCCAAGAGACAGAATGTTAGTGCAACAGAAACTGATAATTTTAGTCATTTTTGATAAGCTTATCACTTATCAAATCGAAAATTTAGAACCACTCAAATCATGTTTGGTGCAACACTTACCTGATAAGTTGAGTACTTTCAACTTATCAAAACTCAAAAAATATTTATCAAATCTCTTGTTGGTGCAACAAAAAATTGTCAAATTTCATGATAAGTTGCTAAGTGATAAGTAATAAGTTGTTGGTGCAATGGGCCCCAGATGTACTCTATTATTTGCTTAAACTTGAGTTCAACAGTACGTACAATAAGATTTGAACGAAGCTGTGAAAAAAAGGGAATTGCGCTCGTTCATTATTATTCGCGTTGCTGACTTTATAGTATTTTAATTTTTCAGTTCATCGAACAGAAGTTGGGTTATGGGTTGGAATTTGGGAAGCACCCGTTAAAATCCTCCCCAAGATAAATATTATAATGGGGCCGAGTATCTTTAAAAGCTTAATATGCAAATTTTCTTCAGACGATGCAGCATTTTATACAAGTCTAAAAGGTATGGGTGTTTTGAAAATATTATTTATCTTATCCTTTTCGGTAAGCAACTACAAATTAATGTACAGAACTCCTGCAGGCTTTTTTCCTACCTAAATAAAATATGCCCATAGCGGGGGAGTTTTGATTTGTTTTAATTTTTTTCTGTTTATTTGTTGTTTTGTATAATTTACCCGCTTATATACAGTTTGCGCAGAATAATTTCCATCCCACGTTCGCATTATGTTGTTTTATTTGGAGAGGATTTATGTATCTTACAACTGAGTTCAACTCTATAATTATATCATTCTATTAGAGGGATCAATTTTTGAATGGAAAATGATTATTGCACGAACGAAGCTATAGCTTTGAAGTTTTGACAAAACAATTTTCAGTAGAAATCTAACATCAATATTTACAGCGGGTTTAATTTCAGGTTTGTTTGTGTTGTTTTGCTTAAGGGACATTATATTTAAAGTTGAAGAAGACAAGGTTAAGAATGTAAAATGATTTTTCATTGTATAGAAGAGATAATAATTACCGATTCAAGTTTTTTTTTTTTTTAAATCAAAAACAGGGTTTGGGTTAATTAAGGATCAGAAAAGAGCACGCCTAACTTGAACTCTATCAAAAATATCTTGGACGTTCACAACACTAGGGCAGACCACTAGACGGTACAAGGTGAGACTTTAGTGACTCTCGCCTGGGTGTCACTAAAATCAAAAACAGCAGGGTTATTCATTTTGCGCTTTCAAATTGGTAACTCTGGCATTTGACACCTTTCAAACTCAGCTGTCATCTGAAGTGTCATAATATTAGCCAGTTTTCGCGCACTACGCGATGGTCGTCATAATTGATAGACCAAGCAAGCAATCGGTAAAATTAGGAAGAAATTTGAATTAAAAAGTTGTTCGTTTTATTCTCCTAGTAGAACATTTTCGTTTCGCATCACGCCTAGTATGCTATTGATGCGAAACGAAAAGTTTTAATGATCTGCACCAGGTGAGTTGTGTTTCCTAACGAAAACAGAACCAACAAAATTGCAAGAAAAAAAATATCAACACCAAAAATCACAGATAAAACCCGGATTTCATTGTCCCACATTAAAAAAGACACAATTAAATCATAAACGAAAAATTACGTTCCGTTTTTCGGTCTTAGGCGTCAGTTATACCGATCAGGAAAAACCATCAGGAAAAGTTGAAACAGTGTGAAATTGAATATTTTTTCCTGATGGTCGTTTATAGCGAACAGGAAAAACATTTCAGTTAACAAAACATTTAGCGTTCTTTTTATTCTGAAATCGTCAGAATGGATAACATTACAACTTTAATTTTTGACGCTGTTTTTTTTTTCATAGAGAAAAGGAACGCACCAAAGCGTTTGTTGTTTTGTTTTATGTTAACTTCAAAGGTTTTTATTAAAAGTTTGTTAGTTTTCTGTTTTTGTTTTTAAATTATTAAAAAAGTATGGTATGTGCCAAGAAAAAAAAGCTGTTATACCTAGCAACGTTATTAATTTAAAAAAAAAATACACGGCGCAAACGAAGATTCCAGGTGCATCCACTATATCGACTGCGAAGGCAGAAAGGAGAGTTTTTTTCATTGATTCATCGTCTTGAAAACTTCCCAATAAAGTTTTTCGAGTATTTTCGAATGAGCCAAAATCAATTCAACTTTCTGCTTTCAAAAATCCGTGAAGATGTGATGCCAAAATGTTCACTTTATCGTGGTGACAACATAAGCCCCAAGGAAAAGCTAGTTCTGACCTTACGGTAAAAATTTGATGAAACTTTTGCAAGTGATTAAATCTAGGTTTGCTTTTAGATTTCTCGCTACTGGAGCAAGTTTCGCTGACTTGTCCTTTCGCTACTTAATGGGTAAGGCAACAGTTACGAAATGTCTATCATTGTTACCGTCCAATCAATTAATAAGCATTTGAAAGGACTTGTTATGCCAGTCCCCAAATGCCCAGGAGATTGGGAAAACATTTCTCGTTCTTTCATGGATCGTTGGAACTTTCCCAACTGCCTCGGTGCTGTTGATGGAAAGCATGTTCGGATGTTTGCCCCTCGAAAATCCGGTAGCTTCAACTTCAATTATAAAAAGTGTTTTTCAACAGTACTAATGGCAGTTGTAGATGCAGATTACAAATTTGTAATGGTAAGCATTGGAGCACATGGTTCAAACGCAGATCCAACTGTGTTTTCGTCCTCCAACTTTGGAAAAGCTTGGCTAAACTATCCTCAAAAGCTATTTGTTCCTGCTGATGTGCCATTGCCCGATACTGTTACACCAATGCCTTATGTTCTTATAGGAGATGAGGCATTTGGCTTAAAATATAACCTGATGACCCCTTTTCCAGGTGCAAATTTGACCTCCAATCAAAGAATATACAACTATAGGTAAATATTACAAAACTTAACAGAAATCAGTACACATGGTAGTTAAATTTTTTTAGACTTTCAAGAGCCAGGCGAATGGTCGAAAGCTCATTTGGAATCCTTGCGCATACTTGGAGAGTATTATTAAAGCCCTTAGAAGTCCAAATGGAACTAGCAAAGCCTATGATTTTATGTTGTTGCATTTTAAATAATTTTTTGCAAAGCAGCAAGGAAAATGCACTGCTAGTGGCATCTACTGCCAAGGACATCGAAAGCTCAAGAGAAAACCTAGTAGATCACGATGCCAGAGCAAGTCAACCGGCATCAAATGCGTTTAATATAAGAAATAACTTCGCGGACTGGTTTGTCAAAGAAGGAAATATTGATTTTCAATGGAATAAAATATAAAATGCACATTGGATCGCACGTACCTACTTGCTCTTATGTTGAAGTTGCTTAGAAATTAAGAACTTTTAAAACATGGGAGTAATAAATTTAATAAATAATAAAAAAAAATAATAAATTTTGTGTATTAAAAAAAAAACAAATGGCGTAATTGGTACCGAAAATAGGTACAGTGGTTTAGGCTGTAGGTCAAGGTACAGACAAACAGACAGAATTGTGCAACCCACTTTAATTTAAATGTTTTTTTCTGAGAAATGAGTCCAAATAACAAATGAATGTATATACATTTTTCAACAACTATCTTTTGTACGCATAAAAACAGCACAGTACCTATAACGTAAGTAAAAACTAAAAAAAAAACAGGTATACTTATGTACATACAAATTATTTATTTAAAAAAAAAAAAGAAAAAACAAAAATTCATTAACAAAACTTAAAGATATTCATTTAAAAACAGGTACATTTTATAGTACATATCACTTTCATCGAGTTCATTTAAAAAAAAAGCAGGTAAGTTTCTTAAACATAAACAAAAAAAAAAATAAGCAAGTATTTGGCACAAGGCTGGCAACTTATGAGTCATCAGATTTTAGCTCTTCCACCAAAAGATTTAAAACCTTCGCTTGGAAATTTATTTGCCAACTTTGGCTTAAATGTTGGACCTGCTGGGCAACGCTTTCAAAAAAAAGGGACATTGGTCCACGCCTGTCTGCATTTTCAATGGCAACCAGTACCCTTTCTAAAGGCTCATCGGTGTTGCTGGCCTTCCTCTTTCGGGCCCTTTGTTTTTTTTCAGTTGAATTATTGGAAGGGCCCAGTCCAACTTCCTCTCCAACATCGACCACATCCTCCAGCTCTACATCCATTGACTGACCTTCCTCGAAAATACTTGTGAAGTTCCCGCAGTCACTAAAAATCAAATTGAAAACTTTTACAACACAATACATTTATAAAAAAAATATTTAGTAAACATACTCTGTGGGAACTTTGATGTAAGGGATGAGGAATTTGAGGCTTTGGAAATGAACCCATTTTACTTTTACCCATTTACTGGGGATCGCCCCAGAACCACTAGGCATATTATTTTCCATTTTAAAATATGTCCTGAAAGAGTCCCTCAGAGAAGTCCATTTTTTTTTGGCATTCATCCACTGCAATAAAAAAAATTTCTTGCTATAACTACAATGCGTAGGTATTATTAATATTTGAACTTGCCTGTTTTGCCCAGAATATTGGCAATGTCTTCCCACGCATCCTGTTTTCTATGTTTGTGCATGTATAAAGGGTCGTCTTTCGCATATAAACATAAATGGCTTTTTACTTCCACGATGAGTTTTGCCTCAAATTCCTTCATCTCTGTTTTGTTTTTCAGTTTCATCATTTGGCTGTTCATTTTTCGCTGTAAAAAAAGATTATTGTTATTGTTTTGATTTAAAAAGACTTTATTATTCCAACTTACAATTTTTATGCGTCAATTTACAAAAAAAACTTATTAAACAAAATATAGCCGGCCAGCCAGACAATTCTACCGCCAAATTTTCCTGATTGAATTCGATACGAAAATTTTTTTCGTTCGCAAATCTGTCAGTGAAACAGGAAGAAAATGAAACTCAAATCATTGGAACGATTTGTTCCATTTTGTTTGATTTGACGATCAGCTGGCACGAAAAATGAATTTTCATCAGGAAAATACATAAATCCATTTTAAACAATTAATAATTGTTCCATTAAAAATTTTACTAGAGAAAAAAATTCTTTGAGTTGATTGTCATTGATTAGTGTGACATTTGTGTTTCAAATCAAATGAAAACATAGTAAATTATCCATTCAAAAATTTTTCCTGTTTCATTTGCCTGATCGGTATAACTGACGCCTTAAGTAGGCTCCCGTGTGCGAATTTAGCTTCGTCGAAACTAGTTTCGACGTTTAATTAGCTTTGAATCATTTAGCTTTCGATTGGATTTTTTCCTAGATTTCTTTTTGTTGAAGGTTTGATGGTAAACGAAAACCTAAGTTTTCGGTTCAGAATATATATTGCGAATTATATACATATAAACATATACATAGAAACAAATTATAATAGAATAATATTATGCGATTATAGAAAGTAGAACAATCTTCTACATTATCTGTTTGTACGTATAAATTAATGTCGTGGTATATTCATATTTGGCCCATTTTCACTACCCCAACCCCACTCTTTTGAGAACGACATGAAGCTGACGAAGTAAAAATTGGAGACCAATTTTCGAAACCAACAACAACAAAAAATATATTATGTATGCGAAAAACGATAACACATGTATAGTACAATAAAAATGTATTGCCAACGCCATTGCAGTCATTCCAGCATCCATCTATTCAACAGTTCCCTTTTGCGGGTTTTTGTCCCGTGTTGGTTTGTTCCATATACGAGTATGTATTAGATATGTTTTATTTTTCGGAAAAAATTCAAGTCGCGTAGAAAATGACTATAGTATATGCATGGAATATTATGAAAATAACAATAATTTCAAAAGAACTTCCCGTGCCGTATGGGTGTATATGCTTTTGACGATCCGGCGCGGGACAAACCCACCATACCCCCACTGGGTTATCTTAATAGAATTACTGATATACTGATGATATTTGAAACACATTTTTCTATTGAACAAAAAAGCATATTTCGCCTTTTTATTTTATCACCATGTGGAAGTTCGATAATTTCGAGTGGGTATATGCAACGCATATGTGCCGAAAAAATTATCACGATTATTGAATTACACAAAGAAATAAAACCACATAAAATGTAAAAAAAAAAATTAAAAAATAAGGTTGTCTTAAAACAATGGAAAAAATCTGATTTAAAGATTTTATAAAAATGACCGCCGCGCCGGCAAAAAAAAAATAAACTAAATTTATTAGTTTGATATCTAATTTTATATGTTTTTTCAAGTTCTTTCGTTTTTTTTTTTCTCAGAGCATTGAACCTGGGACTGTCCGATAACCAGCACAGAGTCAGAAATGCTATCCTGGGAATTAAAATTCATAAGCAAAACTCAAAAGTTAAAATTCTGAACTGTACTTTTCAAAACGATAGGTCTTTCATATTATTGATGTACATTTTAAGTGGTACATAAGTATTCTTTATACAATAATGCCACCCCTTTATTAAATTTCTATTAAATCAATCCGATTTTCCTTTAGAAACATTTGGCAACAAAAAAGTATTTGTTAACTATTTCCAACAACCGCGAAAACCTTAAAAGTTGACCTTCAATAGGTTATGTCTCTGAGTTACTGGCTGAACAGAATAAACTTGAATTAAATGTCAATAATCCTGCATTCGAAGCCGGAAAATGAGTAAACTTTTGCGGCTTGGGCTGTGGCATTTTTTTGCATTCTGTTCATTGGGTTACCCGAATTTTTGTATTTATATTTTTTTTATGGAAACATTTTTTTTTATTTTAATAATACATCTATATCCTATATGTACTTTCAATAGTACTAGGTTTGGTTGGGAATAGTTTGGTAGCGTTATAATAATCATCAATATCTTGTTTTGTTGCTCTTTAAATTTAAATCTGAGCCAAAATAATATCTATGTGAATTCCCTTTTTCCATAAACATTAATTTCATATAAAAAAAAAAACATAAAACCAGCCCAGGGGTATTCAACGACAAAAACTAAAATCCTGTGGAATCACACACTTGTGTGTTTCATATTTTCCTCAAATTGCCATTTCTATGGTGTTTCTTAATGCCTCTTGGGCTTTGGGTGGATCCCAAACGAACTGTTGCCCCAACGAATATGCTTAGCAATAATATTTAGATACGAGTACCGACTATAAAAATCCATAAAAACGCACCAATTTACTGACATACATCACGTACCAAGTAATTACGAAGAACGTACGTGACAGGATTTTTATATCCGTATGGTTGAAAAATACAACTTAAAAAAAAAAATATTATAAAACCTCTGATTGCACGTTTTGCAGTTAACTAAATGCGGTATTTCAAGACAAGCACAATCAAAGTTATGTAGGTGCAAAGATCAATGTAAAACAACCTCTTAAACAAATTGAGTTCGCAAATAGTTAGAAAGAAGTCAACTACAGTTTGGACCTTTGTTTAAACAACAATAGATAACTATGCAAAAACACTCTTTTAGAAGTAAGAGTTTATTCGTATTTTATGAATTATGAAATTCAAAGGAAGAATTACTAAAATTAGCACCCAGTGTGATTCAAATCTTATAGGTGGGCGGATGCGTGGTAAATGTGGCACGGCAGTACATCTTCATTTCCGGCAGATAAACTAGACTTAAAATGTATAGGACAAAGATAACGGTTAAAGGGAACCCATTTTGACACGTGACAGAAAGAAAACTAACTAACTTATCAACTTGGGGAGAAAAGCTGTATATTTCTCACTATTCGACTGAGTGAATATACAATTCAGGTATCCCTACTATGACTTAGAAACTGCGGAGTAATGAAAATGGGTCGTATAGTATAGGGCATTATGAGGATTATGTGTTTGACAGGCAATTTAAAGGCATAGTGCAAATATTTTTGACCAATTAGATCGGAGAAACGTGTGCCATCATTGCATAATGCATTGGGCATTGGCATCCGTTCGTCGTCGGTCGCTTAGGTTAAAATAATTGAAAGTTTTATGAGAATTTTGGTGTTTATTTATAGGGTGACACAGCTAGCAGTCGGCCTTAAATTGGTTGAATAGATTATTTATGTTATCTGATATTTTGGACTATCGAAATTATTAAATAAAAGGAGTATTTAATTAATTTGTTAACAATACATTGTTAGTAACAAGTACCTCAGCTCTTGAGGTTGCCCTCTTAAGTATGGCAGTAATCAGCCCCCCGTTAACAGGGTGCAAAATGAGGACTGATTATTGGACATACACTTTTTATACTTCTCTCCTCTAACAGGGGACTCGATACCGACTACTGAAAAAGCATTCTTTTAAAATAATTTCAAAATAATAACAATCACATTATGAACATCATTTTTTTAATTGCGGTATACCTTTACAAATAGGTCCGTCCACTTTTTTTGTGCAAAAACTGTCGTATTCGGTAATTTTAAAAACTTGAAGGAAACTTCAATTTTTAACAACAAAACCAGCGGCCGCATTTAACAAAAACTTTTTACATATAGATAAAAGAAGAGAATAAGTTTTTCAATGAGCCTTTTAAAAAATATCTGGATTTCCTAACGCAAACACGAGTTTTTGGATTAAGAAAAATTCAATCTAGTTCTATTGAATTTTTGTCTATCCTCTTTATAAGTTTTAATTTTGGGTTATCATTAAAAATATCAACTGTAAGTTTTTTGGCCCTTCCGAAATAATTGTTTATTTTGAAAGCAAAGAAAAAACCAAGTAATCAAAAACGAAAAAATTTATATTCCTTTTCGTTCTGCAGTACCTACGCTGTTCGATGAGTGAAATTGAAAGTCTCCACTCACTTTTCGCACACAACTAATTATTCATTTCTGTTTCTGCTCACTGAAACAAAAATTTCAGTTTATTTTTCTTGCTTCTATCATAAAAGTGCGTCTTTCTCTTTTTCTTGCTACTTTTTCTCTCATGTTTTCGTTAGCATTTAGTTTAGAGCACTGAAAATTTTTATTTAACACCAGCAACTTATTAGGCTTAGTTTTTTTTTTTTTTAATATTAATGACAGCTGAGAACTTAACAGTTCTGTAATCTTCAAAATTTAGACAGCGACAGTTCTGCCATGTTAGAGGGACTTACAGTCACTTTAGTTTCAAAATTCTAGCTAAATTTGGAAAAAAAATATTCTTATTCTTAAAGAGAAATCGTGTTGATATTCCTCACTATAGACCAATATATGTATAATAATATTAATATATGAGAGTATTATATGGAAGTCATATTACTAAGTACACAAAGTCGTATAGAATCTGTCCCACTGGAGGGACCCAATCACCCAATCCATCATCTTCCTTCATTTAAACATTTCTTACCTAGAAAAATGTTAGAAAGTTTATAAGAATCTTAACTATGAGCGCTCGGCTAATACTAGCCTTTGAATGTCTTATTAATGAAAAAACAGGTCCGTCAAGATAATTTGAGGGGGAGGGGAATTTTTTGCTCGGCCAAGATTGCAGAAACTAATTAGCAACAAATTATTGCATCATTGGATGTTTGAATTTCTGTTGTAGTGGATGAATTTCTGTTGTGGTGACGCTATCTTGAAAAAACTGTAATTACAATTATTATTTTCAAATAAACTAATCCATTGAACAAAAATTTTGCGGACTCAAAATAAAGGACCCAATCACCCAATCCATCATCTTCCTTCATTTAAACATTTCTTACCTAGAAAAATGTTAGAAAGTTTATAAGAATCTTAACTATGAGCGCTCGGCTAATACTAGCCTTTGAATGTCTTATTAATGAAAAAACAGGCCCGTCAAGATAATTTGAGGGGGAGGGGAATTTTTTGCTCGGCCAAGATTGCAGAAACTAATTAGCAACAAATTATTGCATCATTGGATGTTTGAATTTCTGTTGTAGTGGATGAATTTCTGTTGTGGTGACGCTATCTTGAAAAAACTGTAATTACAATTATTATTTTCAAATAAACTAATCCATTGAACAAAAATTTTGCGGACTCAAAATAAAGGCAACTAATTACTTACTGTTCAGACATTTTTAATTCAATGCATTAGTTAAGCTGAAAATAGGACTTAAGATTACAGGTTTCTTTTTTTGAATTAATAAGGCATTATATATATTATAACTTTAAAGTAATAATATAAATAAATAATATCTAAATTTGTAATGGCTACAGTCCATGCAGCAACAGGGTCTAAGTGGTTATCAACCATTTATGTGTGTGTGTTATTGCATGAATGGAGGGGACATACAACCTACAACCGGAACTTGTCATTTTCTAGCATGAGGCATCATAAGTAACAATAAGGTAAGAAAAATTAAACTTAACGACCACAAAACTTCTTACACGTAATGAGTATATCTATTTCTTTAGACATCTTCGGACTTTTTATTGGAAAGAGAAAACAACTTCATCAACATATTTTATTCTTTGCATTGCAGCGGAACTTTGCAATTTTCATAAAATAATTACTGATGGCTTAACGAACAAAAAAAAAGCAAAAAAAAAAAAGAATCTCGTAACATCTGAAAACTGACAGATGAAAACTTTTATCGCCACATGTTTGCCAACAGAATGCCAGAGAAAGTTTTACCTGCAAACGAAAATACAAAAAAGGACAAAAATAAACTTGAAAGAATATGTTTAAATTTGCAAAATAAACCGGCCCGAAAACAAGAACAATAATCAGCAACTTTTCAGATATGCTGTGAGAGGACACCTGCATATGTAGGGGTGTAGATTAGATATACATACATATATATTTTTATTCTAGGGTGTCTCAATATTTTTTAAATTCTTGTATTACTTTGGTAGATTCCCAAAAAATTCAGATTGATAAAAAAGAACGGCTGTGAAAATTGTAAAAACTTGTTCTTACTTGGATTTGTATATCTGAACAATTTTTCCATTATCAGTTTCCAAATTACCTCCCTAACTTTTTATACAGTTATAGCTTTAGAAAAATGGTTCAAATACTGTTTGCCATCAATTTTATCGAAAGTCATCGAATGAAATTCACATACAAATAATTTTTATTATTTAACATATCTTACTGATAGTTATTATTCTTATCAACAAATTACTTAAGACCTTATTTATAGAGGACCAATTTTCCTTTCGAATAGCGCCCAGTACTTCTTTTTCGCTTTTTAAATGCTACAATTTTGAGCTCAAATGTGTACAAATGTGTTTTTTAATGTAGCTTGTATAGAAGATAGGTACTTTTTTTTTTTTTAAACACCTTAATACATGCATACATTTTTGTACATCCTGAAGTCCTGTCACGTATATTTGTGTCATAATTATATAGAACGTGGGCAAGGTTTCGTACCATGGCGTGTGCGTCAAGTCAGTGCAGTTCTGTCTTCAATGTAACCATACACATATGGCTTGTCCGAACACATTTTGTATGTATGTAAAGCTTCACAAATACTACACCTATTATATATTCAGTAAAACTCCCCAATCGACAATTTTATATAAAGACCTTTAGTCCAACAAGATCTACCAAGGAACGTCAGGATAACGCACGGACGAACTCTGGGATACTTTGATGATTAAAATATTTTCATGTTTTTTTAGTTCTTTGAAGTTAGGTCTTACTCAATAGATCATGGATTCAAACTTCAAAGTTCAAAACGACCAAGAAATACTTCGTATTAAAATTCAAAAGATACAATAATTTGAAACTAGAAATACCTAATACAGGACACATCAAATCGAATTTTTTTTTTTGTTTATTAATTTTTGGGATTATTAAGTGAAATGTCAATAAACAAGAGATAATTTATTCAAAATTTCGGGTAGCTAGTTACCTAAGGTGGCTTTTTTTATATTAATCGGATTTTTAACCTCATAGTCAATATACCTATCCTGTGCCATTTTAACTTCGTAGTCATTCATGATTTAAAAAATTTCACGTATGTAGGTGAGACTTACAGTATAATTTTATTTTTGTTTTGGGGAAAAATCATTTTGACAACAACACCCTCATTGACAGTCTGTGATAAATTTATACCCCCTGGAAAGGATATAGGTAAATATTTGACTTTTATCGAAGCACAGCAGACATATGGACGACAGCAGACCATTATACTCAAAAACCCAAAACAATAGCAATCAAAAATCAGGGCTAGAGCATCCTCTATATAGCCCCCAAAGCTACTCAATTTATGGAAAGACTGTGTTCACTAAAACGCCCCTTGCAATGAAACGCGGGCTAGGATGGCTGTATGTGATATGGGTGCGGTAATATGCTCCATCTCCATCCCTCCATTGATAAAAATAGGGAGAAGTAATTTTTTGTTCAAGTTTGCTTTTTTACTGGGAATGATATGTGAACGTGTTTCATAGTAAAAATATTGTCTGTTTTTGTTTTGGGACGAAACTAAAATGTTAAATATTTATTTTTGGAGGGTTGATTCTGTCAATGTTATTGAATTTTATATGCACTATGCTGCCACAACTGGTGGACAAGAATTCCTTTATGTATTTTTGGGGCGCCACTATTGTCTGAGATTTAATAAAAGTATAGACAATCTAAAGTGAGAGTTCTAAAGTTAAGATTTCATCAACAGAATTAAAACTTGTAGCCATAACGTTGTTATGTTTATTTTAGGAATCACATAAAATATAATTAAATAGTTAACCTAAGTTGTAGCTTCAAAAGCTCTCAATTTAATTAAAATGGTCTTCTTCATGATCTATTCGAGTATGTATGTAGATATTTGATACATGTTATCAGAAGCTTTTACGCTTACTGCTAACGATACAATTCATTTCAAAGCTTCCCCTTTTATCATTATATTATTATGCACTGCCAAGGGTGACCATATTCTTGTTACAAGAGTCTTAAAAAAAATATCGAGACAAATTTATTGGGATCATTTTAGAAGGATTTTAGGTATCTAGGTACTTTAAATTTAATGTAACTTACTTACATATGTAGATCCTCAGACCGAATGTCCATGAGTCTCTCCTTGCCGGGCCTAGGATCTGCACAGGCAGATGAACTGATAGATAGACATTTTCCACCAGAAATGATTGGGAGGACGACATCGTAACGATAGGCTCCGACATAACCATCCATCAAAGATGGAGTGTGGTTTTGGTTCAGGGACCTTTTCTGAGTCGTTAAATTTCGCTAAATGCTTTCGGCTTCCCGACTTTTGCTAGCATTTTTCAAGCTGAATTGCTGACAATAAGGGAAGCATGTAAGTTACTTAAACAAAACCCAAACCAGAACCGAAATACGGCTATCCTCACAGACGGCTGTCAAAGCCATTAACTCGGGCACCATCTCTTTAATTTATCCAGCAATGTCGCAATGAGCTTGCGAATCGGAACATTAACCTCAATGTCACTCTTATCTGGGTTTCGGAACATACTGTCATCAAGGGAAATGAACGGGCTTGCCAGACAAGGATCGGCCCTTCATAGCTCGCTCGCGGAAATGGGCGACATTCCTCTTGGTGCTATGAAATGTCCTGCTTTGGCAAACATGAGAATGCAATCTTTTGGAAGGACATTCTTTAACGAGCTATCTGAAATAAAGATCAGAGATCTGATCTTTTTTCTCAATGCGCAGAAATGGCTCTAGCATACTCCGCTGTGAAGCTTCTCTATAAATCCTTTCCCCTTCAGTCATACTTCAAATGAATTGTGGTATGAAAACGGTGTCGCACTCTAGCTCAAATTGGGTTACAAGCTAGGTTGCCTTGAGATCGCCATTTCTGTCTACAGACAGAATAAAAAAAAAAATTCTAAATATTAATTATATACATTAAATTACAGTCTAAAGTCAATCAGGCAGACGGCTACGCCACAGCCTATAATTCTTATTTTATTTTAATTTTAATTTTAATATTAATAAACAAATATGTACATATATGTATTTAATTTAATTTTGTGAATAAAATATTTATCTATATATCTATCTACAGACAGAATAAACTTTGAGGCCCCAAGTTGTTCGTATTCCCCATCATAGTTATGATAAGTTTGATTTCTTACGATAAACTATGCTTGCCTTTAGTACCTAAAGCCGCAAGAAAAAACAATCAGTATGGTCACCCTTAAAACTTTAATATACAAAAATTAAATTGACTTTATTGTCAATGCATTCGTTTAGAGACAAATCAGTCGTAACGGACTGCATTGGTAGTGATAGAAGGTCTAGGTATTATAGTCAGCACAAAGGGGTTGCTTTTAAGCCGACATAAAATTGTCCATCAATGACGACGTCAACAAAAATCGATTTGTAAAATGTCGGCGAGTGAATAAACATAAATTGTCTGCACTATAAAATTGGACAGGATGGCTAGCCAATACTATACTTCTAGGTATAGCAGAATATTACATATATGATGCTCTGCTCATCATCATGATTGCCATTAATTATTATAAATTGATTATATTGTTAGGAGTTTTGGTTGGTTGGGTGAAAAACATTTTAATTGAAGAAATTGCAGAGCAAAAACATCAAATTAAGCACATGAAGGGTCGAAGATTTATCAACTAAGGGATATTCTATGCTTTAGAAACCTTTATAAAATTTTACCAATTATGTAGATGTAGGTATCAATATTGAACTTTAAGGGTGGAATTGCGTATTGACTGCTTTTAACTTTATCTAATAGCATTAGAAGCTTTCGCATTTAAACGAATTTGCGAGCTATAACAATAATAATACCAATATCCAATCTAACTTAAATCAGAATAGAATACGAGTAGAAGAAAAATTCATTGAATTATTAAAGTCTGTTATATGCTTGATAGAAGAGAAAATGTGAATGGAAATAAAATAGATACGTTTAAAAGTGACGACGTCGTATTTCCATTTAGTCGCATACATAATATGTACTCGTGCCTTAAAAAAAATAAGAAAAAATATTTAAATATTTTCGGTTTTCAATTTTTTGCGTAAGTGTAGTTACATTCTCCACAGAAGACTTTACAGAGAAAGAGAAAATATCAATTTTTAAAGACTTAAATTGACTTATGTATTTATAACTTGTGCCTCCTGCGACAAAATTGGTAAATCCTTCAGGAGTTGAAAAAGTGTTTTCTTATTTCAACCCATCCAGTTGTACCTACTGTTAATTTGCACAAGTAGAAAAAAAAACCAGTTCTCAAAAAACACGGGTTGTCAATTACCTCTATGACATTCAAACCAGAAAAACATGAATTCTGTAGTCTGTACTATATTACTTTAAATTTAAATTTGTACGGATTCAACAGTTGCACAGTCGACAACATCAAATGTTTCCATTTCAATTTCTAATTTTATTATTGTTGAATTAAATTTGTTTAATAAACAATTACCTGCACCCCGTAAATCAATCCAAGTGCTTCAATCTCGTGTCACTTTGACAGTTTATTCTTTACCTCAACTAGACACAGCCAAAAACCTAGTTCTATTTCAATTCAGGTCAACAGTCATTAGTTGGCATTTCTTCGAAGATGCCAATGGGCAGACAGTTAAAGTCGATTCGGAGGGATATAATCAAATGATAACTGATTTTTTTGAAATCGATTGATTGATCATGACTTGCTGGTTCCAATAAGACAGGACAACAAACCACTCAACACAATCAATTGCTTAATTACTTGAGAAGTTCCCTGGTCGCATAATTTCACGTTTTGGCGACGTCAATTGGCCACGAAAATTTGACACAAAAAGACTGTGTTGACGCAAAAAATATACCAATATTTCTCAAGTAATAGCAGAGATACCGCTCGAAATTTGGTTAAAAATTAGATCAAAAGAATCGCATACTGCAAATCTTCCCTAAGGCGCCCGGCGATTTGAATGATATTGTTTTTCACTGTCTGCTCTAAAACCCGAATTTTACGAGCATTGGGCTTATTCCTACTTTTCATTAAGAAAGTTTAGTAGTAATGACTTTCTTATATAAAAGTATCTATTCCTTATGCCCAATTATTCTCTACCAAAACCAGCTGTAAAAATTACAAACACCCTTTCACAGTACGAAACAAACAGTGAAAAATAAATTTACTCACCATTATTTCACGCCAATTTCATATTCACCTACCATATTATTTTAATTACATGTTTTCATTCAAAAGGACATTATGTTGCATTTCTTTGGTCTGAATTCAAGAGTTGAAATAATGATTAATTCAATAATTTTTATTCACAATTTGTCCATGTTTTTTTTTCTTCTGTGTTGCTATCTTTTAAAAGGCTTCACAATCGCATTAGCATATAAATTGGAAAATGAACATTTCACTAGATTTTAACATTAATTTAAGTCACCAGTGGTACTATAATGTACCTACAATTTCTCGTCATCCCGTTGCGCTCCCAGGCTCCCACAATCCAAGTTATAGCAAAAATTTTAATTTGGAATGCGCAACACCCTCATAGTCACTTTAGAACCTCCCTTTATTCAAATATATCCATACAAAATTAAATTCAATTCTTTGACAAGATAATCCTGTTTACTCAATAGGGGGTGGCAGAAGTTATGTAATGACGTGTACATATGTATGTGACTTTCGGTAGATTCCTTGTCCCAACAGCCGTAAGATATTAGCCTAGTCATTATTATGTGTACATAAAAACTATGTTCCATTATGTTTCATTGTGTTATATTCTATTTTACTGTTAAAATGCCAATCTTTATGGACTTTGGGGGATTAAAGGCCCCAAATTAGTTTTTCAGGTTATATTTTTCAACGGTAATTTCTATTGGAAAATATAGAAAAAGACGTGTTGACATTTTTTCCTCCGACTGATCGCATAGAATATATCGCACAATCAAAATCGCAAAATGGCAAACATTTTTGTTTTTATGCGTATGAATCATAAATCGTGAATGTTGTATGCAATCGAAATAATTTGTGTGCAAGGTTTTTTTTTTCTTTTTTGAGGCATTTATTATCAGTATATTTATTCTGCTTAAAAACTAGGATTATCAAATTTGGTCGACTTAAAGATATGTCTGACTTGATTATATTTTAATAAATGTACACAACATTTGAATCATTTGGTTCAATATGAAATAAATTCAATTAATATTAAAGTGTACACTTGCTCCCGGCGTACAATATCGACTTTGCCTTTAAGGCTAACCGGTGCAAATGAAATAGCAATATGATATACTTCGAACTGCAATGAAAAGCTCTTCCGCATTATCGTGCTGACTACACAATGTCAAAAAAGTTAAAATTCGATTTTAAAATTTATCTATACAAAAATACGAAAATGGAACTTTAGTTTATTGGCTTTAAGAACTAAAATTGTTTGGATATATAATAATATAATATTTAAAAATTCCAAAAAAATGATTTTTGTTTCTCCCTAGAATGTCGAAATTCTTGCAAAATGATCTTTGCTAAGATATATTCGCAGGAGTCAAATGTCTTTGATGACTGGACTATACGGCATAGGCAGGCGCAGGGGGTGCAGTGTTATCTATCGTAGAATACTTTTTTTACTTGTGGCTATACAAGTTTGCGAGCATGTTTTGGATTCGCAAAAAAAAAAAAATGAACACTAGATATTAATAAGACCTTACATTATGATGCAGAACGCGATTGGTCGGTGGGTTGGTCTGTTGTAAGTCTGTCTTTACCTCGACCTATAGCCTAAGCTACTAACGCAAGTTTCTTTTAACTTGGAACTTGAAGTTTTTTAGGTAATTCCATAGAGGTGAAATGTTATACAACATTATATATACAATTTTATGTATAAAGTTGTAGTTTGGAAAGTTAGAGCCAGTCAAAGGAAAGAAGAATATAAATTATGAAAATTGTTTTAAGTCGAAAACGAAGCAAAAGAGAGAAAATTATTTTCGACTTGAAATGAACTCAGAAACTAGTGACTTTCTTCTATGGCGGTGATTTTGGGGCACCCTGTTTATTTAATAATTATTTTTAGAAAAAAAGCCTTAGTCATATAATAAAAAATGGTATTCTTTCGAAGCATAAAGCATCTTCTGTTTTGAGATCAATTTTTTTATTTATGTTCCTTGTTCTATCTTTTCCTTGTTCCTTTTTTGTGTTTTCTCTTGTTTATTCCAAAGTACTTTACAATAGGAGCAAGTAGGTGCTATCCAGTAAAGTGTTATATCTAAATTGCGAACGCATGCTTGAATTTCAACAATCCGCCACAAATTGAATTTATATCTTACATAAATATGAAATGATGATGAATAGCAGGAGATAATAAAGATGATGAGTGAAAGCTGATATCATCAATATCGCAAGACTGGGACTAGACTAGATGATGCTTAACCATAAGGAATATAATGAAATTTATCTTCTTTTATTTTTCTCTTCAATAAAATTTTAAGTAAATTTTAAAAAATAAAAAAAAAATAACAATAGGCTTATTTGTGTGAATCCTTTCATTCTAAGTCTAATGGTTCACATAAAAGCTGTTTTCGACAGGCGATTCTAGCTGCGATATGACTAAAGCTGAGAAAACTTGAATTGTTTTTGTAATTAGTGTTCTCAACGTGTACAACACAGCTTAACACTAACATTACATTTAAGAGTTGAAATCTGGCATCCAAGTCGAAAGTGCGCACACCTAACTCCAATTACTGTCTATTAATGTATTCTGTTAAATTTATTGAATATGATTTCTATCACAATTTTGTAAGACTTATGTAGATCAAATTTGTTCATGTCATAGAGACCACGCATAATTCAATCAATCATCACAATGACTGCAGACAAAACTTTTCCTTTCTCTGAGGTAGAAATTATTTGTTCCAGACAGATCCGCTACAAAAAAATTGCAGATACTTTTTGTTCGTTCCATCATATAAAGTTAGTCCTTACTCCTTACAGTCGTCTCTTTTTTGTCAGCGTTTCCTATTTAGCTAAGAAGCTTGCTCTTCTAGAAGAAAGTGGAAATCATTATGTACATAGTACATAGGGTACATAGTACATAAGGTACTTGTATTTTATTTGGTAGTAGGAACCAACATTTTCTTGTATCTTGTATCAACTATGTAGCCTTTGATCATGAGACGCAATTTTTGGTATGACTTCAATCTTATACTTAATGGAAGAAGAAACTATAAACTACTTACAACTTCTTTACAATTTTAGCCAGCTGACATGGTTTTAAAATTTTCATTAGGAGCAGAGATCTCCCATCATCTACAAAATAGTAGATTCATTTTATGTCATGGTTGTGTCACTTAACTTATGGCCAGTTTCACCACAACCTATAAATAAATGTCATTTTGAAATTTAACGATTTATTTATTTACTCTTGGTTTTTTTACGAGTGCAATTGCTACTACTAGAAAGCTGAAAACGTTTGTAAATAGATGTCCGCGCAACATCTTGAAATTTTTTTGGCCCAACCGTATCTCCAATGACCAGGAGTCAGGACTCAATCATATACGAAGATGTAGGTGGCAATGAGTTGGCCGTACGCTTCGAAATAGTAACGAGTGCATTGGGAGACAAGTGATGTTATTGATGGCGCTTAGGAGTAGTAGATGCTCTCTGTCCCGTAAGGAGAAACCAACGGCCATATTAAGTCTGAGGATCTTAGTAAGGAAGTAATTATTCTTTACTTTGACCTCAAACTTTAGCTAAGATAGGGGAGGCAACAAGCTTTTATAAGTCAGCTCGGTCCCTAGCTAGGTAGGTTGAGAGTATCTTACACCTGTGGGCTACCTGCATCATCTTAGGACGATGATAACCAGGAGAACTTTTCTCCCGTGGCACCCTTAAACGACCACTTTTGCGAAGGAAATTTTTTGAATAAGCTTCCTATAGATATGTACCTATAGTATTTTTTAATCTTGTTGATAATAAACTTACAGCATATGAGTAATCTCAAATATAGTCGGTATGCTGCAAAAAGAGCTCAAGTCACATTATTGTGTTTCGGAGTTAATGAAGATTTAAAGTTTATGTCCACTTGAAAAATCGTTAAATAATTTCGACTTATAAATCGATATTAATATCTGTTATTTCTTAATACAATGAAACCAAAAAAATTCAATTTAATTTATTCAACTGTTTTTTTTATACAAGAATAAAATGCATCTTGGACATAGACCTTTTTTGCAATAACATTTTTTTTTATGGACATGTGTTTTTTTGTTTTAAATTTTTGGTATTTTTAATTTTTATTTTAAATTTATGAATCATTATCTGATTCCGAATCATCATTTATATCGGGTTCTGGGGCCTTATTTCTGGTGGTTTTGCTTGTATTTAAGCTTTTGTTGCGTTTATACACTTTTTTGATGTTGACTTCTTTCAAGTCTATGGGCCGACTTTTACCAAAAACCCGTATTTCCTTATAGCATTCACTGTGGTCGTATCTGTACTCCATTACGCCAGGTTTAATCTTTTGGTACCTGAAGGATTTTACTTTCAACCAGTTCACCTCATGTCCGTTTTCGTCCAAATTTTTGTTTTTTATTATCTCCGATAGTTTTGATAAATCCAGAAAATCAGTATACCGCATTTGGGTTATATTATAAGGATTTCCTTTGCTTTTTAGTCTCTTCGATCGTGCCAGTCTGAATATAGTTAGCCAGTCTTGAATCGTATATACTGGTACATTCTTCTTTTGTTTCTCAATGGCACTGTGCATGCTATCAACTTCCATATAACTGTGTCCACTTTCTAGAAATTTATGTTCAATTATTATATTACATCCAAATTTAAAATTTAAATCAAATGGAGAAATAGAAATTGAAATGTTTTTGTTTCTATTCTGGCCACTGCAAGTATCAGAAAAAAAAGATACTTCTTTTATTTCCGGTGAAAGTTGAAGCAAGTACTTATACAGGCACGAACCAATTTCATTACCTCCTCTTTTCCCATCAGTTTCGGTCCAGAAATAGCAGAAAGCATCGTTTGGTGGAGCAGCGTTGTAGATGGTAAAATTGTATGCACATAATTTTCGGCTGTAGTACATAGGACTTATGTACATCACTAGATGGAATTTGTAAAACAGACTGTAAGTCAACTGTGCATGCCATGAAATTAGGCTCCTTGATGGCCCTTTTTTTTGTCCAAGGATTTAGCAGCTGAACATTCGTCTTTTCTTCTTAAATGGGCTAGATAATCTTCATTTTGGGTTTCTTTGCCTTTCTCACATACTTGGCACTGGTCTTTTTTTGGATGAAAGAACGATAAATTGTAATACTTACCGAAAACTTTCTTGTAGGTGGTCGATGAAGGTAGCTTTCTTGACGTGTCACTCTTGTATTTTTCTGAGAACAAGGAATACATTTTCGATATACTTAGACTGGCATCTAAATACATCCTTTTCGAATTTTTGCGACAGTAGTGAGACTCTACTGCTGGGAAACTTTCGATGTGGTTCTTAATGCGGGTAATGTCATCATCCGATGTCTTATTTGTGGCTTTTGATCTGCCCCTTTCATCTTCTTTAGAAAAAACTCCATTTGGTCCCTTATGTTTAAATGCCGTTTTAACTGTACTATATGAAATACATAGAGTTCCACAAAAAAAGTCGCGACAGACCCTTACATTAGAGTTTTCATTTTCAAAAAATTATGACCTCGCTGGGTTGCGATTGACTTTTCTGATTGAAGATCGAACTCGAGGCCTTTGTATTTTGGAATCGATGACCGCCCTTAAAATAAATTCTTTTTGGCGTTGATATGCCAACTTCCAAAAGTCCTTACAAATTTTTAACCGCTGTTCTTCCGTCAATTTGTCCTTGCATTTATAACGACATTTTTCGCACTTTGAGTTCTTGGGATTCTTACCTCGTATAATTTCGGCGTGTTTAATATTCCTTTTCCATAGTTCAGGATACGCTTTGTTCCATCTTCTATTTTTCTTTTCAGTAAGTGGTGTGTGTGTTTCTGCGGTAGGTTCTTGTGGTGCTTCTAAAACCATGTCCTCTTCTAAATCTTCATCATCACTTGATTCAGTCTTGTTTTCCAGGATATAATCCAGGTCATCGTCATCACCTGAAAAATCTTGGTCAACGCTTGATTCATCCCATTCTCTTTCAGTGTATTTTATACTGCATCCAGGAATTAATTCTTGAATAAAAATAAAAAAAACACTCAAATCAACTACATCATCAAACTATTTGTAAAAGTCGGGACGTACCATTTAATACCGTAGAATTTCCATTTGAAGTTGTGGATGTACCTACTAGGATTACACAAATTTGTATCACTACTTTTATTGAAGTGTCCAGAATGTATTTTACATTGAGTTAAAAAAAAAACTTTTTGGTACTTGCTATAATAAAACAAAATTATTACCTTTTTTCAATGCAAGTTGTAGAATCATAGCACTTCGGCTTGAGGAATTCATTTTATTTTAAATAGAAGCTTAACCATTTCACATCAAAAACTCTAAAGAATGTTAATTTTCCTGAATTCAAATTCAAAACCAATCATAGCAAAGGTATTGGGAAATCCCCTTTTTTAGAAATTTCTGAGTAGGCCATGAAATAGGTTTTTCAGCTGAATGTTTTTTCTTTGAATTTGAGGACTTGAGATTTTCTTGCAGCAAAAATAGAAAAAAACATTAATGAAGAAAAGACCCAAGTCCACTTGGGTCTTTTTTGCTCCACAAATTTTTGTGTTTTGGACATAGAATGAATTGTTTCAATGCAATAACTACAAAACTACTTGAAGTAAGCATGGGATTTTTTTACAGGTCCATAGACTATGGCTTTTGAGACATTTTTGCTCCATTAGGTCAATTTCACAAAAAAGTGGACATGAGCTCTTTTTGCAGCACACCGACGATGTATAACACAAAATTTTATGATGAGATATAAAATAACATTCTTGGTTAACTTGCAAAATCCACTTTCAGTTATTAACTAATTTTTTTTTCAACATCCACAAAGTATAGCAGAAGGTCCACTCACTATCTAGACGTACGTGTAAAACTTTTTTTATTATCCTAATGCATTTCAGTAAAATTTTCTTGGGGTTGCGATAGACAGAGAATATTGAAGTTAGATGGTACATATTATTAATTATTTTTGCTTAATGTTTTGCTTTGGTAAGAAATCGCCTGTGGACATCAGAAAATCTCAAACTACATTTATGCTTCAAAACATCAGAAGGGAGATTAATATGCAATTACATAATTAATCATTATAGCTGAAAAACTGCACAAAATTTGTTTGTATTATGAGATCGTACGAGGTGCCATCAAAAAGAAAGGTGTACACTCGCGCTCGTGAACTCTCTGTACACTCCAATTTCACTATCATATGTTCAGAGTTGTGAATATATGTATAGTAAATATTATTAAGTTTGTTCTTTTTTTATGTGAGAGATATTAAGTGTTAAAAACTTTTTTTTTTTATATTTTGCGCGCACTCAAGGGGATTTTATGTACCCTTTATATGCCAGAGACACAGTGCGAGCTTTTGGTAAGAAGGAGGGGATTTGAAAGGAGATGCCGGTGAACATTAGTCTTGAATTTCAGTATATCACAATGAGAGGGAAAGACAGAGCGTGGAAGGGTATTCCACATTCGCGTAGTACGGCTAAATAACGAATAACTGTACTTGACAGTTCGACCGAAATTGGGTTCAAGAGTAAACTGATGAGCATTCCTGGAAGCGCGAGTATTACGGTTGAAACGTTTAAGGGGAGGAATACAACTGGCTATTACATTAGAGCACTTACTGTAAAAGTAACGATAAAAGAGTGAGAGACAAGAAACGTTACGCCGGTATTCGAGTGACATAAAATTATCGATGATGGTCCTGTCTCCGATCATTTTGAAGGCTCGTCTTTGTATACTGTCCAAGAGGCTTAAGTAAATTGCTGGAACGCTAGCCCAGAGATGGGAGTTATACTCAAGGTTTGGACGTACATATATAACTTTTATAGATAATAGCCAGATCAGAAGGGGAAAAGAATTTCTTGCGTCTCCAAAGGAAACCTAAGAAGAAGGGTTTCATCGATACTAAAAGCACGCATTTTCGATAAAAGAGCAGGATGACAAACTTTATCAAATGCTTTAGAAATATCAAGTGCAATAATCTTACTTTCTCCAAAACGATGTAAAGATTTGTTCCACTGTTCGGTGAGATAAACCATCAAGTCACCAGTGGACCTATTGCTGCGAAAGCCGTATTGCCGGTCATTAAGAAGCTTTCGATCTTCGAGATATTTCTTGAGCTGATAATTTATCAGCGTTTCCATGACCTTGGAAAGAAGGGACGTATGTGCAATTGGTCGGTAATTTGAGGGTGAAGAAGATTCGCTTTTTTTGGAATAGGCTGGATAAATGCTGTTTTCCAACTGCTCGGGACAAGCATAGAAGAATAGGATAGATGGAAAAGCTTACGCAGGGGTTTTGCCAGCGTGGAAGAACACCTCTTCAGAACAATAGCGGGGATACCATCCGGACCAGCGGATTTATGTGTGTTAAGATCTTTTAGGACTCTCTCCACAGCTCGAGTACGAAAGAAGATTTGTCCCATAGAATCATTTAAGCGCTCAAGAACTGGGGGAGTCATGACACTATCAGACAGCGTAAAGTTGGTTGTTGCGGCGAACTGCCTAACGAATAAGTTAGCCTTCTCGAGAGAGCTAACGAAGGGAGTGTCATTGACAACGAATGTTGGGACCGAGGAAGATGGTTTGTTCCTTATGTTTTTTTACAAATGACCAAAAATGTTAACTACCTGTGGGATATTGTAGTATTTTTTGACTTAATTTTTGGTCATGCAAAAATTTGGTCCTTCGAATATGGGCGTTGCAGGCCTTCCTGGCTTGTTTGAACTTTTTCTGGTTTTCATCAATTGGGTTGGCTCTAAAACAACGAAAGCTAACCTCTTTGACCCTAATAACCTCTTTACATCTTGAAATGTTGACCGAACTTTGAGCAAAAAATGTTTAAGTTTTCCAAGAAGGCCGAGCGAACGTTAACGATGAACCTCTCTGAACGCCCCATCACGTCAAAAACCGACAAAAATTTACAGGAAAGGAAATGAAAGTAATTGTGTTGAAAAATCTGATGATCTCAACATATCGTTTGGCTCATGGCAATCAATTTTATTTGATGTTTTTGGTATGACAAGAGTGTCAGCGAAATTCGTTCCAAAACTGAACAGCATGAACATCGCCCTAGACATGTTGAACGATGTCAATGATGATCCTGATATGCTCAAAAGGGTTATAACTGGTGACGAAACGTGGGTATATTGTTAATTCGACGAAAAATAATCCCAGTGGAAGAGCCCACGAGAGACATGGGGCTAATTCTTAAACGCAATACTTGCGCAAATTATGCTGAGCAAACAGTTCTTAAATGCAAACGTAAACATCCCTGCTAAGCAGATTGTCCCTAAATGTAGTAGATTTTATTTTCATGCGCAATAGCAAATGTATTGTGTTTTATCTCGCGGCGTGTCTGGTGTGGAATTTATTTGTTATAAAAGCGTAATAATGGGTGAAAAAAATGAAGAAAAGTAAGTAAAATTTATTAAAATTCATTAAAAGACAATAACAACGTATACAATTTTAGAAATTTAAAAAACTGGACTCATCAGGAAGTCAAATTGCTGTTGACGATTAGATTAACGCATGAGGAGGATTTTTGCTCAGGAAAAAGGCAAAAATCAAGCATCTGGGGTGTAGTCTTGAAAGAAATATTGGAAGAAAGTCCCCAATTTTGTTTTACAAAAGAAGAAATGCTACGTACACTATGCGACAAAAAGATAGCACATATAGCTTTTTCATATTTTTATAATAATTTTAAACAGGCAGAAAACATTTGTTTTCTTGTGTATTAATCATTTAATGTAAAACTAATAGAATAGTAATGAAATACAACAATTTGGAGTACAAAAACCAAAAAATATATTAAATATATTATGTTAGCACCTTAAATAATGCGACAAAATGATAGCACAAGACTTTCAATTTGCTTTCAGTTCATGTTTGTTGATTGAACCATTAACACTGCTAGCCTTTTCCGTAAGCTCTCTTTCTTAATTTTTGATATTGATTTAAAAAAATGCGTTATTTGCAGAGGAAAAAAGCTAAGCAGTGCAGAAATACACGTGGCTCTGAATCTTTCAAAAGAAAATATGAAAACAGCAGAAATTGCGAAGCATTTAAACAGGAGTCGTAAGGTAATAATTAATTTGTTAAAAGACCCCGAAAATTATGGTAAAGCACGCAGTAGTGGACGTCCAAGGGCAATTACTCGTAGAGAGGAACGAGCTATTTTGCGAACTGCTTCGAATTCTCACCTTACAGCTAGAAGAATTGCGGAAAATGCTGGAGTTAAGACTTGTGTTCGGAATGTACAGCAAATTTTGAAGAAATCAAAAACCATCCAACGCAAGAAACTGGAAAGAAAACCACCTCTTACAGCAAAACACCGCGATGCTCGAATCAAATTTGCCGAAGACCATATTAAGTGTTTGATGAACAATTTGATGTCGAGCCTCATCGAATCGGAGGGATCTGAAACTGATGACGAAGATGTTTCAATAATTGCATCTTGTTCAAAAACGTAAGACAGTGCAACAGGAAATGTTAGATTTTATATAGAAGGAGGCTGATAAAGAACAAAAAAGACCAACAACAGATGGACATTGAAATTCAAAGGCTTGAATTCTTGAAAGGCATTAAAGAATTGTGTGATACACTGAAGTAAAAGTCAAAAACATGCATGTAATCAAAATTTAATCTTTATTTTGTTTTTAAAACAATATTTTATTGTTAATTCTATTTTAAGAAAGGTGAAGTTCCTATTTATTTGTTTTTTAAGAAAATGAAAGTTTAATTTTGTTTTAAGGAAAAAAATTTTTTGTTTTTGTTTAAAAAAAAATTAAATTATGAGTTTAAGCTGATAAAAGTGTCATTATCGCTTTTCTTTTGCTTCTGTGGTGGTCCTATCGTTGCGGCTTGTTCTTGTTTGTTCATGGGCTGTTCCTCCAGATCTTAGAGTAGATGGACGATTATCATCGTCTATATTTTGAACATCGTTACTTTCAAGGAGTCCTTCGCGTCTTGTTATATAGTTGTGCAAAGCAACACATGTAACAATAAAATGCTTCGATTTATATATTTTATATACTGGAAGATACTTGGGAATTCGGAACCTTCCCTTTGAAATCCCGAAAGCTTATTCAATACAAACTCTTGTTGAACTCAAACACAAATTGAAACGAGTTTGATGATTGTTAAGATGACCATTATCCCGAAATGGAACCATCAAATAAGTTGACAAAGGGTATGCTGAGTCTCCTAAAATATGTGTTCCATCGGGAAGTTGTATCGATCCGTTCAGTAGTCCTTTCCCTAAAGGGCTGACACACTGCAGCGTCATGACGTGTTCGTCCTGGCCAACCAAAACATATATCAATAAAAATGCAGTTAGCATCACAAACTGCATAATTAAGAAAACTATGTAAATATAATTATATGCTGTTTTTACTACAGCACTATAAACAGCTCCCCGTCCTACGCAGAATCTGCCTGAGAGGTCTCTATAAGAGCAACCGTTTACTAGTTTCCAAATTGTTAAAAGCAAAGACTCGTCCATGCTTATTAAAGGACGTCCAGTTCTCTTTGTTATATGTATTATAAATATATTATAATATTATAGAATCAACTTTTCTTACCATGAATGTGTTTCTGCTCATCCTAAAATGACTTTTGAAAACATCGTCTGGAAATTTTTTGATCAAATTAAAAAATGCCCTATTTTTCGGAATTTTCGAATTTTCCGCCATGTGTGGATTCATGAACTTGCACTAGTGTATGTTAAAACAAAAACGTTGCAAATTCATGAATTCATGAACTTGCACTGGTGTATGTTGAAACAAAAACGGTGCAAATTCATGAATTTACTCGGCCTTCAGCAGGCCACTAGAATAACAGGCGTGGTTTCCGGTCTTTACATTATTTGGCTGGTCTTTGACTTAAACGTTACTGTGCAGTTTCCGGTATGTGGTTATGTCTGAACAGCATTCGCTCCACTTTTATTCAGCATCCATGTTGACTACATAGTTTTTTTTACTTATCAAGTAGTTTATCAAACTGAATTATTATTTATTTTGGTAGAATATAATATGACATACATTTTCAGGGAATAATAGTGAGAATAAAAGCAAAACGATAAACCTAATTACCTGTTGTACTCAAAAATAATATCATATGTATTGGTTTTTGTGTCATTAGATAAATTACATAGATACCCTGAATAAATATTTCATGTGCTTACATTATTCTACCAAAAAGAAGACTTGATTTCCTCAAATGCATCTGTAAAAAAAAAAACAAATGAGGGGATCTGGGAGAACTTTGGATATGATTATTTGAGTCAAAATCTGCATAGAAAACAATCATTAAATTTTAAGAATTATTTATTCGCACATTAGACCCTATCTTTCCTAGAATATATGTATATATGTATGTACCTACAGTGACCGACAAAAGTCTACGTACGACTGATATTCTTGTACCTTGGAGACTTTGAAACAAAACAGAACAAAATTAATGATGCAGTTAAATATCTATTGTATTGACAACTTAAACCTTTATTTAAAAAAAAACTGAAAAAAAATACTGACAAAATTCTACATATGTACGAAATGAGCATGTGCACATAAACTCAATTTTCTTTACAATTGGTGATGAAATCAATATTTTGTTGGGCCACTACGGGCATCGAAGAAACCAAATTTCCAAGTTCTGCCGATGTTATTCTCTGCCATTCTTCTTCAAGCCTTTTTCTTAGCATTGGCGCACTGGTAATGGTATGTTTGCGGATTTTTCGTTGCAAAATCTCCCACACGTGTTCAATAACATTTAGGTTCGTGCTTTGTAGCGGTGAGTAGAGTTGCAGTAGAGCATAGTAAAGGAGCCAAACTTTGACAGTGTGAGCCGTATGTTTTGGATCGTTATCTTGCTGAAAAATCCAACTCGGACCAAGATTTAAAGCATCGACTGATGATTTCAAATTTTGTTCCAAAATGGATTTATATTGATAACAATTCATAATACCCTCGATAAATACCAACTTACCAACTCCAGAAGCTGCCACAGCACCCCATCACGCTGCCTCCACCATGCTTTACAGTAGCAACTAAGTTCTTCGGATCCATCGCTGTATTTGTTTTGCGCCATAATTTTTCTCTTCCATCACTTCCAAATATGTTGTATTTTGACTCGTCAGTAAACAAAACTCAGTTCATGTCTTTGTCAATATGTTTTTTTGCGAATTCCAAACGAAGTCTTCGATTTTTCTCGCTTATAAGGATTTTTGCGAGGAGTTCGGCTATGGAAACCATTATTATTCAAGCTTCTTTGTATGGTTTGTGGATGTACTATTGTATCAGATCTTGTTGCGAGTTCTGTGGTCAATTTCGTTGCATTCATTTTAGGATCTTTGTTAACTTCCTTTAAAATAAAGCTGACATCTCTGCGATTAAGCTTCTTTGAACGGCCACTACGCAGCTTGTTTTCAACTGTCCCATTGTTTTCAAAGTTGTTAAAGATTGTCTGAACTGTCGACTTGCTTAAATTCAAAAGCTTTGCTATTTCACCATAGAATTCATTTCTGTGTTTAACAACCAAATTTCGGACATCAATTGTAATTTCTTTACGAGGCGCCATTTTTTAAATTTAAACTTTTTAAAATTCAACTTAACACTGATATTTAAGAGAAAAACAAATATTTTTTTTTTCTTTTTAACATTCGACTAAAAACAAACGCATACTTATCGTATGTAGACTTGTCAGTGCTTTTTAATATTCTTCAGGTAATAGTTTTAAGATTGCATCGTAAGAACTTTGTGAGTATGCAAAGTATGCAAAATAATAAGAATAAATTGAAAAAAAATAGTGCATTGCATGTATGTACATAATTAAGTACAATAATAATTAATTTTCAAATCAAGCACCAAAAGAGAGAAAGTGCATAGTTGTAATTGTTGAGTGATTGATAAAATCAACTTTTAAAACTATACACTTTCTATTCCACTTACTACATAAATACCTCAAATAAATACCCAATGCCATTTCAAAACATTCCAGAGAACCCTAAACAAAGTTTAGCATTGACAAATAGATGTTCTCTTTCGTCCTCTACCATCTCTATGGGACCCACAAAGATACATTAATTTCCTATCAAAATTCTCTAACAATTCATTGGTCTTTGCCACTTATGGTCAAAACGGATGTCCTTTACCAAATACCTTTCCCTTTTAGCGGTCAACCTAAATTGAATGAAGGACAAAGACTTTTACATTTAAACGACAAACGGACATCTGAAGAAGCAAGAACTTACCATAAATTTTACAGGCTGGTTACATTCTCCCAAGACCTCAAATTTCAAATGCTAAATTACCCAAACATATGATGTTCGTATGTGTACCGTGCAGGTCAACATGTCTTCTATGGGGATGGATGCCTCAGAGCCCTTTAGTTTGTTCAACAAAACGTATAAATTAATGTGGAAAATCTTTTGTCCAATGTTCTTCAGCTCGATATTAATCACTCTTACATTGAGTGTGGGTGGTATCGTTGGTAAAGGTCTCCAAAGACAAGGAGCATAGGTATACAATACATTTATCTACCAGACAATGTCAGAAATGTTGGTTGGCACTAGATCTTTGGGTGACTATGATGTCTTTACAAAGAATTTAAGTTCATAGCTGGAATTTACTGTTCTGTAAAAAACTTTGCTTCAATGCTAGTATTTGTGATGCTTCTGAACTCCGGAGCAGATCAAATAGATTCAATCAGTTTTATGTGTGTCCTGCCGGTTGGACGAATACAACGATTTATCAAAGTCTCTTAAATCGGATGCTTTCTTTAAAGTATCTATGGGCTTTTTTTCTTAAAAGGCAACAAAACCAAGATATTCGCCAACATGTGCACACTGCACATGGTTTTGGGCGAGAACAATGCATAAACCTGATGCAGTTCACTGAGTTCTTTGATTTTTTTTAGTATACCAGCTTATGCATTTAACATGATAAATGTTATTGTGTCGAACGAAATAGCTTTAGCTAAAATTTATATGTTTAAAAGAAAACCACAGCTGCTGGGATCGAAGTTGCGGATTGAGGATGGATGAATTATATCGGGCTTTATTAATAGTTGAAATTGACAAAGTAGCGAATCTTTATAAATTGAAGACGTATGTATGTATTTTGGTTTATGTATACGAACGTAGAGGATACTCCTGGGTAGATAATGTAAGCAATATAATGATGGATAAATAATTCTAGGTTAAGTGAAATTCGTGCAAGTCAAAACTTTACCTTTACCATACTTATAAGGGGGTAAATGTTTTAAGAAGACTTGTGTAGTTCTCGACTATTTTAGTGAACTAATTCAGTTCAGTGAACTAGTTCATTTTAGTTCAGTTTTCATATGATTGCGTTTCCTGAAATCAAAATGATTTAATTCTTAATTCTCCGCTCACAAATTTCAGAATACAATCATGACATGACGGGAAATCTTGTTTACCTTGGTTTGAGACCGTGACCATCAGACTAAATTTGCGTAGAATGAGATGTCCTGGACTTAGCTGAAAAAGAAACTTGAATTAAATGTCAAAATGCTGCAGCCGGTGTCAGAAAAGTCAGAAGTTGTTCAACTCATGCGGCTCCGGCTGTAGCATTCCGTTCCATTCCGTCAACAAGCGGGGCTAAAATTAAAACGTTGAATTTGGACATTAAGATTAATTTAATTTTTTTTTTATTTAATATTTATTTATTCAGTATATACCTATATGGTACATGACATAAGATGCTTAAGACATAGAGATGAGAACACTAGAACAGTATAAATTCTTAGCAACTATAAATTTAACAAAGTGGAGAAATAATGTTATTTGGTTTGGGTTGGTTTGAGAAAAGATTTTTTTTCTGTCAAACTCATTAGACTTATGACTAAAATATTAAAACTAACATAAAACAAATACCTATGCACATCATTTGGAAATATTCTTTCATATTGGATTTTCATTAAGTAAGCATTTATTTATAAATTTCATATGTGTTATAGTTCTGAATTGTTAGCTTTCATTTCTGGAATTCCACAATGTAGCCCTTTAGGCCCTGTTCTTTTTATTTTATCAATATACGAATTACCGTCTTTGTTAAAACGTTACAATCTTCGAAGTTTTTCAAATTCTCGTGGTTTTAAAGAGTTGCGAAATACTTTCTAAAAATACTGCCGAGACATACCAATGAATTTCAAGTCGGCCTACACCATGTTCAGGTAGTTTTCAAGACCATCATTATGAATTTATAGTGAAAAGTCTTTCATTTTTTGCAACAATTTCGACTGAGCGTACATTACGATAATGTACTGGTCTAACAACATCAATAGCGCTTCCATTCTATACAAATTTAGTCACAATTTTACCGATTTCTTACTTTTGTAGCAGGTTATAATAAATAATCGTTATTCCATTACGGTCCATTATTGTATACTAATAATATGACACTTCAGTAAGCTGAGTTTGACAGGTGCCAAATATTTGCTGTGTGCAAGGAGGGAGAAAACGATATACACCCACAAACTGTATTATTTGTAGCATTAGAAGTGGATGTAGATGCAGTTCAAAAAGTTAAAACATATTGAGGATCAAAACTGCCACATACTTTAGGTTGAGTCTCTTTACAGCTCGTTCAACCCACCTCATTCTGTATCTCTCAATTTCTCTTGATATAGGAGGACCAAAAATCTAAACAAGACAATTATGGTATTTTATTATTAAGACAATATCTAAGTGCAGTATTATACTGTATAAAATAAATTGAATATAAGGAGCAGTTACTTATCTATACCTTTTATCCTTCATCGTCCTTACACGTCTTGACAGGAAAACACACTTTTAATATCACAAGCAATAACACCTTCTTCAGTAGAATATTTAAACAAGAATATATCTACTCTTATACGTAGAAACCTACATATTATGTATATGGAAAAAAGCATTTAAGTCACATAAGAGGAGAAAGTCAATCTAACCTTCTCCGACATTCACTGCCAGCTTAGCTAAAGCACTCCCAATTCCCAACCTACTTAACTCAAGTAGTGCATTCGTTCAAAACTTATTATACTCAATCCTTATGGATCTTCTAAGAAGAGTCCTTTATGATTATTTTGTTTGGGTTTCCCTTTGGATTTAAGATAACCACATATTGTCGGCCACCTGTGTGTGTTCTCCCGACAAAGGCCACCCGAAGTCGATATGGCTATGCTATAGACTAATCGAAAATGAATTTTTCATGAAGTGATCCATTAGGCAGTATGCTGGCTCCATCAGTATTGGCGACAAAAACATTACAAAGCGTTCATTTCTAGAATATACCTACACCCGCTTCTATTCTTATGATTCCTACCCAACAAGTATTTTTAAATTAAACCTTAATGTTTAAGATTTGTTGTTTTTGATTAAAAAAAAGCTACATTGCCTTATTCTATTTTGCTTGATGTTCCTTATGGCAAAGCTATACACGACGCGAAGCCCGGCGCGACAACCGAAGAGTCGACAACGATAGATTTTATTTATTTATTTGTATAAACATCATAATATATGCTGTGGCTCCCCTTTTTGAAATAAACAAAACCAACAAAAGCTGCTATTAGCACAAGGATTCAGCACCACCAACTGGTGTCAAAGATAAACCGAATGTGGTAAAGGGTTCAACTATAGTGTTGTTTTGATAGAAAAGTGTTAGAAAGCTATCCCAGCTCGGATAAGTATCAAAGTCATTGACATCACTCTCAAGTATTTATGATGATAAAAATCGATGGCGACCGAATACGACATCTGTTTGAATAAAACATTTATTATTAAATTTATTTAGGTACGTGCAAGTTAAGATATGAAAAATAAAATCAGTACTGGACTTGATTGTACGAATTAGGTTTTGAATAAACCAAAAATTATAAAAAAAATATCATTGTTATGGACATCGGTTTGTTAATTTTTAAAGGCAATACTATTTATTAATAAAATCAAAAGTCGCCAAAGTGACTTTACTTCATTGTGCAGTGCAAGTATGTGTATTATATAAATGTGATAGAAAACCAACTTATTGAGTAAGTGATGCCTTTTAATTAAAAAAAAACATCCATTAGAGACGCTCTTGGGGTCTTACCTGGTTTTCTTTACCGAAGTCTAAAAAAAGAATTATAAAATCGTTATAATTCTTTTATTTCGAGGCGTCTTACTTCGACTATATTTAATTCCAAAAGGAACATACAATTTTATATAAATGGCCAAGAAAGTACTTCTGCGTTAAAAAGTTACGAACAACGACCTCTGATAGTCGAGTTTCAAAATACAAAATAAAGCATAATGCATAAGGCAATCTTTAGGCTATACACATAATGCTGAAAGTATTAAATCTATTTAATTTGACGTGAACAACGCTTTTGTATACAAAATTATTGAAAATCTTTTTGAAGACACATGGACAGCAGTCTGGAATCGCGAAAAATTAAGCAAGCCAATCAATAGGCGTTTTTCTTTTTTAGCTCCGAGCAGGGTACTGAGCTGTAAAAAAAATCAGTATTTCTTTTTTAGCTCAGACACCTCTGAGCACTCAACTTTTGTTTCTTTTTTCGATCAGACCTTGGTCAGAGCGCCCTCCACGAGCTCAGGAAAAAATGACGGAGTAGATGGAGTAAAAATCTGAGCGCGCCCAACTTCATTTACTTTTTTGATGTGACGAGTGAGATGAAAGGAGGTAAAAAAATCAAACTAATTGAAATGGCGGGCGAAGCTGGTTGTTCTCCGACTGAAAGTAAGAAATAAATTATTTTTATAAAATACAAATACAAATACAAAAAATAAATTGAATGCTTCCCTTAAAATAATAGCTTTTTCCATTTTTGTTCAACTTAAAATAAAACTGAAGCAAAATCAAAAACCAAAACAAATTTTTGTGAGCTTGTCATTTTTTTTTATGTTTGACAGTTCCGTGCTCAGGTTTGTTTCTTTAATAAATCGGACAGGTCTAAGCATACTCTGCTCAGACCGAGCTCGATTAGCTCTAGCTCTACTCGGTGCTCTACTCAGAGCTAAAAAAGAAAAACTCCTAATAGCTTATTTGTGTTTGGTAAAAGTACTACTGTTTGCAGACAACATAGTGTTCAGTAGTCACCAGAATCCATCGAGCTCATGATTAATCGGCTCTTTGATAATAATTGTATATTGTTTTATTCGGTTGTCAACTGGGATTAATCTATAAGTGCGTTGAGCAAAGGCAGTGCTACGATAGAAAATGGTACTTTAATGGAGAACAAATAGAAGTTGTCCACCAATATAAATACTAAGATTCTTTCAAGCCACCTTAAAATGAATAAACATTTCCAAGAAAAACATATTGACCTAAGAAGTCAATAAAACTCTACGAGGAAGAAGTGTTTTTCTAATAAATATATAGTCGTCTGACAAGTTGTTTCTTTTCTAAGCTAACCTAGAGAAGATAAACTGGAGCTCAATCCTTAACAACGGTTGACTCTTTGACTAAGTTGTTTTTTTTTTCTATCTGACAGGCAATAGCACTATAATTGTAGTATAATTCTGTTTTTTTCTAAACAGAGCTGCCAAATTTTTTTATGAAAAGCAGCTGTTTCTAACCTGTGTGTTAACTTTAGACTCGAGGCCAGTTGGACTCGGTTCTAAAGTTTGACTATGAATATGCCCAATAGACTATAGCTTAGCAACTTTGCTATGTGCAGATGAAGTACGGGGTGCTCCGCTTCTACTTTAAGACTGGATGATCTTCCAATTTTCTAGATAATTTTCATTTTATTGGTCGGTACCCACAACTTCGAGAAACAAGACATAACTTTCTTGATCGAGATACTTTGTCAGATGAGCAAGTTATAAGCTTCCTAAACCAAATGAATGTTAAAAATTTATGTAAATTTTATAAAACGGCTTTAAATAATTATCGATATATGTAGATCATAGATGGAAATTTTTGAGGAAACGGAAAAATATAAGAAAATTCAAGAAAAAATATTCATTATGATTGATAAATCATATTGAATGTACCAATCGGCAGACGGCATTGCCAAGCGATAAGGATTTAAGATTTATTATGTATTGATAAATAAATCATTTATTTGAAAAATCTTTATTAAAGACGCAAACATTTGAATAATTTTTTACGATGATAAAGCAAATTTTGTATCAGTCATTTTCTTACGTAATTCGACTTGGTATAATACTAAATTATTTAAATTTTGGGCTAATGTACTGGAAATATTTTCTTCACAATTTATTGCTCTGTGTTGATTTCATTGCATCTTTTCTACGTACACAATAAGAAGAAAAAAAAAATAAGCAAAAAGGGATAAGAAACATGAACAATTGAACAGTACATACTTATCAATATCCCTTGTAAACATGGATACCTAGATAACTTTTTTTTCATATATATTTAATACCACAATGGCATAATTTTTGTAACCGCTATAAAAGACTAATCTTCCGCATCGAATAACCTGAACATAGTATATCTATATATGGAAAAGATATATAATATTCTTTTTTCCTGGAACTTATCCTGTTTGATATAAAGTAGAAAAAAACGAAAGGATAACATACAATCAATTTGTTGCCAATGTTGAAGCGTGAAATTTCTTCCTCAAAAGCTTATCGTTTTCCTTAAAGGAACCTTCTATTTGCGCTATATGTACCTATATATATTTCGTCGTGCAAAAATCAACCGTTTACAGGATGCTCATGCTAGCTAAAAGGAGTCTTCCTTTTTTGGGAAAACATAAGTATGGTTTATATAATTCTTGCAAGCAAGCAACCATCGCCTAGCTGGCTTCCTTACGCCAGCTCTCAAACTAAAAGAAATAATAAAAGCTGAAAAAAACCTGAAAACAGGAATTAAAAGCTATTTAAGGAAAAATGGAAAGAAAATGCCACCTCATATTCGCCGTGTTCTCACCCTGAATTCTCCATTCTCTTTTTTGTGTAGGTACCTGTTTACTTTCTGTTGGGTTCGTTACTGGAGCTTTTGTTGTTGCATTTACTTCTTCTACTTCCCAACTCCTCAGCTAACACGAATTTCGATTGTAATTTCACGCCTGAATTATCCTTGGGGAGACATAGCCCATAAATAAACATACAATGCGAGTGTACACTTTCACATAGCTACATCTATCGCTGATATAAATTTAAGAACATCTCCCTGCCCACACGATGGATACGGTACGGATGCAGAACACGAGCAAAAGGGAAGACCATACAATTTTACAACGCGCCTCATCTAACGATTACTTTGTTTGTGCGAAAAGGATTCAACCATCTCCCCGGTTTAGATGACGACAGGACTTTACTTTTCAGAGGCCTTAATGCAATACAAGCTCATGTCCCAAATTTGCTGAAGATTGGGCGAAGAAACCTCGAAGATAAAAAAACATTCAACTTAAATTTGTAATTCAACTCCTTGTGTGATATTATACAGACTTTCAGTATAATATCAAACGGGGGAGGGACGAGTTGTTCAGCGAGCCCAATTATTTTTTTTTATATGAATTTTGACAGAAAATATTTAGAAGTAAACAAACAGAGGTCTTGTTTGGCCCTTTTCGCCTCATTCAAAGTTACAGTGAGTCTGGCAATGTATATTATTTGTATATTTGTATATAAACGAAGCTGCTGGGTTCTTCTGAATAGTGTGGTAACGATTTTGTCTGGTGGTATGTAGTGTGTTGGTTTCAAACGAACCGAATTTAAGGTGTTGCAGGTACAAACTGCTGGTAGGACGGTGGTGGTGGCGGTTTCACACTTAGTTTATTTGTCTGGCACATTTGAAGCAGTGCCACCAGCAAAAGGGTGAAAAGCAGTATTCCTCCTGCTCGTTTTATGACTTTATACAATTTTTAATTCATATTGTCATATTTTAGAAAGGGGAGTTAGGTGGTGCCCAAGGCTTTAAGTGCAAACCGGATAAATTATTATAACTTTAAGATGTATTTTTCATCTTTGCATAAGAATCAATTATGTACAATGCGCGACGCCTGTCAGATTTTCGAGAATGAAAACGAATTAGAAAAAGGTAATTTGAATATCTATGAAATATAAGATGTCTTATCCTTTTGAAAAACGCCAATAAAATTTGATAATAAAGAATTTGAAGCCAATTTATGTTTTCGAAAAGGGAGTTGGTTGTTGACATACATTTTGTTTTGTTTTTTTTTTAAAGTATTTGACTACGAGCATATGCGATTGATGATATAATAAAAATACTATGAAATATGACCAGCCGAATTTTGAATTTAAACAAAGGTTAAACATATTTAATATGCTAGTGTCTATTCGGCTTCTTGAAATTCTTAAATGATTAAGATCCAACTTTTGTTGCTTATTGTTGGAAGAAGTATATTTATAAATATTATAATTAACCGCTAACCCTTTTTTCCAACATATTTTTATTGCATCAGTTGAAAAAAAACACCTTTCATCGTTTAATATTTTATAGTAAGATTTGCTTTCAGTCTCCTCATGGTATCGTTGATCTCAACTCCAATTTCTGGTAAGTAGAAGCCCATATATAGATGACAGATAAATTGAGATGATTAATGACTTTTTTCCTATTCATTGGTTCTGAGGAGATTCATCGAAATTATTATCGATAACAGGACATTGCAATACAAAAATATTGCTCCAATGGGCAATTTCCTCATCATCCGATTATATAAATCCCTTTTTACGATGAAAAATTGAACTTCAAATAGAAAATGAAACTTATGAGTACCTACGTTCAGATGATGAATGTTATTTTATTAGGCGTCTTGATGTGATGGTATGTTTAACAGAAGTTTTTGATTCAGTAACCTGACGGAATTGTTAGGTTTATTTCCGTGTTCCAATTTCATAAAATACTCTAATAACAGATAGAATGAAAAATCCCAGAGGAGATTTAACAAAGTAGTTATATTTATTTTTGCATAAAGAAGAGTCGGTCTTCCTTGTCAAATTGAAGCTATTGCTACCACACAAGTTGCAAACTTTATGGCCAACAACATCGTGATAACTAGGTCTTACCGTCTTACCGTTAGCGCAGGATTCAGGAATACACATAAATTTGCATAGAAAAAATACTAAGTCAAATAGTAAATGCGTCAGATTCGCCATATATACCAATTTCCGCAATTGGGAAATATTATTTTTTTATGACAATAATAATATTTAATAATTAATAAATTCCACGTAAGGAAAGGAAAAAAATAACGAATTAAATAGATGCAAGAGTTAAACAATTAATTAGTACTCTTGGACTCTTTGTCTTTAAATCCGATCATTAAGTCTCCTATATGAATGAGGGGATCCAATCTCCCAGTTTTTAGCACATGATTAAAAGTATACAAATCTTCGTAAAGGAATAAGGGGAACACAACAAAAAAAAGTAGTGGAACTAACAACACAAAACATAATGTACGAACTATCAAAAACTGGCATGGACGCATTGATATGATTTGTGATCCTGGATCGATCAGATAAGATAGGTTTCCTTTGGAGATGCAAGAAATTCTTTCCCCCTTCTGATCTGGCTATTATTTACAAAAGCTATATACGTCCAAAGCTTGAGTATAACTCCCATCTCTGGGCTGGTGCTCCAGGAACTTACTTAAGCCTCTTGGACAGTATACAAAGACGAGCCTTCAAAATGATCGGAGACAGGAACATCATCGATACTTTTACGTCACTCGAACACCGGCGTAACGTTTCCTGTCTCTCACTCTTTTATCGTTACTTTTACGGTAAGTGCTCTATTAAGATAGCATTCCTCCCCTTAAACGATTCAACCGTAATACTCGAGCTTCCAGGAATGCTCATCAGTTTGCTCTTGAATCCAATTTCGGTCGTACTGTTAAGTACAGTGATACGTTCTTTAGCCGTACTACGCGAATGTGGAATACCCTTCCACGCTCTGTCTTTCCCTCTCATTGTGATGTGATGAAATTCAAGACTAATGTGAACCGACAGCTCCTTTTAAATCCTCTCCTTCTTACCTGAAGCTCGCACTGTGTCTTTGACATATAAGGGGTACATAATAATCCCCTTAAATGCGCGCTTATTATAAAAAAAAAGATCGGATCAGAGCCGAATGAACTTCGGCGACTAGCAAAGTTATGCTAGACGTCAATTTAAAAGCATACACTCAGTCACAAAAGTAAGTATACACTAGACCTAATACAAAAGAAGTTTATGATAAGACCGAAATCAAAAAAGTACTGTCTCCTTTATGAAAACAAATTAAAAAATTTTCAAGTAAGTGTTTGGCCAAAAAGGCAGAGTTTTTCATAATGCGGTCTTGTCAGAAGCTTGTTGTCATTAAGCCTAGTGTATACTCGCTTTCGTGACTGATGATGTTCTACTAAAGGGAAGGAGTAGGAGTTTTTGTGCCTGCCTATCAATTTAAAAACCTATGCAACCTAACATTCATTGAGTTTCTGGAGACTTGTTCTAATTTTATCGAACTTTTAGACAAATTCTAGCTCAAAGCTAATACAACTTAAGTGTATTCGGTATAATTGATATACCTACCTAACCTATGTAGGTACCGATATTGACAGAATTCAAGATTTTTTTTTCAGCAGAGTGATCTAAATGTGTGTGTTTCAAATGAGAAGTTTATAGAGTGGATATGCCACAGAGAGACAGATATTGTATTTTTGAAAATGATATAACAGAAAAATTCTTATGTTAAAAAAGGAATCCCTTTTCCGGGTTGTTTCAATTCAATGGTTTAAAAATAACGAACAAAACAAACAAAGTAACTTGAGAGTAGAGTGTTGTTCGTAGTCGAGTAACCAATTCTTGCCCGGAAACGACATCATCTAAAGTGTATCTCAATTCCAATCAGAGCAACCAAATAACAATGTTGTCGATGCTAAGAGGCATGAAATGTATGACTTACAAATTAAATTGCCAACCAGGACTGTGCATAAACGATGATGATAGCGAATTGAGATTTATAACATTCAAATAGGAAGTGGATGGGCAAAGTATTTGGTATTTGGTAAAGGCTGCCCTACAGTCTGGGCAGACTTTTTTTATATTCCCTGGTTAAGACTGAACGCCATGTCACGTCTGGGATTTAATTAGATAATCAAAACATATGTAATATCAAATCAAAACATAATAAATTCTTAAATAAGATGTATGCAAATCGATTTGGTTGAACAAAGTAAAAAAATTGAGCAAAAATATCATAAGCAACGCATAGGTAAGGAAGTTCCGTTTTGTGGGGGTTTACGCCTAGTCCAAAACAGTCTGCACATTTTGTTAGCTTGTTTAGAGCGGTTTCAAGAAGTTCTGGAAGGATCTGTGGGTGCTTCCTTGATACAGCTATTGCAACATCACCGGCGTACGCAATCACTTTGAATCCCTCCTCTTCCAGAGTTGTCAATAAGGCAAGTTCCATAGAAATGATGAAAAGAGTCAACCCCGTGCTGTGTAATTGTAAGGCTGCTTAATTAATTGAAATGGCCTTTCTATGTCAAGGAAGACAACAAAAGTGTACTCTTTATGATGATGATGATGCTGTATTTAGTATTCGATAGAACTGACTAAGATGTGGATAGCAACATTCACCTATCTTCCCTCATAGATATAGCGTTTGGGCTTTAGAGATGCGATTTAGTTAACAGTTGGATAAAAAAAACGTTAACATTTTTTTTTGCGCAAAATTCACTTTTTAAAGAAATACATACTTACATGTATTTTCTTTTCGTTGAGGAACTGTATAGGTACTAGGCCTATGCATACATTCTTTATTCTTTCTTCATGTCAGCCCCAGAAATATATCCATACCTATCAATTTATGCATTTTATGGACAAGATTTGAGAGGCCTTAATCTACCATGCAATATTTGAAAATATAACTTTATCGTCTAAATCCTATTTTCCATGTCATTAAACTAAATTGACCATTCCAATTTATGAACACACAAAAAATTGCTAACTTCCCCATATCTATTATACTTATACATCGGTATTATAGGTAAGCTTCTGCTTCCCGTATTTCATAATGTGAATATGAAGAATATGTGTATCCGTTTGTTTTTTTTTTCTATTTTATTCGCCATAAATCCACTTGAATAACTTCAGGGGGCGCCTTCGAGGGATAACATTTGTAACGCAATTTGAAAATAAATAGATAAACATTAGCAAGACCACCATCGCTGTCTTAAAAATGAAAGTCAAAAACATGTTTGCACTATGCACGTTAACGCCACCATGGTTTTTGTATCATTCGAAAACTTCAGGGATCTATTACCAGGACAAAGATTTCCATACAAACAACAAATTGTCCTTGCTTATCATCAATTTTCCTTTAACCTCGCATTTAATTTATGCTGCATATTTTAGTTTTTTAAGTGCGTTAAAATACTAACTCTATGTTTTTAGTCTTTTAATAAAGATTTAGTAACCTTTCAGGTGGAATAAATTTTTTGTGAATATCCCAAAAATGAAGTACTAAAAATCTTTGAAAAGTTGTTTAAAAAAACTGACTCAAGAATTTTCTACGGCTTACCAAATAACGAAAATAAACTGCAGAGATAGAGCAAATGAAACAATCTTTTTTATTTATTTTATATTCTGTTCAGTAATTTAAGAAAATTGTTAGAATATTCACTATTTCCAGTTCTTAAAAAAAAACATCAGATGATTTTATCGTTTTGCTTTTAATTTCATTTGATATAGCTCTAAAATTTACTCTAAATTAAATCGTCAGATGCTAATATTTTACCAAAATAAATACTTGAATTTGATAAATTTGCACTTCCTCCTGACTCTTAATTTCTTAAAATGCATCTGCACAATAAAACAAGATGAATATTTTGTGGGACTATGGGAATGTTTATCGACATTGATACCAATCATAACATTTCCTTCCTTGAATGTAATCATTTCTTGCTTAATTAGCTCCTAATTAATTAATTCACATCCTTTCTAAAATATTTTCACTAAATATAAGATTTAATTGATGTTATCGGCATCCACACGACACACAGACTGAAAGTGTATCTAATTATGCCTTTCTGCAAGAAATTACTAGTTACTCTTTTGGATACACCATAAAACAAATTAGCTACGCAAAAAGCCATGTTAATGGAAAAAAAAAAATTCAAAAGCCACAGGAATTCATATTATTACACCAAAATGACATCCTAATGGTATAGATATTATCTTTCAAGAATCCTCATTTCTCCCTTATGTCACACAAGGAAAACTCTCTCCTGTGCATTCCACAAATAATTGCTTACAAATTGTCCACAACCATGTTGATATTAGGCTACATGGCAAGGCGAACACGGCTCTAATGGAAGCATCTTTTGAAAAATGTTTTCGGAATAATAAATTGGCATAATGTCAATTAAGAGGTAGACTTCTTATTTTTCCAGGATCCCAGACAGTCCTCCCTTAACAAAAGAATTATCTGTATGCTGTAGTGGGTGTTAGTTAAGTTTTCACCTACTTGCTAAATTTTTTTTCCAATTTCTATTGGTGGAGAAAGGATATCACAGAAATCGAAAACTGAAAGTGTTACGTGATTAAAATCTACAATAAAACTGGGAATCCACGATATTATTCGAGACTTTCAGTAACTTAGCGTTGTCAGGCTAAGACTGCAGACTTCATCCACATGTCTAAGTCATGGGAAGAAGGTTAGCCTAGACCAGAATTATTTAAAGCTATATTTTTGATCGAAGAATAGGAATGGCCGTATAGTAAAATGTTTAAAACAATTTCTGCATTGCCTCCTTCTGTGATCCACATTCCGTTTAAATTCAGAGCACGTGTTAAGTGTTCATCAACACGTACCTTCTTTCAAAACCACATCGAATTGAGAAAATGCTGGAACACACAAATTCATCATTCCAAAAAAAAAAAAATGTGTGCGTACGATGCTCTCCTAAGATTGGTAAGTAGATCAATTTTTATTTCGTTTGTTGTACTTGGAGTAAATCCTTGCTCCGAAAAAGAGAAAAAAAAACCTAGAGCCTTAAAATATTTCTTTTTCATGTCTGGGGACGAAAAACTAAATTCTTTTTCATCCTGTTTAGATGGTCCTGGTATCATTACAATAACATTACAAAAACATCCGTTGGCTAATACTTCTAAAGCCACCTGAGGTGAAAGTCAAAAAGTTTTTTGCGACAGAACCGTGCCGCAGGGAAAATTAACATATTTAATGCTAACAACTTTGTGGATTATACCCATTAAGACAATGAAAATCTTATTTAGGTTTATTTATGGTTTTATATATTAAAATGTTACTAGAAATTGTCTGACAAGAGATGTTGTTGAAAATTAAAATCATTTAAGTTTGTTTTGTATAGTAAAACATTTTATTTATTATGAAATATTAAAAACAATTTAAGCATCTTTCCTGTCACGTAATTTTTTTAATTTAATATAAAAAATGCAGTTCAATTCTTCCAACGCTGTATTTGCCTTCATTAGCTGTAGAGTTCAACTAAATTGAATGTCATAAAATGCAAAAACAAGAGATTGGAGAGAAGGCCCAGGGAAGTGACTTGGGTCTAAGCCCTTAAAAAGGCAGATACAGCTTATCTACAGCCAGGTACAGCCATATCTAAATCCATTATTTGATGTTTTTTTGTAATGAAGTTGTTTGATTTGCTTTATTTTATTTTTTATATTTTATTTTATTTATTTTATATTATAATTTACTTTTTTTATAACAAAAAATAAACTGATTGGAATTCAATTCAATTTGTAAAATATCTCTATAACAAGCTAAAGGTTTTATATATTTAGAATTGGAAGCTTTTGGTATTTAATTGAGCTTTAAACAACAAATGTGTATTAGTTTAAAACAACCCAAAGGATAAAGTTTTTCTGAGTAAAATGTGTAGAGAGGAAAAAGAATATTATGTCAACATCTCAGAAAGGATGTCATTGCCATTGTTTGCTGATCTCGGAAATTTATTGTACAAATATTTCGAATAGCTTTTGTTATAGCATTTTGTTTGAATTTAAGATAGAAATTTCATTTCACTTGTATTTTTCAGTTTTTATTTGGTATTTATCTTCAAAACAAAAGTATGTAAGTTGTAGAGAAATTTGAAATCATTAAGTTTTATTGTTATGAAAGGAAATTTTATCTATTAAAGAAAAAAAAATCTTTTTACTTGCGAGATTATTGGTAACTATGTACCTGCTATGAATTCTTAAAAAAGTGGGTCCGGCAATTCAATTTGTTGTCTGTCTGTATTTCGACCTGCAGCCTAAACTACTGCATGGAATTTTTTCAAACTGTTATTACGACTTATTTCAGCTATTCAAATAATGCCTTTTCATTATATTCTAACTTTCTTGTTTTTTTTTTTTAGATTTTGTTTGTTTTTTTCTGAAATACTCTACCATAGGAGCAGGTTTGTGCGATACAGTAGTGCATTTTATTTTTTCTGTTTCTGTCAAAGCAATGGAAACATAACTACATAATTTTCAAAAAATTCTGATACGAATTATTCTCAAATGTTGTAAAATTATTAAAAAATGAAAAAAAAACTAATTCTCTTGATGACAATTTTTTACGATTTTTGGAATCTTAATTATTAAACTCAAGGATTTATTTTAGTGCAGAATATTACCATAGTAAAACTAATGCTTTAAATTAAAACGATAAAAACCTCTTACTAAAAGTTAGAGTCCTAGTCGATTGATTTGATTTTTGTCTTAAATCCAATTTTTTAGTTTATTTAAAAAGATAGAATATTAATCGAATAATTAATATTTAGTACGTTCCTATGTACCTACCCATGTTTTTTTTTTAACTAAAAATTTAAATATAAAAAAAACAAACAAAGGTAAATAAATGAGGTAGTATTATTTTGACCTATCATAAAAAAACATACAAAATAATATAAAGCAATTAATGTGAAAACTGTTTTTTTATACTTTTGTAGTGAAATCAAACTCAGACTCCAAGTGTAGATATAAAAATGTGTAGCAACAAAAATACTCTGTAGGTATACATTATGATTGTGATGTTCCTAGACACCATACACAACAGTTTGTATTTTTGTCCAAACAAATAATGTTGCAGTAATTTCCAATTGGAACGTTCCAAATTCCAACTGACACAAAAATGTATCTGGTCGAGTTGGAAACTCTGAAACTAAACAAAACATTTTCCTTCATTCGTTTTCGATAGAGTTAAACGAACAACCCACCAAATGTGGCTGCTTAGTGTTTATTTTAAATCCATGAAATCAACTTCAGTTATCCTTGCCGTTGGAATTTTCTCGCGTACTGTATACCTTTTGTATTTCAGATTTAAAAACAAAAACCAACCTTAAGAGAATAATAAGCTGACTAGAATCTTAACCTAGTTGTAACGGTTAAATATTTAAATAGATTTCTTCCTCTTCAATCGAAATAACTAAGGATTACAATATAACTTTAACTAATTTGATTGCTCTTTCAATAAGGATATTCAATAAAATATTTTCGATACAACAATTTAACATTGTGGTGACCCTAAAGAAGTGCCTTAACTTGGCTCCACTTTGTATCTTGGCATAAGCATTGTATATAAATTTGCATAGTACTCTCATGAACACGTTCCACACGTCGGCCACCTAGCGATCACACCCCTAACTAATTTTCTGGTTGCTGTTTCTGTGTATATACAAGTGCGCCCTCAGACGACCACACCCCACAACACAAAAACCATCGGGATGATAGTACTATAAGTTTTAATATACAATGGCATAAGTCAATTTTCTAAGCTACCGCACAATTCCATGATTTTTTTTTATGATACACTCATTTCAGGTATATTTTGGAAAGGAACATTTCAAATCAACCATTCATAAATTCATAATACTTTTTTAACAAATTTATTTATAATTTATTATTACCTAATAATATGTACTTATGCACATAAATTTATAAATAATTTCTACTTAAATTATGAACTTAAAATGAAATTCTTATATTATTATTTTAACGATTCTTCCTTTTCCATTGTGTGCCAGGAGTGAAAACAAATAAAGTGCGTGGCAGTTTATTTGCCGTTTTTAGAATTTTAAATACAGTTGGACATTAGCGATGCGTGGCGCGGTGTTACTCATACGAATAAAAACAAAGAATGATCTTGATATAAACGAGTTACCTATAAGAGGAGAAAAAGTTCCATCGACCACTAAATCCACAAAATTTATATCAAGAACGGCGAAGTTTAAACTGAAAATTTTAGCAATTGCTATTTTATATTTATGCTGTTTAAATATAGGTGAGTATTTTATAAGTCTGAAATCCAATCACATTGCTTGAGAAATGATTTTATCAGCGTTTATTGCAATAACAATACCATAGGAATATCTAATATCAGCGTTCAATCGATGTCTGCATAGTAATTACATCAGCGTTTACTTCAATAAATTTATGATACATGTGTTATAACAGCGTTTACTCCAATAACGATCGTCTTATTGAAGGTAATTCCTCGCGCACCCTTCATACTCAATGTTATAAAATATCACTTACAGAAATTTTATTCAACGCGCGATTGTTCAACAGCCCTATTAAGGTTGTCAATTATCAATACGCTAGTTGACATTTTTCAATGAAATTGATGAATTGGTATTATCGTTGTCAGCAATCAAAATTTTTGATAAACTGTGCACGCTCTTCAGAAATTAGATCTATTGTGAATGATTCAAATTGACAGTCTTGGTATTATGGTTGTCAAAATATTTGTTGATTATCAAATTTTCAGTCCATCACTAATTCCTTGTTGATAAAATATTTTACGGATCGCGAAAGCCAAAAGCATGTCCACCGCAATCTCTGCCCACTTCTTACTCATGAGCGGCTTTGAATAAACACCCTTGGCGAAGTCTGGGTTCTCTTCCATCCGTTCTACCAATCTGGCGAGCTGATTTTTGTTACTTACAATTTTACTCCTACGTAAAGAAAAAACTTAAAATTGAATTGCACCATTAATTTATTGCAAACTACTTACATTTTTTTTTCCAAATCAAGCAAAATAAAATTTGTGACACGAAACAAAAGCAGTCCGTTGTAAAATTGTAAATGAAATTGAAACGTCAAAAGTAATTCACAATAGATTTTTGATCTTTGTTCACAATGGATCAAAAAATGATCAACTCGCGTTCATAATACCAATGTATCAATTAATTGATAAAATGTTTCAATTGTCAATTAATTGATCTTTGACAACCGTAATAAGGCTGTAAGGCTTTTAAAATAAAGTTAGATAGATAGATATATAATCGTGTCCTAACGTAAGAAAAACTTCTTCTCAGTTGCGTTGTTAAGGAGAAGCGAGCTTTCATTTAGCATTCATTAGTTTTGCCCCAAATTACTTAAAACAGAGAACACTTTATTATTGCTTCGGAAAATTATATTTTAACTTGATGAAACCTGCTCACTTTTTTGAGGGGTCAATAAGGACTTTTTTAAGTTAACAACAAAAAGGACTTGTTGTTGTACCTTTATATCTCAGTTTAATGAAAATTATGAAAAACTTTTACATACAAAAAGTTTAGGTGTACTTATTCCAAATTATTTGGTTAAAATCTATTTTTAATTTCTATTTTTCATATCACAACAATTTTTGAACAAATAATTTTTAATATGAAAGGTAACCTTTCCCTCTAGTGCATTTAAAAGGAAACTATAAAATAGTTTTGACTTCGTGAAATGGCTCTAAAAAATTTAAATTAAAATTTGTTCTGTATTTTTGTGTTCAACTTTTAAGTGTTTTATTCCTTTTGATCCACAAGTTATGCACATTTCTGGAGAAAGGTATAGGTGAGCTGGTGTTTCCAAATGCAGTTTAGTAGAATCAGTTGCAAAAGTTTTTATGATAAGTTTTGGGTAGATTTTGATCTACAAGAGAAAAAGTAAAAAAAAAAAACATTGATTTATTAAAAGCTCTGGGAAATAAGTCCTTTATTTCACTAAACTTTTATGCAGGTTTATCAGGAGACAACTGAAAATTAGCGTTTCATTTTGTTGTCATAGTTTATCGCAAGTTGGTTCAATTTCGGAAAATCCAACTCATTACACGCTTCTTTAGATAATAGATATGCATATTTTTTATTTTCAACTACACGTCAACAGTAATCAACGATTAGCCTTTTTATCATAATAATGTACATTATTATCATCCTTGAAAGTTGAAACATATAGATAGGTTAGCATATTATAACCATCTGTCAACAAATTGGGGTCACAGTTTACTTTCTGTGTGGTTTTAATAAAAATCTACAAACACTCCGTGTGCGCAAGGAGATCACTCACTACATTTTCCCTATATTTCACGGGTCTATAGATATCTCCTATAATCTAACTACTTATATTAATTCAATATTCTGCATTGAATGCTTGGCAGGTTGACCCAGAAGCAACTCCTGAAAGTTAACATAGGGCTCCCTATAATAATCCTTTACCTTTCATCAAGATTTACCTTCAGCAAACTCCTGCAAAGATTTTACTCAAACATGTCTGCAGTTGGATACCTTTGGTAGGTACGCTTTGAATGAAAATCATTTGGTGATATCTCACCATTCCCTTTTCTTTTGTGTTATATTTCTTAATTTGAAAATTTCCTTTTCTCATCCAAAACTGTATAATTTATATTTCAACTTACTTGCAAGTGCAAGTGACATTTCTTTGCTATGTGAGCAATAGATATTAATTTAAATTTGACAGTCGACATAAGTTAAAATTGGATCAGAGTGGTTAACAAGACGACACCACGCATTGCTCTGTTTCTGCAGCTCAAAAGAAAAAAAAATGCCGGCATTTTAATTAATAGTTCGGAGTTGATGTTCTTTCTTTTTTATATGCAGATAAATTTATTTGATGCCAATGTCATTGAATCTACGATGTAGATTTTCTCCAGCGCCAGCGGCATGTTATATTGCTTAGGTATAGGTACCTACATGTACCTCTATGTAATGAAAATACCGCATCTTAAATAATTGAATTCTTTTGAAGTTTTGTTTTTCTGTGTTTGATGATACTAAATTTGATTCGTAATTAGAACTTGAGATTGAAATACTTCTAGAAAATTTACCACATCAAGTAGATATGAGAATTATATATTGCTTGGTTGAAGTTGTGGAATAAGCTCATAACAAGTGCTGGGGGCGTAATAACAAGGTTTAACTTAGGTTCTTCATATGAATATGGCTGCTTACTTTAGGATAAAGTAAAAGGTTTTGACTTTATTAAAATGTTAAGTCAAAATATACAGCTTAGGAAAAGTTACCGCAAATCTGACGTAAGTCAAATAAAATAAAGTGAAAATTATAAAAATTATATTTTATTAATATATTTTCTTTATTGTAGGTACAACTTCATTGTAAGCAAACTACATATTTGTTTGGTCGTTTCGGAAATATCATTCCACCTTCGGGTAACCCCCTTCAGTGCTCGTTGCAAGGAAGTACAATCTTCACTTATGAGGGCTTTATCATACGCAAAGAATTACTAATTCACTTGAGGGTCCGTTAGCTTATCCTCAAGCAAAAAGATCTTAAAAATAAAGACCTAATCGACCGAACCAGAGTGGCACACTTTGTTTTTTGTAGTTGATGGCCATTATTTTTCTTATGGCTAGAGGTTTATTCTTGTGATAGAAGTAAATCTGTTATCATTATCAGTGACAGTTCCCGCAAACAGAAAGACTAAGACTTTGGAAAAAATTGTTTTTTTTGTCAGGCATTTTGTTTTCTATTTTATCACATCTTAAATATAATTTCTAGCAATATTGAATATACATAGTTAATAAAATTACACCCAGCGACAAAAAAAAACCCTCGCAGTATATTTGCTGAGTAAAACCTCGGGTGTATTCAGAACTCTTGGGATATATTTAGTTTTCTTTTGCTTAATTTTTTAATTTTATTTATTTTAAATTAAAATAACTGCTTTTTTGTTTTTAATTTGCATTTATCTTATAAGTAACCAAAAAATGCAAAAATAAGTCAAAATTCAAAATTTGGGAAAACTCGTATTTTGGAAATTTAAGGACAAGAAAATCATATTTTCTTGAAAAATATAACAGTAAGTTAGTTTAAAGGCTATTTAATAAACAATTTAGTACAAAAAAATTAATATTTGGTCGTTCCGCCCTTTTTCACCGTTTTGGCCCGGTGGCATGGAGCTGAGTCATCTTGGAAAATAAAATTTCCGGAATGCTCCAATGTTGGCAAAACACCTTCATTTATTATTTAAATGTATTTTGCAGCATTCACAGTACCTTCCAGCATAATAATGGCCCCAACACCAAACATTGTAATTGCTCCCCATACCATCACATAGGGAGAATGTTTTACAGTAGGCAAAATGCATTTATCCGAAAACCTTTCTCCTTTTTTTCGGCGGACTATCGCATTGCCATCGGGTCTGAACAAATTAAATTTGGATTCATCCGAAAAAACAACTTGTCCCCAATCATTTCCAGTCCAATCTTTGTAATTTTAAGCTCATTGCAGCCTTTGTTTTTTCATTCTGCAAGTAAGCAGAGGCTTTTTTGCAGGTCGTCTTGCCTTTAATCCCATATTATTGAGCTGTTTTTGCATGGTTCTGTCACTTACTTTTTTTCCAGTTTGTGACTGAAAAGTTTTGTTAATGTCCCCAGTATGATGAAATCGGTTCCGGATTGAAAGTCGGTGAATAAGACGCTCTTCTCTTGATGTTATCGACTTAGGCCTTCCACTATCCACTTCCTGTTTTCCGTGAAATTGAACCATCAGACTCGTAATTCTTAAGGACATTACGCAAGCTCATGTAATGCTACTATTTGAGCCTTTTCTTCCAGAGATAAAACCATAGTGTAATAAAGGACACAGACAAATTTATAACTTTTTATTAAAAAGCTTGTTTTTGAATAAGCGTACTTCACGCTATTGACTACTTATTAGTCATAGCAAATGACAAAATAGTAAAAGAAGAGAAAAAAATTGGATGAAAGGTAGAATTTTACTGTTAAAACACAAAAATATGAAAATAAGATCAGTGATCAACTCTAACGAAGTGCCAAATGGATGCACTTTACATTAGCTTCTGATGGAAAAGCAAAATGTTGCTTCTATGCCAGAAGGTAATCAGTTATATCGGTGGTGCAACTGGCACCACCTGAAGTTTCCATTACTTACTTACTTTACTTTAGATGGCGCTCACAGCCCAGGATGGCCTACGGCCTCAACCAACAAGCTTCTACAGCCAGCTCGGTCTCTAGCTAGCGGCCACCATTTACGCACTCCAAGTTGGTTGAGTTCGTTTTCCACTTCCTCTGTAAAGCCCTTAAAGCGCGTTGTTGAATCTTCTCCTCCATACTCCACCGATACAGACTGAGATGATAAGAGTCCTCCTTGGTTCTTTGAGAGAGGGCTTTATTAATTATAACTCAAATGCCTTCTTAGCCCGAAGAAACAGCGATTAGTGATTCTTCGCTTGATTTCTATAATGATGTCATTTTGCGATGTTATATAGTAGAGCCCAGATAGGTAAACTCCTTGACGTCTTCGAAGTTGTACTTTCTGCCCGAGTCAAAGATGCTGAGATTCCTTTCTCGATGATAGCATATACTTCATCTTGTCCTCATTAACCTCCTAGCCCATCCAAAAACAAGAAGATGCTATCTGTCCATTAAAATTGAATCCTTGTCTTGTCAATTATTAACCTAGAAACTTTTTTGAAGACCGAACTAGAAAAATTGGGACTTCAAAATAAAGTTTCATGCCAACATCATTGTTGGGGCAGTAAAATTTAAGAAATGGAATCATATTCCCTGTTTCGATCACGCCCTTAGCCGGGTCGTTAATGAAGGTTTGGCAATTTTGGAACAAAACTATCAAAGACCAAACATATCATAGCATACTTCAAGAGAAGTTCCACATTAAATGGGCGCATTCACTAATCTAGTGGCTACGTAGTCAAGCGATTCTGATTGGCTAATTCTAACTACAAAAGTAGTTGAAATTTCCCCTCCGACGTAGTGTAAAATTTTCAGCTAAAAAGTTAGTTGGCACTGATTTTGACGTTTCACAATCAGCTGTTGAAAAAATTTACAAAAGATTCAAAAAAATTGACCACAATTAAACTATTTTACATACCTATGACTTCATATTCTTCCAAATCGCTCATATATATCTAATTTTTTTTATTTGTTTTTATTTAATTTAAAATATTGTTTAAAATTCTCAAAACTTTCTCAAATGTTTCCGATTTTGCGTTTGTTTGATTTTGCATCTGTCATTAATATGACAGCTCAGGCTTGACTAGCTTTGTAGTGAAGTTTTGCATTCACAAATCTAGTTGAATTTCGACTACGTAGCCACTAGCTTTGTGAATGCGCCCAATATCATTTTAAAACAATGGAAGGGATTAAGAACAACAGTCAGTTGGAAGAGATGAAAATTGTTCTCAATACCCTCATGACTTCCATTACCACAACATTCAAATACTTGGAAAATTTCGTAGACCCAAGATTTAAAAAAATTTTATTATATTGTATACGAGAGTTAAAGTCAAAAGAAATAAGTGTTCAACACCATCCCGCCGCCTGCCGCCGGCCATTGCGGTAGAAATTGACTGGAGTATTGAAAACAAAGTTGTTTCAGTGACCACCGATAACGCTTTCAATATTCAAGGAGCTATAAACCTAAGCACTTAGAAGTCGATTCCGTGCATTGCTCATACCCTTAATTTGGTTGTACAAAAAGAACTCCAAGAAATAAAGCCAACACAAACTAAAGTTAAAACAATTTCGGCGTAGTACGTTGGCAAATGATCGGCCAAGGCAATGCAAATTCAACTGGGAGAAAAAAAACTTAAACTGAAGCAGGATGTGGTAACTCGGTGGAACTCTACGTGTGAGATGTTCGAAAGAGTGCTGGAAGTCAAAAACAGCCTATTGTCAACACTGGCCGTCAACTACAGTGATGTTGAAGGTCTGAATAACACAGATTTTAACATTTTGTCACTGAGTGTGAAATTTCTGACAATATTCAAAGAAGTAAGAGAGGAATGAAGTTCAGAAAAACAAGTGACTATTTCTGAGGTTATTATGATTTCTAATGGGTTGATAAGGCACTGCGAACTTTTTTTAACGCAGATTGAACAAGAACCCGAATGGATAAAAAAATGGTAAATTCGGTTTTAACATCTTTAAAAAATAAATTTTAAGATGTTGAGCTGAATGATGTCTTGGCAGAAAGCACACTTCTTGATCCACGATTTAAAAAGTACGGATTCACCAATGAATCAGCATTTTAAAGAGCTTGTACCCATTTGCAAGCCAAAGTAAGTGCTATTTAGAGAACTCAGCACAACGAGCTTATCGAACAACCACAACAACCATCAACGTCAAAAAAGGCTCTTTCCATTTGGGAAGACTTAAGAAAAAAAGTTTCAGCGGAACTCAAAAATCTAAACCCAACCGCTATTGGCATTGTAGAAGTAGATAAATACTTGGGAGAAACAACTCTACCAAAAGATAAGAACCCTTTAAAATGGTGGCAAAAAAAAAGAATATATTTACCCCAGAATATAGGTATGAAGTTGTTAAAGAAAGGCTTTGTATAGTTGGGACCTCTGTTCCTTCCGAACGAGTTTTTTTCCAAATCTGGACAGGTTTTGACGGAAAGAAGGAACAGGTTAAGTGGGAAAAAAGTATCCCAGATATTATTTTTAAATGCGAACATGTAATGTTTCTTTTTTAATGTGATAAAAAGTTTTGTTTCTTTTTGTTTTTACTTTTTTTAAATGTTTTTTGTTTGTTAGTTTTATAAAAATACCTGCAATTCTAAAGCTTTCTATTTTCACTTATTTTTTTTTTACCTTTTTTGTTTTGCCTTCTAATATTAATTATGATTTTTTATTATGTGTGTGAATTTGAAATCTTATTTTTGTTGTTTAATAGTATAATAATGTTCCCATCTTTTTGTTAATCATTATAGATTATATTTTGTTGTGGACTCGGACTCTGGAAATAAGCAATATTAAATGTATGCACACATTAATTACAATTTTTTTTTGGATATGGGCTGAAATGAAAACAATAAAATAAAGAATAAAAAGAAAAATTATTTTGTTTACCTCGTTATTATGTCGGACGTCTTGTTATTTTTGTCTTTTTTGTTTTGGCATGAAAATTTTATAGTCCTGCCAACCAATGGGCGCGTTCAAGTTATTTAATAAAGCAAAGATTATTTTTGAGAACTGTTGCTTTTTGACAGGCTATTGAAATGCCTATGCCTAGCAATCCAATGAGGAATGTCGAGTGAAGTGAGGAAAGTCGAGTGTCGAGGCTTTTAAAAAAAAGATGGACGAATTTTTTGATTGGTTATGGAAAATTGCTAATTCATAGGGGAGAAAGAGGGAAATAGCGGAGAAGTCAAAACACATTAAAAAAGTACTGCCGCAGGTATACATACTCTCAACACTTATAAAAACAATTAAAATAATTATTAAAAATTTTATTTAAATTTCGTGTGTTCAAATCCATGGTGGAATACGTGAATTAATAAAGTTAAAAATTTGTGAGTTAAATTTAAGTGAATACCTACCTCAATTATTTTTTCTGAATTTTTTTTTTTTTTTTCTGAGGTCTTAGCGTATTCTTCACTTAGCCAGCGGCGGGAGCTATCGTAGGCGGCCGTAGTGCACCTACATAGAATTAAAATAGAAAGAGGACACTCCCATATACATATGTGCCTACCCATTTAATTAAATTAATATCAATTAGTTCGGTAAGTGGAAAGTTTACATTATAGTGGAAGTTTTATATTTGATTGATTTTATGAAGATTTTTAGTTTAGTGCTTAGTGTTTTTGAACCGGACCGGATACCTTTAATTTTCCCTCGGCGATCACCAACGTCATTCACGACTTTGCTTGTGAAGTTGATCGCCGCATCAATTTTTTTTAAATTTCCGGCTTTCCGAATTGGGATTCCTTTAGTCCAAGGAAGGAACACCGAACAAAAAATTAATTAGTTCCAGAACAGAATTCGTTCTAAGAATTCAAGAATTCCTGTCAACAGAGAAATTTTCAAGCGTCATTTCATTTATTTTTGGAAATTATCTTCCATAATCATTAGGTTTAACAATTTTGTTTTGTTTTGTAATTCAATTTATTTGTGATTCTGTAAGCAAGAAGGATAATAATAATAATTTCTCGTATCCGTTGTTGAAGAAACACTGTTTCGGTGCAGTATCCGCGGCATCCGAAAGCTTGAAGAAGTTTAGTGTCTTTTCTTCTTTTTTTGTATTAATTACCATTATCGTTTCGTGTCGCTCGAAACAAATATTGAGTGGACCTTTTTCAAATTGAGCTCATCAGTTAGGTAGGTCATCCATTACTGTTCCTTTGAGTTTTTGTGTTTTTTTTTGTTTTGTTGTGTTGTGTTTGATCGAAATAGAAGATCATATAAATAAAAAGGAATTAGTGAAATAAATTTCTTTAATGAGGAATGCAAACAATAACAGAGCAAATTTATATTAGAGCTCATCTCAAATATCCTTCATGTTAACGAAAATTTTGTTCAGTAAAGTTGAAGTTTAATGTTATTCGTTTCTTTTACATGTAATTTTAATTAATATAATTTTTTTTGCTAAAATTCCAATAAATGAATTATTCTTATGCCCATAAGGAGAGATTACGATTTCGCTTGCCTAAAGCTAGATGGCACATTAAATATCTTTTCAGGGGATGTGGATGGCGACGGGATGATTCAAAGGCGATGGTGAAAGGTAGCTGTGAATGGTGAGTCATTAAAATCTCAAAGGGGGAGTCCAAAATATCGGCCCTGGACTTCCAGGCATGATAAAAAATGTAATGGGTTGGTTTCCTAGGTTTGCGGACAAGATCCCACGACTCCGGCGAGTTCGAGCCGTGCAACCGCAAGCATGCCAGTCCGCAGACCTAGTGAAAATCAGTGCTGAACGCACCTTAAAGCCAATACTAGCCTATTATAATTTTTGTTAATGTTTTTATCTAACTTTTTAAAATAAAATCATAGGTTAAACACTCTAAAGAAATACAATTAAAAAAAAAATTGTTTCTCTTAAATCATTCATTCTTGTTTTTAAGCATTTTTGTTTTCACTTTTGTTTTTTTCTTTCTTACCTTTTTGATTGAATTATGGTTTAATGCTAAGTGAATTTTGTTAAAATAAATATGTTCTATGAACAAAAATGTATTGATATGTTTTATTCAAATTTGAAGATCAGCAGAACTGAAGAAAAAAAAATCGAGAAATTGAATATTTTGAAATTAATTTGTCCTTTAAAATAGGTTGGTCCCATGGGACATTTGAGGTGGGACAATGTACCATGTTTATCCGAGACTTTAAGACTATGTAGGCTTTCTATAATGCCAACAATAAGTGTTCCCTGTGCGCGTGTATTTTCAAAAGCTGGTAATATCATAGATAGCAGGCGTAGCAGCTTGAAGCCTTCGAAAGCAGTACAGTGTCTCTTCTTCAACTATAATCTCTAATTTATTTCACCATTTATTTATTTGTGAAGAACACTACATGAATTAACTGTGTTAATTGTTTTACTTAAGTTTTAACATTGTTATGACCGTCTGCTAACTTAAATTTGCCTCGATAAGTTTCGAGTCGAAACGCTTGGATACACCTGTATTACCGTTGTTACAGCCGCGGGTTCAGAACATTATTTTGTAAACCCGAATATTGGGATCTCGATGGCAGGGTTTTCGTGCGATGCTTCCAGATTCAGCAAACATGTTCACCAGACTCATAATAGTCCATCTACTCGGAGGAGTAGTGCCAAACTCCCGCCTAAATTTTCTTTGGACGGAAATGACGGACTGCAAAGCATGATACCGTTGCATTATGCGAATCCTTTTTTCCGAATTCCAAGCATACGTTTTGATAACCTCCAAAGTAAAAAAATAAGCTTTTTACTCACACACAAAAAAAGTTATTGTATTTTATTTTTGTAGCATGATTCGTGAGCCACCCTGTATTTTCTTTTTATTCAAAATTACGACAATGTGGAATAAATTAGAATGTCAGAGCCCAGAAATGTTAGTAGTCATCAAAAAAAAAATTAGATTTTTTTTAGTGTAGGTCACTGAACATATACATACATAAGTTTAACCCGTTAAGCTTTATAGTCGCATCGATGCATCTTTTGTTACACGTCCATTTCATTGTTATATATATGTAAAACAAACAATATTTATATACCTACAGGCACGTAAAATAAACTATAACATGTGATGGGTATTCCTTTCTCTGTTTTATAAATGGCGTTGTAGTTGCCTAGTATGTATCAGTATGTGCTTGTTTTTCAGTCGCGTATGAAATGAATGCATCCAATGGAGCGTTGAAAACCATGTCAGTCAACATCCGGAAGAAGACATACACCATGTATATTTGACGGAAGTGTCAACTGCCTCTATGTTCACCGGAGAAATTAATTACTTTACTTTCCGAAACATTCACAATATCGGATATTTAATAGGAATTTTTGATGGACCCTACATTTTCCAAATCTAGTTTAGAGAGGTATAAAGAGTCCCAAGGGCTTCTTCAATAAATGTCTTAAACTTCCTCTGTTGCTATTACGTTAAGGATTTTTTGAAGTACCTAATGATGTACGTGTACAAGCTTAGGTATCTATGTAAAAGTAGAATGAAATATTCAAATGTCATAGGAAAGTGTAATTGGTATCCATATAAATTTAATTTCCCTGAACAATAGGCGTAAGTATGTATCTAAATAAACTATATAGGCATATGCAATTAATGTTCATATCCGTAATAAATAAATAATTTCATAAACCCTTAAGTAAATATATATGGTTGCAATAAGACAATACCGGTAAAACTTAAATTTTGTTTTAAATTACTTCAATAAATTTTATTAAAATGTTGTTTCAGCACAAATTTTTCCGAAAAAGCGTTACTAACTTATATCTATAGACTTATAATGCCCGTTAATTTCCCCTTACGGGACATAGGTCCTCTACTCATGTAAGGTTCCTGGAGATGCATTTCAGCTCGATGTTCTTCGGCCTATTCATCTGCCTGTCTTATAAAAAGAGTTCCACTGCATTGCTTAACTCGCAATGCACTCGTTACCCTTTCGAAGCGTATGGCCATTGACCAATCCACTTCCACTTACGTCTTCGTATGATGTGTTCCTGCTCTTTTTTCGTATCGAGATAAGATTTGGCCAAAAAATCCTAAAGATGTTACATACATAGACATCTATTTACTAACGTTTGCAGATTTCTAGTGACAGCAGTTGTGACTTTCCAAGTGCTACAACCGTAAAGAAGCACGGATTCAACATCGGAGTGGAACAGTTGTAGATTGGGAGCTAAGCTTATAAAGTTTTTTCTACATATTTTCAACAGCACCATTTCATTTCCCGATATGGCTCCTGCGCAAGGTAAGCCCGATAATTCCCTATTGACACTGTCAAACGCTTTTTCGAAGTCGATGAACAGCACCTAAAGTGGTTATCTATATTCGATGTTTCAAGCAGGAAGATCCAGGGCGGAATATTACTTGTTTGACGTCCACGCGGTTTTCTATTCGCTCCAGGACAAGTCATGAATGAGTTCAACTACATTCTTCTCTTTGGGAACTCACCGTCTATACCAAATGCCGCATCGTTAAAAGTTACAATTACATTTATCACCACGTCTAAAATGATGGTTCAAAATATAATCTTTAAATTCAAATTTAAACTGAAGTTATATAAACATAGTATAGTGTATAGACCCATTTATCAAAACCGACATAACGATACCACATCAATATTGCAGACACACAAATGTCTGGTTTGTTGTTGGTTTGGTTGTTTTATTAAATGTTTTTTTGCGATTTGTCCCATTCCATGGGATGGTTTTTACTATTTATTGACCAATCCATTTTCATTTCAATAAATTAAATGACCAGCTGGATCATCAGCAAACAGCAATAGATATAACGCACAAGTATGGAAATAGAGGACAATTAATTTCTATCTGTCCATATTCGAGCTATACGAATGTTCCAGATACTTGGAATTTCCTCTTAATGCTGCGGCCAGCGAGCGTTATGGACCAGAATAAATTACCGAACAATGCAAAGAAGTCATTTAACCCGATGCGATATACTATGGCAATGAGGATCTGGGTATTTGGACGTGGGTGATGATAACTAAAGGTATTAGAAAACCTGAATGTAAGGTCACTCTTGTGGAAATGACATTCGATATTTCACTGAAACAATAACATACGCGACTGGAGATTCAATTCGATTTCGATATGGCAGCTAGAATACATCCAGCATGATCCATTGGTTTTATTGAACTGTCTACTCATCTAAATATGAGAATTAATAGTAAGGTTGGACTTTTGTGTTGGCGCAATACCCACAACAACGTTTTTTTCCACTATCGCTAGATGTTTTATTTAATAGAACATTGATTTCTATTTAATTGCCAATCACTGTCTTAGTAGAGTAAAGCCGGATAGTTTGAAAAACCAATTTCTCTTGCTTTACTCAAATTCAAAGTAAAGATTGTTTGAGCGCGACCTGCAAAAACTTACTTGAGTGTAATTTCAGCGGTCAGGAGGGACGCGTATAAAAATACAAGGTCCGGTAAATTGTTAGCCATACTTAGGGATGTGATTCTTTTCTTTTGTACTAAATTTCAAAAATATGTATCCAGGAGTTTTTGAAATTTTTAATTTTCAAATAATAATTTTATTTTTTATAATCTAAATATAAAATCCTTTTTGTAAATTTTAGATGCTCTTGCATAAAAGTTTTGATTAAAATCATATGAACCGTTTTTGAGAAAATCAAAAAATGATTCTATGGGAGGTATACATGCCTTACCAAACACGTTTTGGATTTAAGCCAATATCTATTTAAATTTATTGATTTTTTTTTTCAAAAATATCATCGGAGCCGAGGTCTTGCTACGGTGGCAAGTTCCCACTTAAGGACGGCGGCAAGGTCCGTAGCAGACATTTCACTCTACCTATCTAATCTTCATCTGTTTCATAGTTATTAGATTTCTACTACAAGATTAAAAAAAAGTTATAAGAACTGTGTCGAGGCTTAGTTAGTTTGGAGAGGGAGTCAGTCTTATCCCACTTCAATCGCAAAAGCTATTTATGTATGTAGCAATTAAGCGAAAAGTAAGAATCAAAATGTATGCTAAAACACTTAAGAGACATGAGTGAGACAAAGAAAATAAATAAAAGCAACGAAATCGACTTATTCACTCACTTACGAGTAGGTACTAGCTATATCGATTTTTAATCACACACTCGAATTAGCTAAATCTCAACATTAACGTTTTTTTAAATACAAAATTACAAATATCTTTAAAAAAGTAAAAGGGCAATGAGGCAAGGTTATAAGAACAAACCACATTTCGAAGAAAATCAAAAACCAATGAATATTTTGAAACAGTCTAATATACATCCTATCTACGAGGACATCTTCTTAAGCTTCAAATTCTGTGGCATTTGAATTGATCATAATTTTTGTCCCTTATGAGGACATGAGAGCAATTTATTGATTCCACTCAATATTCCTTGGTTATTCGAGCGAATTAACCTCCAAACAAAGAAATTTCACCCGAAAATTCATTCCAGTTGAAAGAACTTGCCTCCAACACCATGACTAGGTATGTATACGAGTATAAAGCAATTTTCGAAAATAGTGAAGCGTTCTTGCTCCAGAAAATGTACAATAGAATCCTTTATTTCGTCATGATGAGGCAAGTGAATTGTTTCAACGCCTTGCGGGGAGCACTAACGTAGTTCAACGAGTACATATTATGTATGTATTTCTCTTACAAGCGTGTGTACTGTAACGAGAATTGTTGGCTATGGGCCTGTGCTGACATGCAAGTTCCCTCTATTTAGCTCGTCGGTGGGGTGGTTCCTTGGCCCTTCATTATTCAATTATTTGAATTAGTTTTATTCATAAAAAAAAAAAAATTTATGATCTTTTTGTTTCATGGAATATTCATATTATAACGTTTATGACATTCAAAATTTACAATAAAATTTAACTCTTTTCAATTTATGTTTATTTAATCACCTATCCCAAATTCTTTTTAATTCTATTAAAACGCGTTCGATTTATTATCAAAAAAAATATGGGAATTCTTATCTCCTCTTTTGTCTAAACAAAATTTCAAAATAATCTAACACTTTTCCCCGTACTTAAACCCTTCCCAAACTTTTAATCGGCTCGAATAAAAAAAGCCAATTTGAGTAATATAAATTTACAGACTTACCCGAAGATTCCGGCACTCCGGTAAAAATTATACTAATATATTTAATTAAATTACGTTTCGCGTTTCAATATGCCTTAAGAAATAATTTGGATACCGATTCAAATAAACTAAATTCCTTTTTTTTATTATTTCAATATTCAAAATTATTAAACTATCTAAACGATTTAAGGTTATTTTTTTTTTATAGTATCGAATTTCAGCCAACGATAATTTAGGTGAAGGAGTTAGGTATTCTCCTCTATGAACCAAGATTCTGAATTGGATTCTTTGTCCTTTTTACGGATTGCTGTTCTATCTCTCCTTCAGATCCCTGATAAGGTTGCTAGTTTTGGGATAGCCTTCCCCAATAGAATTAAGATATTTTATATCCTTGTTGTTAATGTCTTTGGCATATATGAATTTTCATACATAAAAATCTTTAATAAAAAAATTAACCACCATTAATTAAAGTACCAAATTGGTTTTATGTTTTACGTTATTTAATTAAATAACGAATATTAAAATTTGAATTTTCTTTAGAAATTACCTTTGATGAAAAAAAATTCTCAAATGAATTTGAAAAAAAAGAAAAACGACACTGCGACAAAAATCCTTGGTGATTTTTTTTTTCTTCTATTTTAGCTTAATAGGTAGGTACAACAGTCTCCAGGTCTTGGACCGTATAGTGTGAGTGACAATTGGAATATGCTATGCCCAGAAAAATAACCGAAAGTTACATTTTTCTTACCACCGGATGATTTGCCGGTACATAGCCAGATCCGTTGAGGTTGTTAACCTCGTAGTTAACGACCCTCCCACTTGAGTAAAAAAATCTTAAATTGACTTCCCCTCAACTTTCTCCTAAAATTCTACTCGGAGAAAGTCCGCAAGCTAAGTTCTAAAACTCAACAGCGTGAACAGAATCTACAACCTTTTTCCCTCCCCACTAACTATTGTGATCTATCACCAAAGCTTAAGTTGCCGAATGACAACAATTAATCTTAGTTTTTTTTTTTAATGGCCGTCGGGAAGCGTTGTATTTTGTTACGAGATTCGATATTATATTTTAAAATCGATAAGATATGGCATTTAATGATATACTAAATTAGTTACAGTACAAGCAAATAATTGAGATGCGATACCAACCCAATACCTAGTCGATTAATTAATCTTTTGATGATGTTTTTTATTATTTGACCAAAAATCAAAGTAAATCCCAAAAATGTCTTAGACGATTTGCAATGCTTTTATCTAAAGAGCATGAATAATATTGTTGACCTTACCTACGTTCATATACCGCACAGAAGCGAACAACAAGATCAGGAAATGGAAACGATTTGTGCACCCTAATAGTGATATTGTGATGGAGTCGAACTTAATAGAGATGTTGCACGTTTGAATGTTATTTTATCTCAATTGCGTCAATTTAGAGTTAATTGCATTCCAAATAGAAGTCTTGCTGAAGAAACAGAGAGCGAGTGCAGGGAAGAATATGCTTTAAAAAATACTTAGGTCAGCTTGATTGCAAATGACTGTATTTGTAGTGTGTCTCAATAAGCTGAAAAATTTAAAAATTTTCTTCTTCTTCAAAAATAAATTCGTTGCTCAGCTTTGCAATCAGGAAAGAGAATATTTTCTTTTTTGGAAAATAAAAAATAATAAAAGAAAAATTCGTGACATCCATCCATTGAAAGCGTGCTCCTTTGCAACTCATCAAAGTAGATGTAAAAAATAGCAATTGACAGCTTAACTGCCATCCCAATTATAAGTTTTAAGCACTTCGTACTGCGGTTGACATGAAAATAATGGTAATTGTAGATGTATCATTGAATTCGAGAGAAAAACTTTAAAGAAGAAGGTAAATAAATCAAATGAAAATCAGTTATCAGTAAAAAACAAGTGTTTCTGATTGCGACTAATTCGTTTTGTTTTTATTTTTGAACTTAACTAATTCTTGCATAAACTAAATATGATGAACTAAAAGGTATGTACGAGGTGACTTTATGAAACTGGCGTAAATTTTGAATGCAATAGTTGAAATCAGTGCTTGTATGAAGATCGAGTTGAATTAAGGTTGAGTACAAGTTGACAGTTTCAAATGCAAAATAGGAAGGACTTCGGTACTTTACTTCCATCAAAGTTTTCTTTTTTTCCTTCGAGTAAGGAAAAAGAATATTCCCTAAAAACTGTTTAGGTGAATTCGTTAAAATAAGAGATACCTACACATGTACATAATTTCAAAGCCAATTTTGTACGTGTCGCATCGAAGTTAGTTTTGTTTCTCAATATGAATAAAGTGGGAAACGCGAACAATTGGAATCGAACTAGTCCTATTAGTTATAAATTTTCCAGAGCCCAAAAGAATTGGATGAAATTTAAACCCACTAGGAAAAAAAGGTGTTTGCATACAAACAATTGAAAACAGGTATTTATAGATTTAAAAAGAAAACACTATGCAGAATTAAAAGGAAAGGGGCATATTCATAGCTGTCGGACAAGTTGTTTCTTTGTTTCTTCTAAGCTAACGTTGAGTTTATGTTATTCATAGACAGTTTAGACCCGGGTCCAAAAGATAAACTGAAGCTCAAACTTTAAAAACGGCTGACTCTTTGACTAAGTTGTTTTTTTCTATCTGTCAAAAACTGGATTGGATTTCAATGGATTGACAGGCAATAGCACTAAAATTTGTAGTAGAATTCCGTTTTTTACTAGGTAAACAGAGCTGCGAATTTCTTTATGAATAGCAGCTGTTTCTAACCTGTGTGTTAACTTTAGACTCGAGGCCAGTTGGACTCGGACCAAACCAATGCAAGGACCAATACAAATACAAAATATGACCCCTTTACATTACTTTTAAAATCTTGCATAAAAGTTTTACATTTTTAGCTGAATATGAAATTATATTAAATCGGAGATTTTACTGATTAAATGGCATCATCATCATATTCATACCCCAAGAGACTTGAAAATGGTAACCCAAAACTCGTTATAGAAATTGAATTATGAAGATTCATTTAACATTTCACTGTTCATTGTGGGCAAGAATTTTTTAAGCTCAAAATGTGGCATGTTAAATTTTTGAAGTAGATTTCTTTTGTAGAAATTTAGAGTTTTGTGATTACTTTACATCGTAATATTCATTTGCATCAAAATAAAGTTTGTGACCCATCTTTTAAACCATAAACTTTAAAATCCATCAAAATGTATGGGGTTCTCGTTTCAACCAAAGATAAACGATACATCCAAATGGTACATACATATGTACATACATATTACATACATACTGTTGCGGACGCCCGGCCCTTTATTTTATTTTAATATCGTTTGTAAAAACCAAATTTTTCGCCAGCCCCATCTATTGACAACAAATTGCGTCAAATAACCCCTGTTTCTCCATTATTTCTGGACATACCCCCCGCCAAAATTAGAAGAAAGGGCAAATGGAAAAATAATTTAAGAAAGAAAAAGAGACGAGTATAGTGGTCGTATTTTTTTGTTTTTTGTTTATCAATACTCCTGCAACGACCATCAATACACCCTCGTTTTTTTGTTATTATTTTTTTGTTGGTTAAGAGCTTTCTGTATGCGGAGATGGGTATCGGATGATGTTTTCCTGTTAGAGGAGGATCATACGATCTATTTGTTTTTGGAAATGATTTTTTTTTGTGACGATTATTGAGCACCGTAAAGATCTGTCTCTTTCTCGCCTAATCATTTTCTTGAAGTCTCCCGGTGAATTTGTTTTTGGGCGATACTTGTTGACATACCTGAATTCGAACGAAAGCAAAACGTTCGTTTTTAATAGTTATTTTTTTTTTAATAATATCTAAAAATAAAACAAAACAAAATCAAGTCAAAGTGAAATTAAAATAAATTAATTAATCCTTTATTAAATAATTGTGAGTGCGTGAATTGAATCTCAAAGAAGAAATTAAATGTTTTACGTTAATTTTTTTTAAGAATTAATATTCTGCGATGTTGTTTTCTTCCATTGGCTCGCATCTTTTTTTTTCTCTTCAAAATTAACTCAAGCAAAATATTTCAAAGTGGTGAGTTGTGTTTTTTTCAATAGGTTTTATTGACAAGTTTAATAAAGTGAAAACGAAATCCTAGGTAATTTCTCGGCGGCCGGCCCGGCCCTAGGAATCTTCCCAGTAAAGGGCCGCCTCTGGTTTTCTGTTTTTATACCCTATTCCGTTTACCGGTTAATTTCCGGACTTTTGTTGAGGAATTTTGGGAGGAGACTTGCAAATCAGCCCGCAGAGTACTGATTCCAATTGCTCCAGCCGTTATTGAAGCACTCCCGTCTTCGGATCCTCGGGCTGTACCCCGATACGGGTTTACGGAAGTACCGTCACCAAGGACACCCACCTCAGTCCAGTTGTAGGAGCTCCGCTGCCTCAACGTAATCGGGTGACTAAAAAGTCAACCCACCAATATATGTGAACGGTCTGAGTGAGTCCAACAAAACAAAGAAAGTTACCTGGAAAAGAAAAAGAAAATTATTATTTAGTAATTAAAAAAAAAGAAAAAAAAAGGAAATTGCTAGATATTTATATATAAAAATTTGTGTTTGTGATTGTCTATTATTTATTTTATATTTATTTATTTCCTTTTATATTGAAACGGCGTTGAAGTTATCTGAATTAATTTATAATTTTTTTTTTAAATTCGTAATTTACATTCGATTTATGTGCAAGGTGGCCAAAAATCTGTTTCGTTAGGAGTGTCGTCGCGCGTTAAGTTATTTTTGTTTTGTCCTGGGGTTTCGGGTACCTTTAAAGAGCTCTCTACGGGTAGGGAAAGCAGGGAAGCGTTTGGTTTTGGTTCAAGAAAAATACCGCAAAGGGTATTTGATTTTTTTTTGTATCTCGAGGCACTACCACGAATGGTATTTAGTTGTCTTTTTTTTTGTTGTTCAATTTTTTTTTTTTTTTTTTATTGTTTTAATGTGAAATAAACTTCAAAACGTTCATGGTTGAAAAATTAAGTGTTTTCATGTTTCACATGAGTGAAACGATGTCCGATTGAAGACCATTTTTCAAGGGTGCCAATGGTAGCTGAGTTTCGGTGAAGATGGTATGATCCGAAACCGATCATCCACCATCTTTGGGGAAATCTAAACATGGCCGCAGATTTCCATGGTTGGGTGGGTTAAGGCCACACTGCAGCAACATCCGCAGTGCCCTTGGTGTGATGATAGTCCGTCCGCTGTCATTGAAGCTAGCCCGTCTCTTTTTTTTAGTGAGTTCTCTTGGCCTGATTTATGTTTTTGTCTGCAGGCGAGGTTGAGTTTCTGGGGACAAGATCCCCCCCGTCCGACGAGCTGACGCCGTGCATATGCAAGCAGGCCGCGTCCTCAGAGCTCAACATTCCACCTTCCCTTTCCAAACTCTTCCTTCCTCTTTTTCCTACCTCTTCCTTTTTCCTACCCTTTCCAACTTACCGACGCCCTCCTCTCCTCTTGCCTCGCAACAATACGTACATTCAAACGGAACTGAAAATAAAAAAAAAGGACAAGGGTTTCATATAGTGTTACTTCATATAAAATTATAGGCACTAAATTCATAATTTCAAGTTAGGGGCGGAGAACTTACATTTTACATTTGCTTACTGCGAATTGGAGGAGTCAAGGTTTTTAGATTTTGAATTTTTTTTAACTATATAGAAAAAGGAACATCGACGGCTTGGGAATTATAAAGTTATTATTATGTGTGTTCGATCTCACGTTTTTATATTTTCATGTTTATTTATATTTCGGCAGTGCAGTGCGGGACTTGCAATTATTTATGTACCAAATAGCTAGCCTTCATCATGACCTTGATGCTCCATCGGAACTAGATTTGTGTTATCTTCATGAATAAAAAGCTTTTCTTTGAAGCCCTTTGAATATTGTTTACCACTAAATATGAATAAAACAGAATCCAGGCTGGAGGACAACAAATTTAAAAAAAAAACTTGGTTTCTCCTTAAATTTTCCAAATGACTAAAGCCTGGAGACTTTAAATTCAATTTTTTTAAAACTGATATACTTTTTCCACACTTTCAATATTATATCGTTATTGTGCTCATGGCAATATAACCTTGAAGCTTGTTAATACCAACATTATACCCACGGCAGTCGTTATACTTCATTGGCAGGAAAAAATATAAATTATAATATACACTTCGCGTGTAAATGTACAAATATAGCTATGATAAGCTGTACAAAATTTATTTGTACCCTCGAAAGATTTTGGATCCTTTCTGCTTGCAAGTCCCGTTAGCAGTGCATAAAATACCTTAATATCCCGCACCCATATTATATCTACACTGTGTGCAATGGGTTGTAATTCCAACTCGGTTTTTGTGGTTATGGGTTGCATGATCTTTTATGAAAGTACATATAGTCCTATTAAATTCTCACCATTAGAAAACGAATGGGGGCAATTTTGTTGCATTCCCTTGGATTTTATACAAGATGATTAAATAGATGAATAAATTTGAATTAGTATCTATGTATCCTCTAGCAAACCTTCAGTCAAAATATAAGTTATTTTCAAACTAAAATCATTGTACTTGCGTCTATATCATAGATGTATATTTAAATGACAGGGAAGTCGGAAAAAGTTGGTCTCGCAATTCTGTCTGTGTAAGTTATCCCCACACTTAAAACAATTTTTTTTGAGACCAAAAATAACAATAGCCCTTTTAAAAAATCAAATTTTTCTTTAAAACGGTTCCAACAGTTTTTTTTGAAAACAAAATTCAATAAATTAAAATAGATATTGGCTCACTTTTAAAAATAAAAAATATTCCAAAATGTGGGAAATACCGTTAGGTATGTACGTCTCATAGAAATAATTTTTTTTTTATTTTTGATTCTTTTAAGAACTGTTCTGAACTGTCAAAATTTGTAGGCAAAAGTATCTAAAATTTATAAAAAATATTCAATATTCAATTTTCTCGTAAGCGCTATCGACTATTTTGATAAAAAAATGAAAAACGATTGAAATTAAGACTTTATTACCGGAACCTACCATACAAATATTAAGTAAACCCGGTAATGTAATACTATGATATAAATGAAAAATCAAACAATTTGGAAATTATGTTCTCAATTAATTTATTTTAATAAAAACAAACGTAGGCACCTACATAAATGTGCATAACGTATATATGTTTATGGATGTGTCGAATTTCTTTTTTCAACATAAAATGAAAGATCCACGCAAAATGCCCTCCCTAATTTTGTACCCTCAAATAAATAAATAAAGGTTCACATTTGTATTTTATGTCAAATTATTGTTATGACTTAAAAACGATGTGATCGCTCACAGGAGCATTACATTTATGTTAACTTCACTCAATTTCTATTTATGTAGGTACATAAGTATGCAGACAGCAGAGCAAAACATTTTTAGGGATTATTAAATAATGTGTATTTTGTGTGAAAAAGATAATTTGACATGTGTGTAGTTTAAACTGTTATGTCATGGCATTAATTTCTCTAATTAGCATCTGTATTATTTAATGAAATATTCAAAATATAGAGCTTTTCATGCAAAGTTCTGGTAGTATACATACTTATAGTATTTATAACAGTGCACATTATTTCCTTTTTTTATGAGATAAATTATTGTCCAGGTTCTCTGGAATGCTTTTAGATTGTCAAAGAAGATAACTTTGGCGCAAAAAAATGGTATCGGTTTTTGTAGAAGGGTTTTTACTGTTGGAGGGATTCTATCTCCCACGTAAATAATTGTAAGTATTACTGTTATATTTTAATTATTTTCTTTCCATTTTAAGTCATTGCTTTTATACCCCGCTCCCATGAAAACAAATTCTACCAATCAAAAAATCATACTAAACTTGCCATTTTTGAGACTGGATAAGAAACAAAACATCCTTTCCGAACAAAAGGATTTTTTTTTTGGTTCTTATCTAGAACTAGATCCGTACAGATCCACAGATTAAAGCTCCAGTTACCAAATTCACCGAATCTCTCGTAATCTCCTCCAAGGATAGTGGATACTTTTTATATTTAAAAATATATATAAAATTTGTTATTGAATTACCTTATTTGTCAAATATCCGGTGTCATGAGCATATTCATGTGGAAGCTAATGGTTTTACTATCTTGTTATTTTTAATTATTTATTTTCTAATCATACCTATGTATGTACGTAATAATTACTTTTATTTTTTTGAAAGATGCATATAATTTTAGACAAAGCATGTAGTACATACATAAATCATGAATTTAAAAACAAGAATTTACCGGTAAGACTTAGAACAATCCAAAACCGGGAGGCTTTTGACGTTTTCTGAAGTCAACCCGAACCCAACAAGTGGAGCCTTTAGGTGAATCAGGAGATCAGGAGAGTTGTGGTCACGCTCGAGATCATGATAATCGCCAGTAAATGAAGAAGAAGAAAAATTTTTAAAAGTTTGCATAATTCCTTCAGCACATTTATAGGAATATAATTTACAATCTAGACTAACAGGACGTGACCAAGACGAAACTAGCTTCTAGACATTGGAGACGGGATCCAGAAGAGACTTTAATATTTGGAGGTGTTTTCATATTTCAATGTAAATATTAAATACCAGATAGGCTCTAGAATTAAATAGTTATTTCTGATTTTTCTCACAAAAGAAGAATAAATTGGAGAAACTTTGAGTTGGCACCAGTCGAGGCCAAGACGAGACGGAGACGAGATTGAAATTTTTCAAATTTCACGAGACCGAAACGAGACCTTTAAATAGTACAGTGACCAGCCCTAATCTGGTCATTACAGTTAGAACTTTTTTTTTCGTTTTAAATTAAAAAAAGAAGACTATTTAAAAGATTTGAATTTAAAAATTAATTTTCCAAAACTTTTCAATGTAACAATTTGATTTGAAAAAATGATTGAAGAATGGATTTCTGGGTTAAAAAAAAATTGTGGGTGCATAATTTTTTTTCCGTATTAGTTTTTTTGTCCCTCTTTAACCTTAAAAATAAAAAAAAAAATACCATCCAGTCTACCATTTGGAATTTAATCAATTAAAACCATCGCAGATACACTGAAAAATGTGCCAAGTAAATTTTAAAACTTGCTTACTACCTTAGGCGCTTCTGCCTACGCTGTTACATCTACTTAGCCTTCTGTTATTGTGGCATTGTCTCTTTCACACTCTCTTCATCAATCACTCCCAGTTTTCAGCTCTGCCGGACAGAGTTACATACATTATGATCGATAGTTTGAAATTTAAAAATGTTGAAAAAGCCATGTGTAGTGTATTTCTTTATAATTTACTCAAAAAATTCCCTGAATAAATAATTATAATTTGATGCATAAAATCCCCGGATGTAGGTACGTATCTAGATGATTCTCATATAACAAACATCAGTAGTAGGAAAGCATTCTATCCTGGCTGACGGGTCTAATTTATAGGGATGTTAATATTTTGTATCGTTAATATCTAAATTCCACAACCTTGTGACTTGAATACTAACATGTTTCCGTTATATAGCGAAAAGTGAAAAAGAAGTGGAGACAAGGATACGGAATTGGATGCTTAATAGTATCTATCGGTGAAGAAGAAAGTTCGTTGTGACACATAAAATCAAAAGGATATTTTACTTGCATATGTTAGTAAGGGGGTGGTATTGGATAAACATGAAAACTGATGGGCTTAGAATGTGTTTGGAATTTGAACTTATACATCTTTGGAATTTAGATATAGGAGGTGTTCACACCTTTTTAAAGACAATTCTTCTTCATATTAGGTATAGTTGGTTAGATAACTCTTCTATTTATGTTCAATCTGCAATCTGAGTGCCGTTGTCGTCGTCTATAGAAAGTGATTACTTAATAGTACGGGGAACTTAAATTCAATTAAATTCAATTCAATTCAATTCAATTATATGATGCGCTGTGACCTAAGTCCGAGGTCATGGTTGACTTCTAGTTTCGATAGGGTACACGAGTAGGTATAAAAACACAGGTTTTGCACAACTGTAAGTATACTGCCATTTGGACGCCATTTTGTTTTTAGTGGTCATTTTGATTTTGACTTCTGTTTTCGCTTTCCTGATTTAAAAAAATGGCATGCGACAAACTTGTAGAAAATCAAATTTTTGGGATGAACATCTTGAGCAATAAAGCAAACAATTTCAAAATGTATGATTCCTCTATTTTTAGGTTGGCTTTTGATAATTTTGTCTCTTGAATATTTTTCTAAAATGTTCTCAAATCATTTTTTATCACGGAAAATTTCATTTTCTGTTGAGTTGAATTCTCTAATTTGACTCAGTTTTCGAGTAATTCAAAGAAGTAAGTGTGGTGTGACCATTCTCTTAGAAACGCAAAACAAAAACGAATTTTTGATTTAAGAATTCTCTGGTCGCACAAAAACGTATAATCAAAAAGTTTTTTAATCAAAACTTTTTTACGAAGATAATCTTAAGACTTAGACTTTTAATGATATAAGCAGTATAGAATATATGTATAAGCTCTAGCTTCTTTTGACAACTTAAGCAATTGACCCTGTATTGTATACCTATGTATATGTACATTTTCCTTGTCGATTTTTCAACATTTTTCATTTAGCTTCTTATTTATTGCTTTGTTTCTACACGGAAAGCTCTTTCATTCTCTGATTTTGATTTCAATTGGAATGCAATACACAAACTCGTTTTGCAAATATGTCGTTGCTGGAATGCCATTTATTCTAACATTATATTTCTACATAACAAACAACAAATCCAACTTCACTTAACCACAACAAAAGTAGAAAACTCGCAATTTTCCATACTACGTGAGTAAGGTGTCCCAAGTTTTGAAGTATTTTAATTTTAATACGCATAGGGACACAAAAGTTTTTAAATAGATCTATAAACAATATTCTCCGAGTTTCTAGTCTCTAAGTTAATAATAAAATAATAAACTGTGAATTAATTTACAATTTTCTGAAATTTCGCAAAAGTTTGAAATGCTGATACATAAGAAGCAGATAGTAAAAATGTTTTTCTAATTTTTTTTCAAACAATTTTTAAGTTCGGTAAAAAATAAGTTCACAAAAAAAAACAATATTAATGCTATTTTTACTTAAGTATGTAAATATTTTTGAAAACAAATTTAAATTAGTTTTTTGGATAAAAATTATAGTTCAAAACATGTTAAATTTTTTTTTTGACCAAGTTTTAAAATTTAAACGAATTATGCTTTGTATGGAAAAAATAAAAATTAAGTCACCACAGGTTAATATTTTGTTAGAGACTTGAAATATAGAGAATATTTTTTTATTTCTTTAGAATTTTTTAGCTCTTCTGCGTACTAAAATTCAGAAGCTTTCGATATCTGGGACACCCTAATGTGTAACTATAACATAAACCATTTTTTCTCTCTACATATTCAAAGAGCATTCTTCAGTTATCAGTTTACATGAACATTTTTCAAAATGAAGTAATTCCTTCTCCATTTTTAAAGAACAGGTTCGTTTTGCGGGACAATTAAGAAAGCAAACTTAACATGGTGTCAGAAAAAGAATCGTAAGGCACTATCCGTTTTTTCATCATTGAAATCTTAGTTGTCAATTTTGAGGCATGTTAAACGCGAAATAAACTTTTATTCAGGAACAAACACTAATTTTCATTTAAGAAATTTGATTAGGAAGTAAATTTAAATATCTCCTATTGATTTGTTTTACCATATCAGTGGATATTACGTATAAAATCCGCTAGAGTTGTGCGCTAAGTAATGTTTTTTTTTTTTTAAACTAAGCTTTTTTATTCAATGGAATTGCTAGTTTATTATTAAAATTGTTAGGTATTTCTTTATTCACAACACGCTTAAATTATATCATTAAATATTGGCCATATTAATCTTTTAGATTTATAGAATAAAAACTTTAACTTTTTGAGTGAAGTGAAATTAATTATAAATTTTGAAATTAGGACTTTAATAAAGGCAAAATAAAAACTACAAATCCAAAGAACGTTCTGTTTTTTTTTTTTAGTTAGAAATTTATGCAACAAATGATGAACAAAGATACCTTGCTGACAAGCCATTGATTCTGACATTTCGATCGAGCATACAAGTCAATGACACACCTTCAATGGAAGAACAGTATAATCAACACTATCTGACCAAAATCGTAAGTTTTGCACAAATCATTTGAAATTATCAAATAATACAAAAACGCTCTACTTTTATAATGGAATGAATACATTCACAGGCATGCAACAATTATTTAAAAAATACTTAACAGCCAATTAACGAAATTCCTTTAAGACCATCACATTTCTAATTTTATTGGGAAATGCTGGTTTTCACCAACCGCTCATAAGTTTATGAGACTCATTTCTCAAAAAATTATGCCTCATAAGCTCATGAGACACATTTCATAACTCAAAAACTCCTTCCTAATGATAGAGAATTTTTGATTTTTGAGTCTCATAAACATGTGAGCGTTCCGTAAATAACTACCGGTCTTTAGTTTTATATATTTATATATTTATATATTTGAAAGTTGTGCGACTTGTTTAATTTTGCAAACATCATACACATTAAAAATGTTAGTTTTGCTTCAGTCTTAACCAACCATATTGCCAAATTTTATGCCAAACACTATAATGAAAATATTAATCACACATATTATAAGCAAATAATCATTTACTTGCAGCGGGAACCCTTTTTAATACAAATTATTTATTTGAACTTAAAAATAAAAAAAAAAAAAACAATATCCATACCCCGAATAAGACCGGCAAGTGAAATAATGTTACAATTCACACGCTAAAAAAAAACTCCAAAATCCTCCTGTCCACAAATTCCTGATGTGGTCGCAAAAAATCAACGACAATTTGTGTCCCTCCATATCATTCTAAAAAGGCCAGTGCCATTTTTTTCCATTAAAACTCAATTCAATTCAGAATATTTATTCTATTATTTTTTGTTGGTGCCCCTTGGAGAATGTCATTGTATTGTTTCATTAATCATGAGAGATGCAGTTTTTCGTTTCTACTGGAATTGGAGATTGGAGGATTTAAAAAATAATCTTTAAATATGGGGAGCTTAAATGTCCTAATAAGCTTGTTTGAATGCTAAGATTGATCGAGAACTAGGATATTTTTGGTCCAGGTGAGAATAAAATAAAATACACTAGTGGATCACACGAACTTGCTCATATGTTCGAGTAGGTACTTTCGAACAAACGGAAATAAAAATGTCATTAGAGGAAAATAGTTAAAATTAAATTTAAGTATTGCTGCACTCATCTCAAGAAACAAAACGAAACGAGACTGAGACGAGGCTAACTTCTAAGGATCCAAGACGAAATAATAAGTTTTGGAACGGGACCTACCGAGATTCTCGAAAATCATTCCAAATTATTTTGTTAAGTGAATATTTCATTGTACCTAATATTTTTATAGCTTCTAGATTTAGAATAAAATGGAGAAATTCTGAACTGCTACTAGGACGAGACGAAACCGAGACAAGACTAAAATGTTTTTTTTCTTTATCTTCATTTTAAATTAAATTGAATGAAGAATAATATTTACTAATTTAAATAATATATTTAAATATTAATTACACAGATTTGCCCGCAATCAGTCCCCAATGAACACCGAAACGCTTCCCGGTGAAAGTTTAGCTCTGATGATATCAACTTCAACACCACAGAAAGGGTATGGAGTTCTACTCCACCGCATCATACGCGAATACAGAAATCTTGGATACCATTGCTGTGAATAAAAAAATTTACTGTGAGCATTCTACATCAGAATATTAAAACAAGTAGTAATAGTTTTGCAAGTCATGGGCATGTGCGCCACCTTGGCCGCTAAAATCTCAGTTAGGTATAATTTGAGATATGTACCGAAAGTACCAACTGTAGGCGATATTTTTGTATACCATAACTAAAAAGGATAAATAATTTTAATGGTTTAATATCCGTTTATAGATTTATCAAAATACAAAGTTTAGCAATGTGTTGTGCTTCCCGCATTTCACAGCAGAGAGGAACCGAAATATAGAGAAGAAAGTTTGGTGTTAATCTTAAGATTTTCATTTTTTGCTCTCTAGTAAAAGTTTGCGTGCATCGAATCAAAAGGCTTTGGCAAAAATATAATTCCAAAGAAATTGTTTCGAGAGTTATTTTGGAATGTATATGCATCATAGCTTCTGGGGGTTTTCGTTTGGAAAATATTTTTGTTCTTAAATTTTTAAGTATGTATAGGTAATTACTAAGAACAAATTAATATTGCCTTGACTTCGATTCGTTTGGGGGATCTTAAAAGAGATGTTCATGATTTCAATCCAGCAATCAACTTTGGGAAGCAGTTCAAAATGCATGGTATGGAATACCTGTGGCGATGTCATTTTTTAAAAAACAGGGGAAAAATAGTTGAAGTAGAAGTATATCCCTCCTTTCAAGTGGTAGGGGTGGTTTCCTAAAAAAATTACTAAACATAAACAAAAAATTATATAAAACAATGGCAGTTAGTGCGACTTTAAGAATTCAAAATAAAATAAAAGTCTGTTTAAACTTAAAATTTCACGTTGGTTTTTAAAAATTAATAGTTGTATGCATTTTTAAAACTGTTAAGCTTAGAACAGATAAAAACTATGAAAGTATTTGCTAAATTTATTAGAAATCTTTGCTTTATTTATGTGTTTGTTACTTGAGTTAAAATAATTATACCTACCGTAATTACACACATACAATTCTCGAAACATAATTTATTTTAAATGTTAAAATGAAAAAGAAATATTGTTATATGTACATATATTGTGATGTTAAACAAAATCGTATATTTTTTCTACATTTACAGACAATGATGATGAAATCCTCATGGAACTTATCGGCGAGAACTAAATCGTATGGAGTTTAAAAGGAGTGCCTGAACTAAAAAATAATGATTTTATTTATTACGGCACCGAGGGAAAAAACTGAACTCAACTCAATTTAGGGCTCTGGAGCAAAAACTTTTGTACCTGTTGGAAAAGTTTTTTTATTCAAAAATTCATTCTGGTAATTTAAATACACACTAACAATGCGCATCGTCATATAATTAGTTTTGTTTATAATTTTCAGCGGACTCCAATGTCTCACTATGATGAAATAGATACATATATATCCCTTCCCAGCAATATTAGCATCAACATCTAATACAACTGAATCGGTGAGTGTAAGAACCGAACAAGTCCAAAATCTTAGTTTTGAGAAAAACAAAAAAAACTGGTTTACAGAAAATCTGTCCATTATTTTGATAAATAATGTATGGAGGATTTGAAGGTATTTGGCCTCCCGATAGATTCAGGTTTTTTTTTTTTTTTGTTAATATTTCATAGAGAAGAAATATTAAGTCAGAAAGGCGGTGTACATAGTCTGTTCTTACACTCAATTGAAAAAATGAACAATTAAAATTCGTTTTTATCATTTTATTGTCTAAATAAATCAATAAAGTACAAAATAATAGTTAACAATAATAATATAGTAAATAATTTTAATATTGTAGAGTTTCATTAGATGTTGTTTTCCACGATATGATGTGGTAGTAAAACTCCAGTGCCTCTCCAGATATATATTGCATTACTTTCTTAATGTCTGCTATTTTCTTTTCATTTAAAGGAACCGGTTCAGTATATGCTCTGGCAGTTGGCAATTCTAAATTAACGTTTGATTTAAGTAAATTGAAACTAAATGATACATCACCCCCTATGCAATTGGTTGTTGTAACATAGCCAGGAAATTCACAAGAATATCTGAACTGGTTATATTGTGATACTGCAAAGTTTATTTTCGCTTGATCTAATGATTTGGCCGTTTTTTTATAAAAACTAGGCCACCAGTTTTTAAAATCTTTAAAATCATTGTAACTCATTACAGTAATAGTGAACGGTTTTTTCTTTCTACAACTGGTAATTATATTATTATATTCTTGTGGAAGATATATTCTATCATATTTTTTTATCTGTCTTTTCACTAATCCGAAGTCCCTATCACACGGCAAAAATGAATGACCCCGGACAGGAAAATAATGATAGATCTCTTTAAAACGATTTTTTGCCGCAAGAGATATTAGGAATCTCACCATGGTGTTATTCCGGTTTTGGCCTGGACACCCATCAGAGAATATGTGTAGCTCTTGAACCTCTGAAGGTATTTTATTTAACATATAATCCAATAAGAAGGTACATACTTCGTCTGGACCTTTGTGAGCTTGGCCCTCATGATATGTGTAGAAGTGGCCAGAATCGTCTTTTAAGTTATGAATTTCAAATGCGTATACCCACAATTGGCGATAATAGAATATTTCTTGAACAGGCATCTCTGGTAGAGGCAAATTTTGCATGTAATCGAACGTTATACCACATACATCGTCTCTTTCACTGCATAGGTCCTTAATTTTTTGCATTTGCTTATAAAACTTCCCAGCTTTACGCTTATGGACCATTAGTTCGATTTCGATTTCTCTTTTTGCCCTACCACAAAGATTTGCATCTTTTAGTTTTGTCTCCAAACGTTCACATTCGCTACACACATCTACTTGTGGCCTACCAAATCTTAAAGAATAGTTTTCATTGAAATATTTAAGGTAGTACTCATATTTGACTTTAGATCTGAGATCGGTCCACCGTTTTATAAAGAGATCGTACATACTCTTAACACTTAGCTTAGCATCTAAATATTCTACTTCTTTGGAGCTACTGTAGTGCGAGATTTTTTTGGGGAATGACTCGATGTGCTCTTTTATTTTTATAGTATAATCAGTAGGCAAAACGTTGTGACGATGATTGTGTTTGCCCCTTAAATCAACTGGTGCTATACTCTTTTTAAGAAGAACGTTCAAGCGGTGCACTCGGGAGTTTGAGATCCCATGCAAAGTAACAAAAGTTTTTCTACATACCTTTATTTTAATGCCATTATTTTTTATGTAGTATGCAAACGTTGTAGTCTTGATTATATTTTCAGTAAGTACTCGAGGCCGACGCCTTACAACTGGTTTCGCTTCGATTAGACCCATTAGGTACAAATCTTGTTCTGTTTTTGTTGACAAATTCAGTAAGCATGACAAAATATATTCTCTCTCATCTTGTGTAAATTTGCTTGCACAACCATCACTACACCTGAAATCAAAATTATTTATATATGTACATACATACTATACATGGTATGACAAACAAAAGCTTACAAAATGGGTTGAATAGTTTTTTTTTCAACGAGATTCCCAGCCGTGTTTTCATATTGTTGACCATGAAGCCTAGCACATTTTCTTTTATTTTGCTTCCATTTTTCTGGTTGCCTCTTCCTTTTCTTAATTGATTTCTTAGAGTTATCGGTGTCGCTATCGGTGTCATTGGCCATTTTTTTTTTTTTTTTTCTTAAGACCACAAGTAAACCTTGGCCGTTGAGCATCAAACAATGAATAACGAAAAATGAAAAATGAAATGGAAATCTCATCAATTGAGTGTAAGAACAGACCAAGTGCTGGATATGTTTCGTTCTTACACTCAATCAACGAAGATGGTAGCCTAGTTTAGTATGAATTCGACTCCCAAATGTACTGTTATTTTAATATTAGGTAGGTCTATCTATGTAGAGCATTTTTGCATTAAAACCTCAAAATTGAATTTTTGGCGCTTGTTCGGTTCTTACACTCACCGATTGTAAAATCAATTGCAACACGAAATCTTACTCAACTCAAGCTCCAGTGTAATTTAACTTTTCTAAAAAATACTGTGAAGTCAAGAACTCAAACATGCATCAAATTTTACTGAGCTCTATGTCAATTATTTGTTCAGTTCTTCAACTGCTACGTTTCCTATTGTTCAATCTATAAGTTATCATTATTGGGTATTAATCTAATGATTCAATAAAGATTTTTACTTACAATTAATACTGAATTAATAATAAATACAAAATACCTAGTAAAATTATCTTAAAATTTTGTAGAAGCCTATATACCTATAAATTTTTTAAATTATTTATAAAAAAAAACACAGAAGTATTACCCCGGAGAACGAGAAGTCAACCTTTCACACAATCTGAAGAAAATCAAGTACAGGGTGGCACGAATTGTGCTACAATAAGAAATTCTAATAACATTTTTCAATCCATATATTTCATTTTTTTTTTTGATAAAAAATTAAATTTTATAATAAATAACACAGGTATACACACATTTTGGTGCCGATACTTTTTAAACTGTTCTTTAATAAATTCGACCTCCTGAACACGAATCTGCAATCGGTTTTTGCCTAGCAGCTCCCGTTTTCGTGTTATAGGGAAGGGTGTTACAAACCGGACGCCACTAAGAAATACCCAAAATAATTGTGAAAAGAAGAAAGTAAAACATTTTTTCTTTTAAAATCCAAGTTTATTTATTGACATTAACATTCAAACATAAATAAATAAAATAATTCCATTCACAAGATACTGAGTACATTTAACCGTCTGATTTGAGGGCCATCGAATATGCCAGCTTTTATTTTTTCAATGCTTAATCCTTTCATCTTTGTAGATATGAATTGAAAACATGATGAATCCTTATCTAGAGCCTTAACAAATTGCTTCATTAAGCCAAGTTTAATATGAAGTGGAGGCAGGATTATTTTATTCCGATCAACCAAAGGCTCATTAATAACATTTTTTCCTCCAACAACCATGTTCTCTCTTTCAGGCCAGTCTGTTCTTACCCAGTGATCTTGTTTAGCTCTGCTATCCCAAAGGCACATGAAGCAGGGATATTTTGTGTATCCACCTTGCTGTCCAAGGAGGAAGTTAACCATTTTTAAATCAACACAAATAACCCATCCATGTTCGTGATACTTAATCTTTTCCAAGACTATAGCTATATTCTTGAACTCTTCTTTCATTTGGGTTGAGTGAGCAATAGGTATTGATCCCAATTCGTTACCATTGTGTAAAAGCACACATTTCAAACTTCGCTTGGAACTGTCAATAAACAGACGCCATCCATCTGGTTCATACTCGGGGAGGCCCATTTTTGTTAAGAGACCTTTAACATCGTGACAGAAAACGAGATCTTCTTCCTGAGAATAGAATGTAAGCAACTCTGCTTCCCTTTTACGATAGAAAGTTATTGTTGTTCCTTCATCAAGTAGATTTTTTTCTTTAAGCCGCAAGTAACTCAGAACATTGTTTTGAGAGGTTAAGATCCCTGATGAGATCACTTAATTCACTTTGGTTAAATCGTTGGGGACTTGATACATTTTCCTCATATTCACTGTCTTCATCTGAGTCGCAGTGGGGTATTTCATCCTCCGAAAGATCTGGTAGCTGATGAAATGTTGGTATGGGAACTTCATCGGAATGAGGGATGGGCCTTCGAGCAGAGTCTAAATCAGGATACGTCCACTTGCTTCGGTTCTTACTATTGATGCCTCTGATATTCACTAGACAGAAATAACAGTCATCATAGTGATTTTTTGGTTCTCTCCAAACCATAGGCACACCAAATTTCAGACTCCTCCTTTTCCCATTTGTCCACTGACGTAGATGCTCAGTACACGTTTTGCAAACTACATGTGGTGCCCAAGATTTATCTTGATCAACAAGTTGATAATTGTTTTAATAATGACATGTCATGGCAGACCCGCAAATGACCTCAACGTTCACTTGAGAATATACGGCACCTGATCAGAAAGTTGTTAATTGCGAGCTGAAGTGTTAAAGTTGGGATCGCCTCAATTATTTTCTTAATGGACTTAGTATCTTCAATTCAGTCGTATTTCCGGGTTTCGTGTGGTGTAGTCAGGTCAGGTGACTTTGGGGGACCAGGGAATAGCTGAGCTTCATTGGCTCACCGCCATAACTGGTCTGGCTATTATGCTAAGTATATCTTGCTGGAATCAATTGCTGTTCAATGGGATAATTCTTCGACGAAGTTTTGGGTAATACGTAACGTTTCGGGTATAAAGTTACGTTTCCCATTGACAATTACTGCTTTACCGTTTTCTCAAAAGAAATATGGCCTCACAATACACCTTGATGAAACTGCACACCACACAGTGACGCGTGCTTTTAGATTAGATTTAGTAGATATATGGCAATCGGATCAAAATGGGCCTCAGCAGACATGAACAAACAATTATTTATCAATGTGTTGTCTTCTTCAGCTATCGCAATTTTCGGCAAAATTCCGAGCGAACTGGCAAATCTTGAGGGCTTAACATACTTACATACATATCACTTGTATTTGGAGTTTGTACGGAAACAAGTTGAAGTCATATAAAGTCTTCGTTGTAATGACGGTCTGCTAACTAGGTTTGAGTCGAAAAGCTTGGATTTGTCTGTATTGCCGATGCTACAGCCGCGGTTGTATTATACTGAACGTTGGGACCTCAATGGTGCGGTATAGTCTACGCGTTGCTTCCAAATTCGGGAAAAATGTTCTCCAGCCTCATAAAAGTCCAAACAAGTCACTAAAGCCTCACACGGTTGCGATTTCCTTTATAGGAGAAAAATTTAAATTTGAAAAATTTTTAGAACGAAAAACGAGTTTTTTCAAATTCTTTTATATTATTTCTATTTCATTTTTGACAAGAACAACAAAATTTATTGAATTTTAAGAATACTGACACGCGTAGCCAGGGTAGCCTTCAGCAAGGCTACATCCAAAAAACACCATCAGTGTTTCACACAAAGCCAACGAAATACTTAAAGATGGAAGATTATTTTGAATAAATTCTATTGATTTATTTCGCTGAAAAAATTTAAGAACTAGTTCCCTGCGAAATCCAAGTTTTTCTTATTGTTTTTGAAAGGAAGTAAAACTGAGACTTTACGCGCATCGAACTCACATACTATCCACACCATATGGCACAAGAGACAGGACTAGTACTTGCTCCTGGCTACTCCAATCAAATCATAAAGAAACGTTGGCTCAACTGAATCACATTTTCTATCCGAAATTCAATTAAGTGTGCGAGACGTTTAGAGTTGCCAGTGATGGGAACTCATCCCTCAAACTATTATTGGTAAAATAATCACATCTGGATCTGAGGACTGGGAGAGCGATGTACGAGGATTGTTATTCTATACCAGAATAGCGCAAAAATGAAATTGCTTTGTGGTGCCTGTTTTTTTTGCGTCTTTTTTACTTGCGGCTATATACATATCTCCTATTAGGGCCAGTTTTGGAACGGTAAAAAAATCGAATTCGATATATTAATTAAGTCCCGCAATTCAACTTGGTTTTTAAATTTTTTTTTGCTCCGAAACGGTTGCTGTCATAAAGGTTATGATTAAAATTTCAAAATTTAACTTAAAAATTTTCAAAACAATATATTTTGGATTTTTTGAAACTTTAAAATTTTGAAATAGGCTAGTATTTTATTGAAATTTTTTATACTTTTTCATATTTTTCTCTAATGACATTCTTGTTTATGTATTTGTTTGTTTATTTTAAAGTATATGTGTATACTTTAACATAGGAGCAAGTTCATAAGACCCGATCGTTCATTTTATTCAACTCTGTATTATGAACGTCGTTGCTTGACTGATGCGAGCCCTATGCCTATCGTGATTCCTGAAAATTGATGCAGAATGCGTGTGCGGGATTCTTTCGATGACCTTTGGCATGTGACTGGTCATGTGATTAATTGAAAAGCATTTTTTGTGATTTTTTGTAGGTATGGGGAAATTGGGGAAAAACAATGCACTAGGGATATATACTTATGTATATACCTTATCGTAGTTTCGTAGTTGAGTTCATTGGTCGGCTGTACTCAATAATTTTTTTACGAGACTTCTATGAAAAAATGGGTGATGATGATATTTTCATGCTACGCAGTTGGTGTTTGTAAAAAGCTTGGAGTTTGAAATTTGAATTTACCAAATGGCCGTGTTTTATTATCACCAATAAACTCTATGGGTTACCCCACAATAACAAAACGATCTAGGCTAATTTGAATAGGTGAGTGTCATGTCTCCGTCTCTTTTCTTCTTATTTTAAATTATTTTGCTATACTTTTCTTCACATCATTTACAAGAGATTCTTCTACAATGCCACCTATGATTTCAATGTGAAAACTCATTTTAAGGTTTCAGCATTAATTGGAAAGCAATTTCCAAGTTGTTGTTGTATTATTAAAAAATAAACTAGAACCCGGTAAAAAAAAACCCATAGAGGATATTTTCGAGCAAACCAGACCAAAAACAAAAGAACCAAATTTGTCGATCCAAAAGCCTCTGTGTAACGAGTCAGTCGTGAAAAGTAGTCAGTTCTAAAAGTGCGCCAAGTTCATACCTTATGAAGGTCTAATATTGAATATATTTAAAGTAAGGTAGGTAAATTTGAAACGACCACAAAATAAGAGAGACATTTTATGATTACTGACTACAATTTATTGGGTTCACCGGTCAAGTTTTCAAAACCATTCGAACAGAGAAATTCTAGCCAATAATCAATTTGTTCCTTTGTATGTAAATTGAGTCCTACCGCGCGCACGACTAAATTTCATTTTACAGCAATATTCAAACAAATTGCTGCTCTCTTGGTCCTCGCATAAATGGCTAAAAAAGGCTTGTCATACGGATAAATGGATAGTTATTAACATTATTTGGCATGCTCTAGTGCTATCTAGTGCATAGAATACTGAAAGATCTTGAACGTAAGTTTGTTCGACGATCTTGTTAGATGTGTCGCAGGCCTTTGATAAGGTTTGGCATGAAGGCCAAAAATTAAAATTTACTAATGGGCCCAACATGATTATAATTGAATAATACCGAAACAGAAACGCGTATTTAGATTTTAAAGACATATAGTGGCTGGAGTACCAGACAAAAGTGCGTGTAAGCTCTTGTGTGCAGAAATACTAGGAAACGATTAACCAAACTGTAATTAAGTTATAAACATACCCCATAATATCAAATGTTGGTCACTTCACGTGCACACGAAGTTAAAATAGAAACTGTATGTCAAAAGCAAATGCGGAAATGTTTTGGTATATTTGAGGGATAGTGGGATTGCCATGGTAATCACGATGGAACTAAAAAAATCGTTCTAGGAAACACAAGAAACAACTATCACTCCAATAGAAACGTAGTCGAAATGCTGAAAGAAACAAATTAAATAAAGTACGTGTACATCTCAACAACCAATTTAAAATCTCGGAATAAGCAGGGACTGTCACGTTATTTAATTTACATATTTCAAAATAAATTGGTAGACAACTTAGATATAATCGGGAGGAAGAACTGCCTTTTAAGTGATGATGAATCGTAACTCCCGAACTTATTATAAGCGTGGTCGGTTCCCACGGCGGCGTCTTTTATAGTTTTGAGACCTACGCGCACGTTAAACAAAATTACATAAGTATTTGGCAAATTCCACTTTGAAAACACATTTCTGCCTGAAACTGAAAGTTACTTTCAAATCGCCAAGGGTGCCAGGCAAAGTACCTACATATTATTAGTAAAAAAAAAAATAAAAAAAATTTACGGCTCTGGATGAAAGATTCTAAGTCTTATCAGTAAATTCTAGAATGGTTAAGGACTTATACAGTAACTAACATAGCATAAACGAGAATCCTGAGATATTACCGCTTAGCTTACAATTTTAATATCTCAAAAACAATAATCGTTTTAAAGCAAACCAGTACAACAAGATGTATATGAAAAACAAAGTACTATCATGGGGATTTTTTTTTTCAATGAAGCAATAAATGAATTGAACACCATTTGAAGTTGAATATCTGGCAACCGTAAAACCATATCAGCTTGTTTTAAACGTTGTTTTAAAGGATAGTATTTCTACTAGAAAAAAAAGTGTAAAATGACTTCCCTACCATTAGTACTGACAGAGAAATTGAACTTAACAAGAAGGTACACCCAAGTTTGGTTTTTTTAAATCGTCAAAAAGTGATGTCAAAGTTAAAAATCAGACTTTACTGTAGAACAATTTTTCTTCTTAGAAAATGACATCCCCAAGTATGGCCAACGAATTACCGGACACCCTTTACAACACCAACTTAAATATTGTCCTATTCTTTCCTACCTCTAGCCTTATGAATAATTTTTTTTTTGCAAATATTTCTTACTAGATGGGAAAAAGAATATGAAATCCTTGATGTTAATCCTCAAAGTAAAAGATTTATCACTATGACTGTTTGTAGGAAAAATGTGTATGTAACCGCTTTTTAATTAAAAACTTCCTTTTACATACACAACACTTGTTTATAATTTAATGTAATTGCACTTGTAACAAGCAATGCACGGGGAATTTCTAAACATTCCCAATACAGTAAGAAATGTACATAAAACCCTTTAGGTAAACCTATCCAAAGATATGTATATACATAGATAATACAACATTTAGTCTCTCCACATGTATGTACCTACATTAGGGTAGTATGTAAATAAAAAAAAGAAATGTCTCCACCCACTAAAAGTTCCTTTAAATTAATTAAAAAAAAATTAATATTAAGTCATCATATGGAAAAAAAAAAACAATTATAAAAAAATGCGCGAAACCTCACATTTTTTGTTTTTATATATTCATGTTATTCAAGTGGTTTCAATTAGAAGTTTTTGAAAAGAAACTTTTTTCAAATTAAAAATTTTCAACAAAAATAAAGCAAAGAAAGAAAAGTTTAAATATTATTTATTCCGAAAGCTTTAAAAAAATCTCAGTCTTATGTTTTCCATACTTTAATTGAAATAATCTTAGAATTGAATAATTAAAGCTTATTTCACACTTAATATAAATTTTATACAGGTAAATTTTTAAACTTTTTTGAGGACCATCCTAATGTACCTATGTACATATAAAGCGAAAACAAAATCCGAACTCAATGAGATGTTTGTGTTAATTTAAATATAATCCGTGGCAAATTGTTGGTAATAGGCTTAAATGCTTAGATTCCCAATTTAATAAAAAAAAAAACAACAAACAAATAAAAAAACACGATGCAAAAGTTTTCTTCTTCGTTATTTGCTTTCACTTTTCTTTTTATCTTAAACATTCTTTCTTCGAAGGACTTAGCTTAGCTACCTAGGGCGGGTTGAAAATCGGATGTTAAGGTTGTTTTTTTAAGGAAATTTTCGTAATATCTACTGAATGTCGCGGCAGATGCTTTGTAACACATGATAGCTTTGAGGTGTTTACAGCGATAAAATCTTTTCAAACGAAAAGATTATGCAAATGAGAACAATAATGCTACAATCCAGGTTATCAGGTATTTAAAAAGGAGGGTCTAGATTGGTAATTTTAGATAGGAAATATACGAAATGTGGATATTAAATAAAATTTAAAGCGAAATAAGGCGAAGCGTGGGCAGGTAATGCGATTATATTTTCTTCAAGAAATGAAATTTCTTACAATATTTATTTTCACTTTCAGATTTAAGTTAAAGCAAGACATGTTTGATAAAAACACTTCACAGTTGTACATGGAGAAAAGTCGATAACTTTAAGATGTGCTGGTGCTGGGTGGCTTCGCGAAATTAGGCCCCAGGAAATAAGGCCCCTAAGGAAAAAATGAAATAAGCCCCCAAATTGAGGTATTTTTTCATAATGAAATTATGCCAAAATAAAATAAAGCCCCACTGAAATGAAAAAATGTCCCAACTTACTTTGACTTTTTTTTAGAAAAATGAAATAAAGCCCCAATTTATTTTCTTATATATAAGTTTATTTTTGAAAATGAAATAACAAAACCAAATACTTGGATTGTATACTGTAGAATTTCACTGTTGTGAAACCTGTTGAAAAAAATCAATTAGTAGCACAATTGAGTGATCTTTTCTCCTCATTTCCTCGTGTAAAGATTGTGTTGAAAAAATCGCGCGGTTTTTTCAGCTATTCTGTTACTCCCTGGTGGTTTTCATTACTCCCTGATGAGAGTTTAAGAAGTAACAGAATAGCTGAAAAAATTGCTCCTTGATGGTTTTCATCATCATTTTCTGTAAAAGACAATGTTATTTTAACATTTTCAAACAAATTATGAAATAAGGCATAAATTGTTTTCTTAAAATAAACTTAGCCCCAAAAACAATTTGAGATTTTATTTCATTGGGGCCTTATTTCATAATGAAATTATACCCCACAAAAAAAAATGAAAAAAGGCCCCAAGAAATGAAATAAGACCCCAAAATTTGAGAAATTTTGTTGTTGTTGTTTTGTGTACTTTCTTTTGGGGCCTTATTTCATTTTTTTTTGTGGGGCCTTATTTCCTGGGGCCTAATTTCGCGGAGCCGTGCTGGGTTTCACTAGGCGAATACAACGAAACTTTCGGTTTGATGAAATAGAATCCTGACTGGCGTAGTCAAACGAGGCTTATTAAAAAATGCTGCGGAGAAGAACTAAAACTGCTGAGAGACAGAGAGTTGCCCTGACTCTTTACGGGCAAAAAAGAATAGATGAACGCCGACTTCTCAAGCAGAAAAGAGAGTGCAAGTTATAAACACTCAACAGTACCAAAACAATAACAGGACAAAATAAAATAAACAGGATCGCTAATGATCTACAAGCATCATATAATAATAAGATAAAATAATTAACAGATATTTTATTATAAACAAAGCAAGATAATAAATAAAAATAAGATATGGATACAAAAGTAATTAACTAGCACAACCATTGATCATGAGGACAAGAAATTCAACTCATCAGGATAACGATATAAATAGATACATCACAGAAGGAGTTTTGCCAGTAGTTGCCAAGTAGTATGTAGGAACCATATACCTAGGAACTATTGAAATATTTAATTTGTTAAGTGAAAATAAAGTTAATGTTTTTAAAAATACATTTTTTTTAAATTGCTTTTTATTCCGTCGAATAAATATAATTTGCACAAGAAGCGGGAGGTGAAGTCTACTGAGGCATTGGGGATGTTCAAAAATTTTACCAAAAGTTGAAACGATCCACCCCAGGCTACAAGGCCAGAATTGAAGTCTGCCGGCATGAGAGAGGGAGATAAATTGCTTTCACTAAGACTTTCTGTCCAAGAAACCATCTAAACGGGGGAAATAGAGCAATTCTTTTAACTTCTCTCGGTTGAACCTACACTCTTTATGCTTTTGTCACACTTCATGCAAATAACCCTCTATAAAAAGTTATTTGTTTACAAATTAGAAGTTTCTCAAAAGGACTAACTTTCTTGTCCTACATTTGTTAATCTTTTGCTGTCACTCAACATGTTGTCATTTCTAATCAATAAGGCGAATTTTGAGATTTGACAATGAATTTCAATTTAAACTTAGTCCTGGTTGAAGAAACATCCCACCATACTCTTAAAGTTCATATAGTTTGCCTGTAGAAAATATTGAAAACTTTTAGCAAACTATTTCGTGCTTTGTCTGATGACGCATCCATATTCTGTAGCAAAGATGGTGGGCAGATGTTACTGCAAGGATGCTGCCAAGCAAACAAATCTAAAATCGAGGAAATCCCTATACATGTTATATGTATATAAATAGCGGTCTACTAAAGACCAACATCGGGTAAAAGAGACACTTAGATCCATCCAAAACTTTTGAAAACCCACTATAAATTAACACATACATATGTACATAAGTATGATTTTATATAATAACAACTATTTGGAAACATCCAAATGTAATTACAAATTTTGCGCCAAAAAAAAGCTATGTTTGAACTCAAACCCTGAAACAAATTTAATCATGTGATTGCAAAGAAGAAAAAGAGGACCTTTTGCTTATGTACATACAGGGACAAATAAAACAACATTTGTTATTTGTTTTTCAACTAGAAGATACAATATGTTAGTTGCATACACTCAAACAATTTATTCTTTAGGACGAAGAACTATGTACATTGGACCTTTTTTAAAGAACACCTATGACAAAGTCAAAATTACTTTAAAGTAAAGAAAAACACAAAATATATCTTGGCTTCTTGGTCCTTTCCGTTTTTATTGCCAAGTAAATTAGAACTAAAAATATTTGTTAACTCTTTAACAAAAGTAAAGCAGATTTTTCCATATCTGCAGCGGCGGCACGGCGAGAGGGAGGGTTGAAAGGGGGTAATCAGTGCGGACGCTAGGTTTCTAGGGGCCCGGTATTTTCTAGACACTGAAATTCAAAAAAAAATTTGTTGAATCGTAATTTAAGTCTAATTTTTTTTTTCAGTTTGAGACACAGATTTTTCAAAAAAAAAATTATGTGCCTAAAATGTGCTCTAAAAAATGTACATATTTCAATTTTGTTTTTCGGTTTGGTACACTATTTGCTTTTCTATAAAGTTTTTGTGAAATGTATTTCCTGCGCCATTAAAGCCGCATTTACACGAGTGAAAAAATTTGGCAGTAAAGTGACAAAACTAATATCAAAACGACTTCATTAATGTTAGACGTTTACATGAACACATCATGACAGTTTGACGCTCTGTTATTAAATTTAACCGCATTTGTGCGACAAAACTCAAAATTGTGTATTTACACAACACTGCCATTAGAAATTTTCTTAACGCATTATTCTTCTGCATTATTTTCTGGTTTCCTGCTGAATACAATTGCGTGTTCAATTTTTTGATTGGAATCATTAAAAAAGTGCAATTATCAATTTTTCTGTTCAAAATGTATATACAAGATAACATAAAACGCTCTCACCTCATACCTACACAAAATGGCTATGAAATTAATTAGAGAACAAAAACGTCATGAAGTCAATACCTTCCGATTACCGTTATATCGACAATTGTATTTGAATGATTTTCAAAATCGATTTTAAATATTTCTTGCTCCAAATCCAATGCTGTATGTCATAATTAGCTATTAATTTTGAAAAAAGTAGTCCCAAAGCTGGTTTGAATTATCTGCAAATGAAAACTTATCCTTAAACTTGTCAGTTTGTTAAAGAAACTTTTTTTAATTCGCAGTCCACTCCTTTGGCTTTGTGATTGTATTTCATTAATAAGATATAATTAAAAAAAAAAAATAAAAAGCATGAATATTTTTCCACCCATCAAGTACATCGACCTCACAAGAAAAAAGTTAGACCATATAAAATTTCGCTCCTAAAAGGATTTTCCTTTGAAACATAGCATCGTTTAAATGAATTACCCAAAAGTTATCCACGTACTCTCTCGTTAGTTTCGTGTTCTATTTGGCAAAGTAGTTGTAAAGTTATACATATTCGTGTATGTGTGTGTGTGTGTCGTAAAAGTTTTCCACTTTAATCTCATGTTTTATCCTAGGGATATACGAAAAAAGTATACACTTTTTTCCGCTTAAGCATTAAAGTCCATACACCGGTCCGAAGTTTTAATTGAAGGTCCTTTTTTGTAGGGCCCTAATAAATTCTTGTGCTTAAGCGAACTTCTACACCTGGCCAATTGAAAAGTGTCCTTATGGGTCACGTAACAGCTTAAAGCCAGCAAAAGTCTGAGTTGCATTCGCGCGTTGTATTTCAATCTTTCAACTTGAACATGATTTAGCACTTAAGTGGGTTTTAAAGTGAAAAAGGTTTCGAGTGCAAGCGCAGAGAAATCTTCCTCTTGCTACTTGCTTTCGCAACACACACATACCGGATGTGAAAAAGTGGAAAACTGAAATATCAATGGAATGCATCTCGTTTTTGCCATATACATAATATGTAGCATCACATCGTTCGTGCCTTCCAACTTCTACGCGACCGACGACGCGACGACGACGTCATCGTATTATATTGTGTGCAGATTCCAGAACAGAATCAAGAAGTAGGAAGTTAAGATGCATTGTATAAGACCGTGTGCACAGAATAAGTTTTTCGGTGACTTTGTGAATTGCATGATTGGAGAAATAAGTGGAGACGTTACCATGTCATATGCCTACTTGAAGCCGACAAGGAAGATATGTTACTCCTTAAGAAATATAGCAGCAGTAGCAGTGAACACTATGAAGGTCGAGTGTGCAAACTTGAACCAACAACCAACTCCTTTTGGGGTTGAATATTATGCACATGGATAGGTAAATTTATCGAAGAAAGTTATTTCGAGAAGATTTTACGTATACAGTTTTTAGACGGTATATCTAATTTATATACTTATGTACATTATACAAGAAAACCGAGGGTGTTGTAATCAAGGGCACAAATCTTTCAAAATTTAGATTGAAACTTAAAGATTAAGATTACTATACTCTCTTTGTCATTAATGACTTCCACAGTTGATAATATGCTCTATAAGCACCTTAGTATATCAATATAATAACCTCCTGATGTTTCTTGGTACAACAATTCTATTGGGTAACTTGGGGACATGTGGAGAAGAAGAAACAGATGAAGGACGTTCCACAATTGTTCGTATTTGTCTTGTGTCCTTTCTTTTGATCTCCGGAGTGTTTTTTTTTATAACTTATCTATATTAATATATATGTATGTATGTTGATATATATGATATATGTATATCTAATAGTTATGTTACCGTTAGTCGATAGTTTTTATCAGCATTGACTGGTTCGATCTGGTATTTACAGGATTCGCAACTTTTGGCTGTTTAGGCCGTTAATACTTTATCGTTAAAGTGTGAAATTAATAAATCGTGACACTTTTACAACAACAACACACAAGTATAAATTAGACTATATTAGAAGGATAGGACAGATTTTTTTCTGGCACAGTGGGACGAAAAATTAGGTTTTTGATTACCTCATTAAATCCAGGAGGTGGCGTTCAATTGAAGGAATATGGAAAAGAATGCTGCATAGACTGGGGATTGAACCCACACATCTAAATTAGCCTCAAGCAAAATTCTTTAACCTTAACTTAACTGCAAGAGAATTATCTGTGAATATAAACAAGACATTTTGTTTTCATTTGTTATAATGGTCAAATCATATATATTTTTGAAGAGTATCCTAGTTTTGAGTAAGTTTTCTTATCTAAACACCCATTAATAATAATTATTTGAAATATCAACTAGGTCATGTCGACGTTTATAACAATTGAATTTGTTTATTAGTCATTTGTCTTACATAATACCGAAGTAGCAAATAAGAATTTGTCTGACGTGGCGTTAAAACGGATTAAGTTTTTCGACGCGGTTCAGGTACTCCAAGGTTGAAACGAGAATTAGAAGAATCTGATAAATAAGAATTTTAATGTTGTCTTCAGCTTCATCCTATTTGTAATCTATGTATATTGTGTGACTCTTTAGTGTTGTTAGGTATATCTAAAGCTACACTATGGCAACCGTCTACTTTCTTATAAAATTTTATAGGTATAAAATATAAGCCTCATTACGTTTTCACATATTTTTCACTTTTCATTTATTTTTGTTTGTTGTTTTTGAGAAAACGTATGAGTACCTATTTCTGGAAAATTTTGGAATTTATACACCTTGCGTGAGAATATATCCTTTGTCGAGGTTTTATAACAGAGAACAAGGATAATTTACTAACTTCAAATGCAGCAGAAACGATATTACCTACCAAGTAACTCACTTTTAGACATAATAATGTAATAATATTTTTCCACGTCGTCGTCGTCGGTTGGTCGTTAGCTAGCTGCGACGACGCGACGACTCGACGACTCTGAGGCATCATAGATAGAAGAATGTACCTACATACCTACCTTTGGTACGTAGCGTAGGTGTTCCAATAACACATGAGAGCGTGATATGCGATATAAATAACAAATACAGACTATGCCCAAGTCGGTCATGATGATAGCAAACATCTGCAGTAGCTCCCGAGGGATGCAGACAGATTTATGTTCAATATGTCTTTTCCACATTGTTTTTTGTTTGCTTATATTTCGCTGGTTCGGAATGAGCAGGAGGAACTGCAGGAGAGATTCGTACACGAATCGTGGTAATGTGTTTAAGTCCTACAGCGAAACAAGGAAGATATATGTCTTATAAATTCTAAGGTAAGTTATATGTACTTCTTGTCCAGCGCAGTTATTGTGTAAGGATATCATATACTTAATGGTATGGAATTTAAAAAACCATAGCCAAAATAAGAGTCGACCAAACTTAGCAATACTTTTGGTTTCCAACACTTATTTATTTCGTTTTGCAATAGTTCAAAGACAAGCAAATATTTTGTGTGTTCTAAATCTATCAATAGGAACTCAAATTTGTTCAAATATTTTTACTGAACTACTCTTCTAGTTTATTAAGTTTGTGACTATAGTTCAATACATTGAACCAGTTATAACATTGGGCTTTAATATGCAGTAGCAGACCCGGGCCTTGAATTTTGATTGAGAATTTATTATATTTTCAGTGTAAGGCGAAATTTTCGAGAACAAGTCAGTAAAATCACTGAAAAAGTCGATATCGTGCCTCATAGGAAAGATGGGAGTTATCAGATGATAGAGATATAAGAACAATTTATTTCATTCCAAAACGACACCAATGATTTTGATAAATAAATTTATTCAAAAAAAAGTTTATTTAAAAGAAAAAACATTTCTCAAAAAACCGACATAATAACAGAAAAAAGGATGGTTTCTCAATAACGGCTTTTGTTGATACAATTTTGATTGTTGTTTATTGTATAGTAATGTAAAATTATTAAAAGCATTACCGAAATTAAAAAAAAATAATAAAAAAGTGGACTTTTATACCAATTTTCTTAAAGTTGAGACTTTCTTTCAACGTAAGACGTTATGCAGGGAAGCTCATTTACACGAACTTAAAAAAGACTTGAAAAATCAACAAACAATCAAATTTTCTTGCCTCAGAGTTAAGATGGCTCAACGGATTCATTTCTTTAAAAAAATGCCTTCATCTGCTGGTCGTCCATCGCCTTTTAAATTGCGTATTTAAGAAATACTATATGAGTACAGTGCAGATAATATCAATTCAGGGCCATTTAATTGCATCTGCTTGCCTCTTAACGATTGGTAAATTAAGGGAAGACACTTTTTTTTTATGAATCCGTATAGGCTGTAGTATTTACTTCCGCAAGAAAAAGTAGGTTAAATGCAAATTATAACTGCGATATTAACATTAGGTACATAGTATTATTTCATAACCAAAACAAATTTAACAAAAAACAAAAAAATGAATAAAGACTGTAGGTAAATTCCTATACCAAAACCAATAAAATGTCAAAGGAAGTTGTCAATGCCCCTCTCAACTTTTTTTATGCAGAAACAATTCAAAGCTTATATTTATATTCAAGCCTTAATTACAATGCTAAAAAAAAACTCCTAACTTAAAAATAAAACGAATTGCACCAAGTTTTTTGAAAATCGCATATTGCGTTTTAAAAACTTTTATTTTCCCAGCAAAACTTTCAAATATGGGGGTTAAACAAAAACCCAAATGAAAGCTGCTGACGATGAGCCACAAAGTAATTGCATTAAATTTATATATACAAAAAAAAATCGGGGAAAAAACTTTCACAAAGTTAACTGCGAAGCCATCCTGTCAAATACCTTTATTAAAAGAGTTTTTGTTTTCGTTGTTTTAATTTACTTGACGTTAACTTTATTTTACCTTCCCTTAAAGTGGTTTGCTTTTTCTTGGGAAAGTGAATGTAAGAATAAAGACAGTTTATGGTTTGGATCTTAAAAATTCAACATAAAAAAATTAGAAAATAAATTACATACTCGTAATTATAAAAAGACATAAATTATTAAATTATTTAAGAAGCTAAAACAGGAAATCAAACGAAAATAAATTAAATGAAATTGGATTTTTTTCAGAAAATACTCACAATAAATGCGGATAATCTAAGGCTCTTTTACTAGTTCATAATTTTTTGAACAAATTCGATCGAAGTAATTTAACAAAAAATAGATATTTGGTATTTCGTGTTTTTGAATAATATTTTTTTTTGTTTTAAGTCATAGGAGTTAATTTTAATTGTGTTGAAGAAATTTACCAATAGTATCCTAGTCACTCTAAATTCAATAAAATATTACGCCGATTTGAAATTTGTACTTAACACAGATATTTTTAAAAGGTTTGGCCATCAAAGTGACCATACATGAAAAACAGAAAACAGTCATTTCAGGACTATTCATTGTTCACTGCACACCCTCTATACACAGAACGAAAAAAGTCATCCTATTGACTATTTTGGTGGTCAAATTGACTATTTTGTCAATTTTGGGATCCGAATTTTTTTTACAATTTGGTAGTTAATATGACTACTTTAGTAGTCAATATGACTACTTTGGTTGAAGGAAATTGAAACTACGGTTGTCAATATGACAATTGCGATAGTCAATATGACAATTTTTTTTGAAAATCGAAATTTAATTTGACTACTGGGTAGTCAATATAACAATCCTCGATAGTCAATTTTGTTAGTCAATATGACAAACAAATTGTCGTATTGACTACCGAAGTTGTTCTATTGATTACTTATGTTGTCATATTGTCTACCCAAAATTGACAATCGAAAATTGTTCTATTGACTATCCAGTAGTCAATTTTTTAAAATCAGGTTGTTATATTGACTATTTTGGTAGTCAATGCAACAATTTGACCAAATTTCAAGTTGACTATCGACGATTGTTAATATGACAACTTTTTTTCCTGTGTATAACAATCTATGATATTTATTCATTCGTCCTTTATAAATGTTTAAGTTTTGTTTCAGTAAATGTAGCAAATGTCGTCATTATTCCGATAAAATATTAGATTATGTATGCTTCATCATTTTTTGAAGATTCTAAATAATTTTTACAAAACTCTTCACGAAAATAAGATGAAGCTGTAGAGCAGGTTCAAGTGACATAGATGTGAACTTTATTTTCAATGTTTTCGAAAACGATTAGTGATGTGAATTGCAATGATAGTCATAGAAGATAGGAATAGCGTTTCAGCTTTACGTTATAGGATAAGGTTGTTTATTTTGAAGATTATTTTTGTTGGCTTTTGGTGGGATGCAAAATGAAGAATGGCTAACGACAAGCCTGTTAAGTTAATTGAAAGAAAAAGTTTTAAAAAAAACTTCTTATTCGTATATGTATAGTTAGTCCATTTTAGAAAAATAGTAGACTGTTTTTTCTTGATTTTTGCATAAAAAGGGAATACTTTTTTGATGAAAGAAAAAACAACGAAGTTATTGCCAAATTAGACTAAAGGAAACTATTGCAGTACATGCAATTTTGTCTGAACAACATAAGGATTGTGTTTCAATCAAGAACATCAAGAATACCTATTAATGGAAAACCTTGAACCTAACGATATCAAAGGGAACAAAATCACAAAGGCCATTAGACATTTAACAACACCCGAGGTGTAATACCACTTGTAGAAAAAACAGGCACAGAAGCAAAGTGAGTTTTTAAAGTTGAATCAGAAGAATAAACGTCTGTTACATGTTGACGGAAACTACAAATTTGTACGTGTAACTTAATTGCGCTCTAGATTTTAAATAATAAAAATAGATCTTAATTAATCTGTTACAAATTGATTTACAAACGTTAAACTTATTTTAAAAACTTACACTTGTTACATAAATATTGCATAAAATAAGGAACAATTTTGATGGAACACAATTTGACTTAACTGAACAAAGTACATACAATTGACAAGTAACAGCCATAAGCCCTCAGTTCAGTACAAATGTTTATTGGAGAGTATGAGAGCACAAAAGATTTAAACAAAGTGATCTGGATCTCTTTCTCTTTACTCAAAATAATAAGGTTATTTTCTATGACTGTTACTTGTCAGTTGTACTTTGTTCAGTCAAGTCAAATTGTGTTCCATCAAAATTGTTTCTTATTTTGTGCAATATTTATGTAACAAGTGTAAGTTTTCAAAATTTGTTAAACGTTTGTAAATCAATTTGTAACATTAATGCAAATATAGATCAATTGCCACACCGGATGATGTTCATTGACATGAACGAAACGTGCGTCGTGAAAATAATTTATGTACATATTTGTTTTTATTGCCCAGTATTTGCATCATGTCTAAAGATTACAAAGGTCATCCATATCAACAAATCAAATATTATATTTTTGAAAAGCAACGACTCTAACGATTTTATAAATTCGTATTTTTATGTTTTTGCATTTTTTTACTACTTTAACACAGGAGCAAGTTTATGCGATCCAGTCGTGCATTTAATTTTTTAATATTTAGACTGTAATTCCATTATATTATGTATAATATTTAACTATAATTTAATGATATTATCATTTATACAATGCATACCTATATTATTATTATTACCGATATTATGTTATGTTAAAAACATTTGTTTTTAAATATTTTACGATGCAATGATTTTCAATTTGTTTCCTATTTATTAACTCCACATATATTATACATATATACATAGATTATCTTATCTCAGCTATTACCTGCTATGTCCATTTCATTGAAATCACTTGGTATTTTGTGACATTTTTACTAGGTACTCACCCTGCACTGAAACTAGATTGTCTTTCCTAATTCCATTTCAGCTTACAAGTTATACACAATTCAATTTTTCACTTCTCACATTATGTAAATCACGATCACAGGTACTGTTGTGATTTTTTTCAGAATGTCAAAATTCGGATAATAACACATGCGAAAAACCAAATCACATTTGACGTATTCATGGTTAGTAATTGTGATTTTATACTCACAGGTCAACTCTAAATGCAACCAACATTGCTCCAATTCTTTTTTTTTTAAAGAAAATATTCAAGCATAATTTCTCAAAATATTACTCCACATTCAACATCAATTTGTGTTAACTCCACAGTAAATAATTGTGACAAGTATTGTGAATTTTTGGATGATACATGACATAACCGCAAGCTTCTGCATTTTATTGCGATTATATGAAGCACATGGAAGCAACATAATCCAAAAAGTTTCTTCAAATTCTAAGCGAAATAAGCACTCAGAAGAATTATAATTACGACACAAATACCCGCAGGATATTAAGGATTTGAACAAAAAGGGACAAAATATATGCTAATGCATTTTGCCAGATAACAGAGAAGATATGGATTTCCTTTTAAATGGATTTCATGTTTCAAATTCACCCTCAAGTTTTGAAACAGTTATTTATATAGTACGTTTAAAGGACCTATAATCTGTCACACAAATAATATTATTATGAAAAGTTGTATTAAGTTGTTGGTATGAAATACATAGTTAGAAACAATGGAACATTGCTTTGCTTCACGAAGTTTTGAAATTATGTTTTAGGAAATAATCCTACTTTTTTTTCTGTAGGTGCTCGTAGATATATTTGAATCATATTTATAGTTTGGAATCATTAAAATGAACCCTTAAAATGTTTCTGGTTAAGAAGAAAGTGGGCACTCATTGTTTTTGGGAACGAGTGCGATAACTTAGGCAACAACTAAAAATAACTAACGGGTTGTTATAGAAAATTCTGTATGAAGAAAGAATTTTATGAAATCAAGGATTCCGCATTCCAAAATCCTTTGAATCCAAATTCAAATTAATAAAATTCCATTTATCATTTACAGAATTTTGGAATACTGAATTTAAGAATGCAGAATTTTGAAGTTCAGAATTTAAGATTTACATAATTTTTAAATACAGAATTTCAGCACATACATATGTTCAGAATTTCAGATTTACATAATTTTGAAATATAGAATTTAAGCACTTACAGAATTTAGGATTTACGAATTTTGAAATAAAGAATTTTAGAGTACTGATTATTTTAATTGTAATTTTGGCACATACAAAATTATTAAATAATACACAGAAGAGGATTTTATGTACCCTTTATATGTCAGGATTTGAAAGCAGATGTCGGTGAACATTAGTCTTGAATTTCAGTATATCACAATGAGAGGGAAAGACAGAGCGTGGAAGGGTATTCCACATTCGCGTAGTACGGCTAAAGAACGAATCCCTGTGCTTGACGGTACGACTATTTTTTACCATAGGATGTACTGAAACCTCCCCATTTGAGTTATTATTGTATAAGTGCTATAATATTTTTCAGTAAATTGTGCAATCGAGTAATATTTGAGTTGGTGGGGCATTAAAAAAAAACCCAATGAAGTTTTATTTTTAGCGTCAGGTTGAGCTAGGTTGCCGTGGCTGTGAGCAGAACTGGCACATTTAAGTCAAGGATTAGCCCACTTTAATACCAGATAAATCTAGAGATTTTCTACCTACAAGTTGAACCAACTGGAGCCGTGACATAAGGCCAAATTTTTGTGTTTGTTCTTATGTCACTTTACAAAAGCAACAATACGACAAATTTTAAGAGTTGGATTTATGTTGGAATTTTTATTGTAAACATTGAGGTATGTATGGGGGATTGCTGCCTTCTGCAAGCCCCTACTTAGACACACAATAGGCTTTGAGGTATGTGCGAGGTTTGTCTCCTCATATTTTGCATTTTGGGATGAACTAACTCAAGCAATTTTACATTGAAAATATGAAATTTATATTTTTTTATGAAAATCTTATAAAAAATAAGCTTAGTTTTTCATATTGCAAATTAAAATAATAGTAATTAAAATTAATCTTATTATGTTAATATTTTCAACTTCAATTTAACAGGAATACTCTTATTATAATATTTTATTTTTAACATAAATTCAAAATGACTAGCAGTTAATTTGATATGAAAACCCCAAAATAAAAAATTGATGATAATTTAAAAATATCACTCTGCTGTCTGAGTTATCATACTATCCCTGTCTTTTGAACAGTTAGTCACTACCGTCACTCTGATAGATACATTTCCAACATTTTAAATTACTACGCAATAAAAAGAAAGCTCATATAATTATGTACGAGTTCCCTTGCAATATCTTATAAAGAAAATAATGAGAATTGTGGTGCAATATCCAGTCCTCCGATATTATTACTCACGATACCTTCATTGAATTTCTCACATATACATACATATTGGAATATTAAATAAAAACTTTCCAAGCATTTCAATTTGAATGCAATGCGTTTGTTGTCTTTTATTGCAAATATAATTCTTCGCTAGTTCCCTGCCAATAAATTCTTCAAGAATCAGCTGTATCATGAAAAATTCTACAACATACCATTGTGCATGGTTTGATACCAATAAGATTTGTTTTATACTTTACTAAAACTAGACTTTCCAATACGAATAGGTATATCCATGAAATAAAGGCATAAGACGTAAGAACAATGTACATACATACATAAGCACTATATTTGCAAAACATCCTATAAATTTTGTTTTCTATGGAGTGGATAGTAAAGTTAGTTTAGTTCAATAATATTGGATTAAAATCACTAATCTACAGCGTACTATCGTAGCGGTTCAGTTTCATACAAATTTTATTCAAACGTGAAACGTGATACACCTCAAATAAAATTGAAACCGGGAAATATCACAAAAGAATGTGATTAAATTGTTGTTGTATTAAATTAAAATGATTTCCCAAAAAAATCCAAAATCAAAGGTTTACTGAAGCAAGTCCGTTTCAACCAAATAAGTGTATTCTGGTTCAGTATTGGCATTTTCCAGAAAAATATTGCCAACATTTTAACAAAAAAAAAGAGATAAAATATTCTGCCTTAAATTTTGTATTTTGTAGGTGCAAAAACAATTTGTCTTCTGAAATAGCAACGAAAAAAGGGCGATTATCATCAGTTGTCAAAAAAAGAAAACAGCATCTACCAATTCCCTGAAATATTCACATTAACATCCCTTCCTGTCACAACATGCAAACATGAATGGTTGAGTATTGTTATCATTCAGGGTTTTCCACGATCTGTCACACTACCATATTTATTTAATTTATATAAAATATTCAAAATTTGAATCCTCAATATCACTGCATCACACTACAAACAACTGTTCTAAAGCTGTTTTCAAAGATGTGAGCTAAGTTTCGAAGTTCTCAAGAAGTTATATGCATCTTTGTAACTATATATGAAGAATTTTCCACAGGTGCGCTTTTTGTGGAAATGGAAAATGCAAAAACTTTTAGGAAAAACTGAAAGAATATATGTAATGCTAGAGGACTGTAAGTTGGTAAGCTGCAAACAAGTAAAGAATTCCAACATTCTGCAAAAAAAAAAGTTTCGGTTTTATCAAAATGCGAAAAAGTTAAAATACGCCATGCGTCATGGATAATAAGTTTTAGCAAAAATTTATTTACTTGAACAAAGACTTAGAAAAAACTAACTTCTCGATTGTATCCTTTTTTTTTACTAATAGAAGGATGAAAAAATATGTTATGAATGGATATGAAAGTTTAAAAAGAAAAATTGAAATGAAATTTAATTAATTTTAATTGGACCAAGTTGAAATCAAATTTCGATAAGATAATAAAACTTTAAACTTGCTTGGAATCTTTTTAAATAATATTCATACGATTTTGGGGAATGATGGACGAGTTGAACTATCTTTATATTAATTTGTATTAATTTTCAAAGTTATACTTACTTTGATGGACACTTTAAAAATAATGGGCAATGGCCTAACTTACAGAAAAATAATTCTCTCGCACCTAGCAAATCATCCTATCCTACACAAAACATACTAGATTTGACCAATCAAACTTCAATGGTTCTTTCACCTAAAGAACGTAGCCAATTCAGGCCGCTTGAATTATAATTTACGTTCATGTCCATATGTATCACTCAGGCTTCCTAATGCTACTTAAATTAATTGTTTTAGTTAGAAAAAAGAAATTGTTTTATATTTATACCTATAGTCAAAAGCATATTGTTGAACTTGTGGTTTAATTTGTATTTGTTAAAATTTCGATTTTTTTAATTCCTAGAAACAGAAGATGTTGAAGGAAACCAGAAACTTTGCATAAAAATATATTTTTTTTGAAGGCTAGTTCACTTCGGTAATCACACAAAAGTAAAGCAGAATTGTTAATGGTACAACGGTATATTGACGCTTTTTATGAGCTTATACAAAACAACTTGGGAAAATTTGGTCTTTATTTTTCGTAATAAATTCTGTAACAATACGTCCATTTATAATTTAACGCAATTCTCCACAGACACTGTAAAGAGTGAAAAATTAAAATTTGTATTTAAAATGACAATTGGATATATGTATTTAAACTCAAATGCTGAGATACAAATAAGCGAATAAAAAAAAACTCTCGAGTTGAAGTCAATTGTCGAGTTGATCAACTAATAGTCACTGCTGGTGAAAGATCAGACATGTTACGATAAAATTTTGAAATTTTGAATGAAATAAATTGATTTAGACTACTTACATGTTGATTTTACAAAATGATATCATAAGAAAAAATTAACTAAAATAAACAAGTAAAATAAGACTAAGTTCTCTAATTCACTGAATTGAACTAGTATTTTCAACTAGTTCTTTCGTGAAACAAACAAAACTAGAGAATACCTTTATTATTTATCTGCATTTTTTGAATTTTGAACTTTAAATTAAATACCTTGGTAGTTGGTTGACGTATAATCTTACTTAGATTTCGTCGCACATAGGTTTTATTTTAAAGAGCAAAGATTCATTTTTCTGAAAGCATTTTTGTAATTAAATAGAAATCATTCAAATATGTACATACCCTCACTTCAACATAAAGATAGCTAAACGCTGGCAATAAATTATTGAACTTTTTATATAGTTGATATACTTAGATACATACATAACCCGAGCAAAATAAAATATACCCTTAAACACCCCTTCGATTTTTGTCAATAAATTATTTTCGCAAACTTACAAAATGTTTTTTCTAGAAAAAGGGGACAACAACTCGACATCTTTTTATTCTCATAACAAGAGCTTTAAAAGATATTTTTATGTGTCCTTTGGCTGCTGCCTTATATTTTTTTCTAAATTTCAAAAAATGATAAATGAATGCATTGTGGGTGTTTAATGTTCGTTCGAAACATCCAGTTTTAAGATATCAGTGGGAGAAAACAATTGAAAATCGAGGTCATATTAACGTGGCAGTCGTTGTCTGCCTCGCATGTTCCAAGGGTCGGTCTTTCATAAAACTCCAGTGTTCATAATCATAGTTCGCACCCCACAACACTAAAAAGGATTTTAAGCTCAACTAAAAAAAGTAGATAAAAAACAAATAAAAAACAATCACGTCCTTGGTTTTGTCGATTGAGGGTATGAGCAGGCGCCAAAATTGTTGGGGAGCAAAAAAAAAACTATGACGCCAACATTTTTTTTAAATTTAATTTCCAAAACATTAACCAAATTCAAACGAGCGTACTGAACGAACGCACTCATACTCACTGACTCACATCATAGTTGGCAGCAGTAATTGCCGAAATATCCAAATTATCATATTTTGTGGGGTTGGCTGTGTTTGGGTATTTTCGTTTATCTACGTAGGTGTAGCTTGAAAGAAATTATAATAATTGTGACAAAATAATTGCAAAGTGGGAAAAAATGTTTTGCTCTCCTTTTTGAAAATTCAAACAATGTTGTTTTATTTTATTTAATGAATTTTAATTTTAAACCAATTTGAAAGGCTTTGGAGGGTTTTGACTATATAACGCGGATTATGAACGTGGCTTTAAGTATTTATTATATAAATTTTGTGAAAATATTTAATTCTGTGAAAAGGCCCGCATGTTAAATGTTAAAATGCATTTTACAATTTGTTTGAACAAAATGAAATAAAATATCGTTTTGAAAACCAAAATAATTCATAATTAACAATTTCTTTCAAAAATTAACAGTTCATTACAATAATGAACGAGTGGTCACCTTATCTATGGTGGATATGAATTTTTATCTTATTGATAATTCAAAAAGTACCTACAATCTTTATAGTATCTGATTCTACGGGATTTCGTTATAACCAAAACCGTCTTTGAAAATTAGTTGATATTATGGAGGGCATGCATGATCGATAAACCATTTGTTTTATTTAATATACAATTTGAGTTGGTTGAAATAAATTTTGACAAGAAAACAAAATACTACCAATCGGAAAAATAATTCAATAATAGTTAAATAAACAAAGTAGAATTCTATACCAACCTACTGTTAAAAGGAAGCAATTAAATGCAATTAAATGCCTAGACCATATAGTTTACATTTTTGTGTCCATATTCCATAAAGATACTCTTGAACTAAGCTTTCCAATGTTGTACAAATCATTTGTGGACACAAAACTAAAATTATTCTCATTCGATAAACAAAAGTAGAATTTTAATACTATTGATTATTACTCAGCAACCATGATGATGATATTCGCTATTTTGTTATAAAAGTTCAATTAGTTTAGGGTCTATTCTGTTCATCGAGAGTTATTTCAACTGAACACCATTGCAATTGATTTTTACTCTAATTGTAATCTGTGTTTCAATATGCTGCTTAAACTTCATGGTTTAAAGCTTTGTCTGTAAACAAAAAAGTGATGTTCTCCTCCAACTAAATTTTATTTCATTTGTGGAAAATAGTTAGACCAAAATGCCCATTCTCCTTTAATTTTATTTAAACGCGCTTACTGCTTATTGCAAGTGAAGTTGGAATTTTTTCGTTGCTCTGGTTTTTTTTAAATACTTCCAAAATTCAACATTTCACACTTACCATGAAGTGTGATGTTAGTTGTTACGACCAGAAATAATAATAGAACCGTTGAAAACAAGTGTTTTTTGCCATGGAAAAGGCTCTGTCTCTTACGTATATTTTACGTATATTAGGGGACAATTTTCTGAAACAAAAAAAAAACATTAACGCAATCTTTAACACGAAATTCAATTTATTTCAAACTTCCAAAAATTAAATTGATTTCGAAAAGAGTGAAATGCAGAGAGAATTTTTTAAGTTTACCACTTTATAAAATAAAAAAAAAACATTATTTTTCTTTCTATGTTAATGGATCATTGTCATATCTGGCTAACACAATTTGAAAACAAAAAAAAAAAAAACAAATATCAATAGATATATGTACATAATAAGAAATGAAAAAAAAAATAAAGCGTTCTTGTGCATTCATACTGATGTATAAGTACATAAGTATGCAAAATGTTTCAAAAATATATTAAGTAAGATTCTTGAAAACCTTCCATTCCATTAACGAATAATGGTTCCTGATAACCACCTTTATCACCTTTAAGAAACAACAACATCAAGTTTGGCACTTAAGAAAGTCGTTCTATTGAAGTTAAATTGCCCCCATAATCAGTTTGATACAATTTCCTGGCTACAGTGCTCTTATCAATAATTGAGAATCTAAGAAATCAAGTAGGTATAGTTGGTAGGTTTAAGGTAGCAGCATTTTAAAACCTGTGAAGGAAAACTCGTACTTTTATTACATAAATGATCCCACCTATAGGAATCAATAAGGCTTATAGATAGTGATTGTTTAGGGATGTCGCTCTTTTTCTCGAATTTAAAAAGAAATCCTTACCACACATATATTCATACTAATTTTGAACTTGTTTCAACACATATGTATGCAAAAAAGGGTGTTTTTTTAGGTATAGAACCTTGAAATGAAATTAAAACAAAGATGAATTTTTAAAATTGACATGAAATGGACTTCATTTGAAAGATAATCTTTTGCCTGGCTCGGACGTAATTTTACCGGAGGTCCAACTTTCGATCACTTTTTCCAATATTTGTGGCTGTATATGGGCAATGATGTGGCGAATTTTGTCCTCGAAGTGTTCGTCTTCACATATCCCCACAAAAATTAGTCTAGCGGCGTTAAATCGCATGATCTTGGAGGCCAATTCAAGGATCCGAAATGTGAAACTATACGGTTACCAATTGTTTCCTTTAATTAATCAATCGTGACAGACCATTCACTGAATCTACGCCTTGCTAGGTGATCTTGCGGATCTTTCCACAAAATCTTTCATAAAATGGATGGACAATAATTCCAGTGCATGATGGCGGCAGGGCCGCCGCTACCATATGTGCAAATTGTGCGGCGCACAAGGGCGCCAACCATCTAGGGGCGGAAAATTAAGAGATCGATCAAACTGAATTTATAGAGCATGCTCCAAGTTAACGGAAAAAAACAATTCAACGTTTACATTTGGCCGTTCACTACGTAGTGCTCACACACTATCTACTAAAAATCTGTATATTTTGTTCAACATTACTTATTTTATCGGTGGAAAACGTAAACAAACCACCTTTACCACGGAAAAGAACAGCAAAAATACACAGACTTTGCTTCTATTAAAGTGAGAAGGGTTCAGTTCAACTAGCATAAAATAATGCGAATGCATTAAGAATGCTCTGTACCTACCTTATATGTATGAACATTTCTGTAATAATTATTATTAATATTTTTTGCAATATTAAATATAGAACCTACATTTATTTACAAATTAGCTATAATATAAAATTTATTTTTATTGTAAGAGATTCATAAATTTCAATTGCTATATTCACATAGCACCCTGTATCTTAAAATTACATTTACTGATTTAGCTTAACTTAATTATTATGTTCTTAATCCACCGATCGTTCGATTGTTACAGTTTGGTATAACGTGAAACTATAACCGTATGCATATACATGAAAAATACCCAAATTGTAAATTATAACTTTGATCTAGTCAGTTGCAATAAAACCTTTAACATCGAAGCATCGTTTGTTGTCTATTACTTTTTACTTTTAATTGGTCGCCCCTTCCACTCAGTGCCCCTTACATTATGTTATTAATTTATTTAAAATAAATGTATATTAATTTTGTGAAAGAGAATATGCATTATTACTTATTTTGTTGGTTTTTATCCTTGAAAAAGATAAAATTGTGATTGGGTTTGAAAAAGATAAAGTTGGAACTGAATTTGATATTCGGATTTGCAAGAGTGTGTACCCCCTCCCTCACAAAGAAGTCTTGTACAGGCGTCAGTCAATTCATGATGAAATGCCAAACACAAATCAGCTGGAAAAATGGCCGCCAGATAAAAAATGTGTTGCCAACTTTAAGTTCACTCTCTAAAACACTCTTTACATATGCATGTTTGCACGGGTTCTCTTATGTGTATGTATATGTGTATGTATGTAAAATACTTCCGATGCGTAATACTCAATTTTATTTGCAATATTTTTTTTTGTATTTTTATAGTTTCGCTTTTCTGAGTTAATAGGCTATTGATTATGTCGTAAAAAAGGGGGCAATAAGGAACTAAGACGTTCATGGGTTTTTATTATAAAAATCATTAAATGGGTCATTGGAGATGAGAAAACCGCGG